>LR737387.1:11015312-11113204 GCA_902655005.2 Marronus borbonicus
TTGACTATTGGTGCAGATACAATAGCAGAGATATTTGAAAAACAGCAATGGGAGGATATCAACTAATGCCTCAGTAGCGTGCCTAGCTTTGATTAGGTTACAGCTAGTTATTGTTGCACTTGTCTTTCGTTTTTGTATTAACAAAACTGTCTTTTTCGAGGCATTTGGAAGGAGTATATTACTATAGTGGTAAAGTCTTACTTCTCGTTCATGAAATTACTTTCATCATTTTAATCACCTCATTTCTTCAAATTGTCGACGCCACTGGTACATTTTGTTTGAACATCTCAATGATGTTCAGGTATGTACTTCTCATCTTAAGTTCACTCTATCTACATCTGTTGGTAAGCCGCGGACGCCATTACGGACAGACTTTCACGCCTCGTATCAATAAAAATGATTCTAAGCGATAACATGACGATAATTGAGGTTGTTTTGCACAACGGATAATGGGGAACGGGACACTTCTCTAGATTTGGCATAATATAAAATTGTAGAATTTGAGTAAATTAAGCATTTTTTTGTTGTTTTATACTTTTAACATTATTTCGGCAGATACAAACAATTAAAAACATTGCTGCGCCATGACACAAACACAGCAAAATAAGAACTGTGTAGCTCGGTTACGTCACCAGCGGGATTCCCCTACAGTAGCGGTTTTCTTTATTGTATAAAGTGGAAATATTGTATTATTGTGATGGTAAATGGCACAACTGTGTGTCGATGACGTCTGAAAATCTTAAGAATTTTTTCGATTGGCTAACAACACACAGTTGTAAACAAACTGGCAAAGCGAATAAACTTAGTTTTAAAATATTGAATAAACTGGTACACGTTTTGTGAGATTATATTCTAATGATACGAGAAGCACATGTGGCGTCACCAACTGTAATTCTATAAATTCCCTGCTATTTCTTCTTTTTAATGGCATGTTAAAATTTATTTTGAATATTACACCGATAAAAATTGTTCTTGTTGATTAACATACTTTTTTATTCCTAACAATTGCTAATATAACAATATTTTATTACGGCACCTCCAAAATTTGTTCGTCTGCTTTTGATTTATTTATTTATTATTGATTTACTATTGATTTATTATTAAAATTAAAATTCTCTACGACACTGACATTAATAACTTTAATTGGAGGAAAAATTACACCACACAATTTTTTAAATTATAAGAAGATATACTTTTCGATGATCGTGACTGTATCTTTAGATTTGTTTGTAAACAGATCATACTAATTGTGCACTAATTGCGTGTGTTGCGGATATTTTGTGTAACTGCACTGGTTTGAATAATATTGCAGAATCTGTGCAAAATTACGCATTGTGTAAGGACAGTCTTCAGTTCTTGTTTTATTAGTTACCTCTTTCGGATTTATAAATGGAAATAAATAATAATAAGCATTTTGAGGAAGTTTATCAGAGAGATGTGTTTTTGATCGTCGGCTAAACGACCCCGTTTAAAGGTTTCAAATTTTATTTGAAAAGATATTAGTGATTGGCAAGGGTACGTGTATAATTGGTTGCCTATACCACAGACTTAAGTATTTGTTTTTAAATAATTCCGTTTTTAAAAGCACTATATGAGTGTAATATGTTGCTCGTTTTATTTTTGGGTTAGCTTTATTCCCATATTATGTGTTTATTATTATTTAATAATTACTTCTGCAGTGCGCAATTAGGTTTGAAATTTTCTACATAGATGGCGCTTATTACTTAAATAAAATTGGATAAAATTAAACATCATTATCGTTGTTGATTTTATGCTGTTTAATTAATATATCTACATCATGCACATAAATAAAATTAAAGTAATTGATTAGATTGTTTTTTTTTTTCTAGAATATATATTAAATCTTAGGTATATTATCGAACTGAAATTCTAAATATATGTTTTTATTATTAACAAAATAATAATAACAAGATGTTCTCGCCTACTCGGATCTTTGGAATGATGCATTTTATGCGTTTAGCAAATCTACGTCACGTGATCACGCTGTACAAAAATCCCGCAATCCTCCTAGTGTGCAAATGTCGGTTGTGATTGGTGGATTTTCTTTGATAAATTGCATCCTACTCCCTCCAGTTTAACAATTTCGCCGTTTGGTTCAATTTCTTTCATTCGCAGATAACAGGTTTTGTTGTGTACGGTAGTGCCAAGAATAAGTGAAAATGTTACGTACAGTGCGATCGGCTATTAATAAAGTATCAAAATGTAATTATTCAGCGCAAGCCTTGCCTCCGCCAGAAGTACAACCTAAGATCTTGTATTCTGGGGTAATTTTTTTTTAATTATTCCTAAGCGATACCATAATTTTAAGCATCAATACCTTAAAAAATTCCGTTGTTATAAACGCTGTCGTATAACACGAGAACATTAAAAATAGATGAAAAATTTTCAACGTAGCTTTGGCACATGCATTTGTTTCATGTACATATGTCATTCCGAAACGTAAATAAATGAAAAACACAAGAACAAAAAAAATTCTTATCATTTATCATGCTTTGATATTATGACATTGAGAAGTTCTAATAGAACATTTCATGTAAACATCAAAGAAGTCGTTTGATGTATATCAATCATGTTTCTTGTTTTATCAAATGTTTTATAATTGCAATAACTGCCTGTAATGTTATATTGTCACAATGTTAACTAGAATAATACGCTTTTATTGCAATTTAAAAGCAATTGTTTATCATAATAGAGAGCCAATGAAATAATAATTGTTATAAACCACCTAAGAAAGTCTTATTTTTTACTTTTAATGCTTCTATTTTATATTGCGTTTAATTTTATCGATAATAACTAGAGCCGGCATTTTTTAAATTTCGGACGATTTAAGTTGATAGTTCCGGTAATAACGGACATATTCTTCAATTTCTTAACATAATACGTTCTTTATTACCGGAACCATCGCCGCGAAATTTAAAAAATTCCATCTCTAATAATAAAACATTTTTGTTTACAATATTGAAATAACACCGCCATCCATTAATTCGTATTATTTATTGCATTATTCGTAATTAATTACGAATTACGATAAAGTTAAAAATAAAACTTTTCAGTTGCATGCGTATTTATATTTAAAATTTTTTATCGCATATCGATTGATTTTATTATTAAATTTGATCTTTCACTAATTATTTGCATTGTCATTCCCTATTACGAAAATACATACTTATAGTTATAAACAAATGATTTTTTTATTTAAGAGGGGCCAGTGTCCATTAAATAAGTTTTTTTTACATCTACTTGATTTTTCTTAAATAAACTAAAAAGTTCTAGAATTTGTAGATTTGTTTTGACCATGGGCGTAGCTAGAGGGGGCGGGGAAGGGTCATGACCTCCTTGTAAAATGTAAAATGTGTTCGCTTTCATTTCATATTGTTTTAATCCACGAGGAACAATACAAAAGTACACTTTCGAGGATGCGTTGGAGGCTTCTCACATCTTTCGATCACATTGAGAATGAGGATCCAACGCACCGTCCTGAATTAATTAATTAAACTTGTGCGGTACGGAGTATGCCGATACCTTTGTTTTGTGTTGTTTGCCATTATTTGGCTAAACTATTTTTTTTAAATTTCGTATTAAAGTTAGCAATGGCTTTAAAAAAAACATGTCGATGACTCTACCGTAATCAACCACAGCTTTTATTATAGGAAGCAGCACGTGGGTTAGTAGCTACCTGAAGCGATCTGCTGGTGTTTACTATTAGGGTACTGTACCAATCCTTGATCTCACCCTCATAATTTATGTTGATTAAATTTTTTTTACACATGTTTTAAACATCACAAAAAGATCAGAACGTATTCAACAAAGAGTGATGGTTGTAATAATCGCAATAAAATAGATCTCGATTATTTAGTATCGGTTATTCCACTTAAGCTTTTTTTTATTACGTCATTAATCTACAAATGCGATAACCCCAACCGCTTGAATACAAAAAGTATAGTCCGTCTAGAAAGTATCCGGAAAACAAAAAGCACAGCTATAATTTGACGGTATATATTTTTATTACTTGAATAATAAAATCACAACAAATAATTCATCTCATTTACTAATACAATCTCCATTTAACTGTAACACT
This sequence comes from Marronus borbonicus, assembly GCA_902655005.2. Taxonomy (NCBI): domain Eukaryota; kingdom Metazoa; phylum Arthropoda; class Insecta; order Coleoptera; family Scarabaeidae; genus Marronus; species Marronus borbonicus. Next base: position 11,019,412 of record LR737387.1, read on the forward strand.
TAACTAAACGTTCAGGTAATCCCGAAACCAGGGCAACGCTATACTTTTCGGTGATAGTGGTCCAGGCTTGTAAAACTCACCGAATCAAATCGTGGTACTGCTCGCTCTACTTCTATTTTCATTAGTCCCCATATGTTTTCGATGGGACTAGGATCTGGGGAAGCTGCTGGCCATGGAATTGTTGCCAAGTTTTGTTCTAGCATCCAAGCTTTAGTGTATTCAGAAGTGTGGCATCTTGTATTATCCTGTTGAAAACGCCACCCTTCGGGATATCAGGCACGAGCCGTATCAACAAGAAAGCGATTAAGAATTTCACAATACTTTGCGCTATTAACGGTGCCATCAATTATACAGAGAGGTGTAGCACCACGCTGAGAGATTACTCCCCAAACCATTATTTTTATGGGAAATTTGGAAATTTGAACGGTAACATTTTTTCTTGATAGGATTTTTAAATGATTTGCACCAAGATGAAAACAACTTTCGTCAGATATAAAAGCATCACTAAAATTATCGTCTCGAAATCGTTGGCAAAAATCTATTCTTCGTTGCTTTTGTAGAGGTGTCATTGCAATGATTTTTTTTGGTTTCTTTGATAAGTAACCTTGTCTTCTCAGTGAAATGCGGACAGTTTCTGGACACACTCTTATTTGACGTTGATTTTCAAATCTGTTAGCCAGTTTTCGAAACCCTAGGCGCGGGTTTTGTCGTCCTAAAGTCACTAGAGCGTTTAGATTGTTTTCGCTAATCTTACGCGGTCTTCCAGAAACTGGTCCGTGGCTCATATCTCTCCTATTTTTTATCCTCTTTATTGTCTCATATACCGCACTTTTTCCGAGTTCAGTCAATTGCACTAATTTTTTAACGTTTTGAACACCTTTTCTGTATAAATATTCCACCAATTTTCTTCTTTCTACTTGCGACATTATTTCACAAATATTAAGCTTGTTGATAATCAACAGTATTTGACAGCTGGTGTTGTTATATGATTTTTGCCATGGCCTACAGTCGGCACAACCTATTTGATGCATTACTTTTGTCTTAGGACGTAACAAAAAAGAAATATATTAAAATTAAGAAAAATAATAAATTCCGGATACTTTCTAGACGGACTATAGTTTTGGGTACATACCGATAAATCGCTTTTAATAAAGCGTCCTTTTTAGAGAAATTTCGGACTTGAACTTGTATTTAAACGGATAATTTAATAAATACGTTTCTTGCAGTAATTTTATTTATACTCTTTTTCTTGTTTTTAAAGGGTTTTATTAGCTGTGTTCTTTTGCTGATAGCATAAAAATTTTGCAAAAAAAAACATTGTGTTTGAACTTGATTGAGTTGATTTGATCCTATCTATTTATTAATGGAGCTGTGAATTTTTGTACGCATCTATACTCCAATCAAATGTAAACACAAACAAACCACGATAGCTTTATCGAATCCCAAAAACTCGCTAATCCAGAGGGGTAAGGGAATCCCCTTACCTCTCTGGATCTAATCATGATTGAAGAACACGCAGTGATCGAATCAATCAATTTTTTTAAATGCCAAAGAACACAGCTATTGTCTCACTGAAATTGCCGCTAATTTTTTTAAAGCAAATATTAAACATGCCCTGAAGACATTAATAATTACGTATTTCCTTCCAGATTTTCATAAATAATGAATGGTATCGATCAAAATCTGGCGAAACTTTCGACACAATAAACCCGGCAAATGGAGAAGTCATTACAGAAGTTCAAAAAGGTACACGGCCAGATGTAGATGCTGCTGTCGATGCCGCTCATGATGCCTTCAAGCTGGGTTCACCGTGGAGAAGAATGGACGCTTCTCAACGTGGACGATTGCTATATACGCTGGCTGATTTAATTGAAAGAGATGCTGCTTATATAGCTGTAAGTTGCAGAAGCGTTTATTTAGCCAGACTTAAAAATTAACATGAAAAATCGTGGGTTTCCTCTATTAAAGTCGGGGGATATCAGAGATATAGTGACTCTCAAGTGAATAATATACAAAATATTTACCAAGCAAACAAATTCTCAGGCGATATTGGTATTATACTCAAATATTGTATTTTTATATCTTTTATCGTACCTTTTCATATTGGCAATATCTATATAATATGGGAAAAAAGGCATATCTTGTAATACTTTCTTTTTTTTTATATTTTTTGCTATTCGTACAGTCATTATTTACGTAAACGATACTAAGGGGCGTTGTATCTAACTCAAATAAACGGAAAATAAAGCAAATACAGTGTCGCACAAAAAGCAAGCATCACATGAAAATTATGATTTCGTCATTAGTTTGTTCTTAAAAAATGACGTGAAATGATACCTATATAAACAATAACGTACGTTACTTTCTTCGTTGCCAATTTTTTTTTCCCAGAGAATTACAAAATATGCTATTATTCTTTCAATTTCTTAAGGAAAGTCGAAGAAAAGTATCTCTAATTTTCCTAGTTTTTTTTTTTTTACAATTTGAAACACTTGTACACAATGTAATTCTAGAGTGGCTTCTCCAACGGAGGTTAGGGACATGCGCATTACAATAATAATAGAATAATAGAATAATAGAAGAAGCACATCGTTCAGAAAATTGGGAAAAAAGAATGTTGCGGATTTAAAGCGCTACCCAACATGTTGCGTGCTGACTATTAGCTGTTGCAGTTTTACTGCGTCCATGCGTAGGTTAACCCAAATTAATCTCTGATCAAAATAACACAAATCGGCTGCAGAAACAAACCTAGTTCCATGTAAGAGAAATGATTTGATCATCGGTCGAGATCGCACATTGTGCATACTTTGCTGGGCTCTTGCAAAGCATGTTCATTTTTTATGTGTGCTCACTTTGCTGGATCTTTTTATTAATTAATAATTATCTGTTGTCGTCATTTATATTGTCACATATTGCACAATCGCCAATATGTGTTGATATACTGGATAGGTATTATTCGTTTGTTCTGTGCAGATTTATTCCCGCCTATATTCAATATATTCCCTTGAAATTGAATCTGGAGATCGAATACTCTTATTGGATGTTGTTATTGTTATTATTAAAATTATTATTATGTACACTGTACATGTAAAAAAGTACATGTAAAAAAGACAAAAATAAATAAATAAAAAGTTGTTCTGGCCTAATATAACATACTGAACATTATTTTTTTTTTCATCGAAAAAACCTCCTTTGCTGTTAATCACCGCTCGAACTATTCTAGGCATTCTTTCGATAAGTTTTGTTAAAACGGATTGTGGAATATTAATCCAATCATGTTGCAGAATATTCCGTAAATGTTCTTGTAAAGTTGGGCATATTTTTCGGATCCTCCTGTTCAGTTCATCCCACAACAACTCTATAGGGTTCAAATCTGGGCTTTGTGCGGGCCATGTCATTACTTTCGGGGTGTGCTGTTCTTCTTGCTCCTTTGGATAGTTCTTACACACTAATGCAGTGTGTTTTTGGTCGTTGTCATGCATGAATGTAAAGTTACGGCCTATTATACGCGATCCTGATGGCACTGCATGATTCTGGAGTATTGCAAAATAATTTTCCTTCCTCATTACACCCTGCACTCTGCATAAATTTCCCGTCCCAGCAAAGGAGAAACATCCCCACACTAACACAGAACTACGCCCTTGCTTCACTGTTGGCACAATGCAGTTCGGGATCACTTTTCGGTTTTAGATCTTCGGACATAAACTCGTCGATTTTGCCCAAAAACCTCAAACTTTGACTCGTCACTCCAAAGCACGTGTTTCCAATCATCTGACGACCAATCTAGATGAGAACGGGCCTACTGTAGCCGTTTTGCTCTGTTGCCCCGACGTAATAAGGGTTTTCGAATGGCAATGCGTCCATGAAGGTCCGCTTGTTGAAGTCGACGTTTTACCGTACTCGCCGAAACTTGTTCTTCACGGCCGCGATTGACTTCGGCTGCTATTTGTGGTGCTGTTAATTTTCAATTGCGTTTGCTTAATAATACAATTCTCAAATCTTCAGCTTTTGTTGCTTTCCTAGATGCTCCAGGACGAACACGATTTTCTACAGTTCCAGTTGTCCGACATCGCTTTATGATAATTTACTGTTGAACTTCTCATATTTATTTTTTCAGCAATCTGTCGCCCCGAATATCCTTCTTCAAACAGCGTAATAATGCGTGAACGTTTTTCTACACTGGTAGGCTTGCCACGTGCCGTTTTGAAGTGAATTTTCTTAAAACTTTCGCGCAAAAACGACAGATGCACACCAACACACGTTTAACAGTAAAATGAAGCAAATTTATATCTTTACGCCTGCGATAAATAAACAAGAGTGATACTGCGGTATATTTCCTAAACGTATTGTTCGTTAATAATCCCCAAACGACCCGTTTCAAAAGATCGGTACTTCCGAGAAATTTTCAGAATGATAATAAAAGGGACTTTATTGTGGTCGTCGCAATATTTCTACTTTACATAATAATTTATGGCTTTAATCTCTTAGAAAAGAGTGTATGCTTAATATTTTTCTAATTTTATGTATTAATAATTGTATACAGCGTGATATAATAGATTTTTATTGTATGACCGAACTTCACTGAACGGCAGTGTATATCAAATACAATCGCCAATATGTGTTGCTGTGTTGATATATTGGATAGGTATTATTCGTTTTTTCTGTGCAGATGTATTCCCGCCTATCTTCAATATATTCCCTTTAAATTGAATCTGAAGATCCAATACTCTTATTGGATCTTGTTATTGTTATTATTAAAATTATTATTATGTACCCGGTAATAGAAGTGCAATGCACTAATTGCATAAACCTGATGCAAAAGCTATTGAAAGTATCGAGATAGCTTTGTCGGCTAATTGTAGGTATTAATGTTGCTGTTTATGTCGCAAGATGTAAAGGGACGTAAGCACAATTTTACAGTCGTAAAGGATGGTGTTTATTTATGAACCGAGTGTCTAATTATATTTTTCTACTGCGGCCTAAAACTTCGACAAAATCAGCATTTTACAAAAATAGCTGAATATTGAAGCTAAACGTTTTAAACGTAGCTTAAAAGTTTCATAATAAATTCCACGCCAAAAACATCTGCAATTTTTCATTTTAGAAGAATTACATTCCCTTTATTTACGTCAACTTTTTTTACATACAGAGTTTGGAAACAGTAGACAATGGTAAACCTTTCAACATCGCCTATTCGGTCGACTTAATGATCGCCATCAAAGCCATACGATACATGGCCGGTTGGGCCGATAAAAACCACGGGAAAACAATCCCCATGGATGGCAAATACTTCTGTTACACAAGACATGAACCCGTTGGTGTATGCGGCCAAATTATTCCGTGGAACTTCCCCTTGCTCATGTTGGCTTGGAAAATAGCACCCGCTTTGAGCATGGGAAATACTGTCGTACTAAAACCAGCCGAACAGACTCCATTGACTGCTTTGTACGTGGCCCAGTTGAGCAAAGAAGCCGGTTTTCCAGCCGGCGTCTTGAACATTGTTCCTGGATTTGGAGATGCTGGTCAAGCTCTGTGCGCCAATCAAAAGGTAACAATCCTTATCGGAATTAGATCTTATCTTTTTTTTTTAACATCAAAAATAAATGATTCAAATCATCATATTTGTGTATTTCGCGTAAACAACAGCTTTACTACATGATAAATAAATCCGAATTGTGATTACTTGATTATTTGCTTAGGTTGATAAAATCGCTTTCACCGGCTCAACCCAAGTTGGAAAACTCATCCAGCAAGCATCTGGTGTCGGTAATTTGAAAAGGACGACGTTGGAATTAGGCGGTAAGAGCCCAACTGTAATCTTATCGGATGTGGATCTTGCTGAAGCGGTAGAGGTGGCGCATCAGGGGCTCTTCTTTAATCAAGGCCAAGTTTGCTGCGCCGGTTCTAGAACCTACATCGAAGCCCCTATATATGACGAATTTGTCGAGAGGTAAACACGTGTATAGAGAATAATGTATTCGTTTGTTGTTAATGGAACGATAAGATTTACAAATAGTGCGTGCTAGATAATGAGCGAATTAAAATTGTAATAGAATCGAATGATATAGTTGGAATGTCAAGGCTATCTGATTATCGGTCTTTTAGCAATAAATAATAATAAGCTTTACGTAACATATCAGATTTCATTGCATGATACGACACTATTTCGTGTTTATGTAAGAAGTTTGTGCATTTTTGCATGTATTGTACATATGCAAAATTATCATTAAATTCGTAATTAATATGAAGTACAAATAAATCTAACTTCGATTGGAATGTACATTCTAGGACACCTTTAATTGGAAAACTTCTTGATATAAACCCTCTAAAATTAAAACTGATCTATAGACAGCGGCTCTATCTCAGCAGTGGTAAATCTTAACGATTTTAACAAAAAATTCAAGCATAAAAATGACTAAAAACATGTATCTTGAAATCTGAAGTGTATTCGGACTGGGTTAAAAATAAATGACAGCTGACTGCTACTTATTTATTAACAAAATACACTGAACTTATGAATACTGCAAATTTAACCCTTTACACGTTTTAATGTCTTGCCGCTTCTATCATGCGTAAAAAACTACTTCGCTAACTGCTAACTGTCGGTGGGGGAAAAACCGTCGGCGTTGCCAACTGCTGTGTTGTCTAGTATATAACAAAATCTTATGCGGCTTCCCTTAATAATTGCAACTTCGTCGGGATTGAATTGTAAAACCACAAATTTTATTTTGTTCGAAAAATTTTTAATAACAAAAAAAGCTGCCTTCAACTATGATCCCCAACGTGTGAGAATCGGCTCTGGTGGTTCGGGAATACTGGGGCACCGTCTGTGAAGTTCTCGTATTCGTTTGGGGGATTTCAAAAACACTTTTTTATATTTGAAATTAATGCATCCACCTCCGGATAACATTTGCGAATCGTTTGTGCCACAAGATGTCACATGTAAACGTTGTCCACACTCTTGTTTTAGAGAATGGCCCACGCAGCGTATGGTTGCCGCGCCATCGCTCGTGAACATCAACAGTGGATTAGGCGACACTTTAAATTTCTATAACGTATTCAGCTCACCATCGCCATTATATAATTAATTAAACCAGTGTGGTGCGGAGGTTGCCGATAATTATGTGTTGCTTACCATACTACGCCACAGTCCTTGCTATCATTATTAATCAGCAAGTTCATGCTAGTATCCGAAAAAATTGGGCTATATCTCACAGTGATATTTATATATATTTTTTTATTTATATAATTAACACATTTCTTACAAAATAATCGGTATAGTATAATGTCAATTTCTTAGTCAACCTTCTAGTATCCCGGCAAAATTCATTCACCAATTTTTTTTATTATTTAGATCTGTGGAAAGAGCAAAGAAACGCATTGTTGGTGATCCGTTCGATGCAAAAACAGAACAAGGTCCTCAAGTAGACAAAGATCAATTCGATAAAATCCTAAGCCTAATACAATGTGGTGTAAAAGAAGGGGCCAAACTTATGACTGGAGGGGATCGCCATGGTGAGAAAGGATACTTCATTCAACCTACAGTATTTGCTCACGTCGAAGACCATCACACAATTGCTCGAGAAGAGGTATAATAATTTTTTGTTCGTTTTGGTTCGTTTACCTTAATAATGTTGAACCTTCTTTCCGATAGATATTCGGCCCGGTACAACAATTAATCAGATTTAAATCGCTTGATGAAATTATCGAACGAGCAAACGATACCGATTATGGTTTAGCTGCGGCCGTATTTTCTAAGGATATCGATAAAGTCAATTATGTTACGCAAGGATTGAAAGCCGGAGTGGTGTGGGTTAACTGTTACAACGTCTTTGGTGCTCAGGCTCCATTTGGTGGATACAAGGATTCTGGATTTGGACGGGAAATGAGCGAATATGGTTTACAACAATACACAGAAACTAAATGCGTTATCACCTCCGTTACGCAAAAGAATTCTTAAAATATTTGTATTTATAATATCAAATATATTATGCACTATTATTATATAATATACTATATCATGTAATTGTATGTAAATGAAAATATTTGTTATAAATTAATTTTTAATTTGATGTTTTAAAGAAAAAAATCAAAGTACGCTTAATCGTTTATTTTGTATTAACCCTTTCGAGCCGGATTTTTTATCCATCGCCGGATTAAATCCTGATTAGATTGTAATTTTTTTAAACAACAACAAGATGAAGTTAAGTGAAATAAACACCTTAAAATGTTATTCGAAAAAAAAGTCCGCCATTTTGTATGGGACATATATATCCCAGTCAGACTTTTTTAGTGGGAAAAATATAACCCATTAGTCGTCGAAATGCAACTTTATTGAAAAAAAAATCAAATGTATATAATTTTAAATGGAAAGGAGTGAAACATGTTTTGCCTTGTTGGGTTACATATGTCCCGGCTCGAATAGGCTCGAAAGGGTTAAGTATGCGTTAATAAATTTGTATTTTTGTAACGATAATAAATTCTAACTCATTTGTAAAGTTATTTAAAGTTTAATTCAAATAATGGCGGCATCTAAAATCTAACAGAACATTCTTGTAGATGCCGCTATTATATTTTCAATTTCCAATGTTTCTTGTTTAAATAATCTTTGGTTTTTTTTATACGGTTATTTTGGAAATTCTTTAAAATTGGAAAATACAAAACAACAATATTTAAGTAATTTTATAATTTTGAGATGGTTTGGTGTTCATCTCGACTTTAGCGTCATCTATTGATATCCACGCCAAGTGTATATGTCCTTTATTACCGGAGATACCAACTTAAATTAATCTAAAAATTAAAGAAATTTACTAGAGATATTACAGTACTTCCAACATCACAATTAAATAACCTGACAAATTAGAAATACCTAAAAGTTACTACATTACAAAAATTATTAGGTTAGAGTTTCGATTGATAACACAAACTCATGTATTATTCATGTTTTCCTTAACGAGCTCGAATTAGTTATGGCTGTTTGACTAAAATGTACGTAATTTGGTTGTATATTACATCTTTTTTTCGACCTATAATCAAATGGTTCCTGCGCAAAACTACTGGTTTATGCGAATTACAACGAATATGTTACGGAGAAGTTAGCGGAGCGCCTAGGATACGGCGCGTCGAATATTCATTGACACAATCGCGGGATCCTTTGATAAAACAGCTTATAGTTCATTTAAATAGCATAAGTAAGGATAAAAGATTTACTGGGGCCAACGAGAGGGAAATTCTGCGAGGAGCTGTAAACACTGTAGTTTTAGTCAAAAAAATAAATCCTAAAGTGCACTTTCAATTCGTAAAGAGCTTTAGTAAATGCGTAGAGCAGATATGGGGTTATCAACAGTTAATCGCAACTGTGGAGGAGCTGCGAACTACAGCTTATGATTCAGATGATTTAATTCATGAACAAAAGTTGTATGATTTATGGACGAATTTGATGCCGAATGAATGTTTGGAATCTCGCGTGACAAAACAATGGCAAGACATCGGATTCCAAGGTGACGACCCCAAGACGGATTTTCGTGGAATGGGTATGCTTGGATTAGAAAATCTCCTATTTTTCGCTACCGAATATAAAAGTGTTGCTACGCACGTTTTATCACATTCCAATCATCCAGTGCATGGGTATTTTTTTGCGATTGTTGGTATAAATTTAACCTCAATGGCTTGGAACTTGTTGAAGAACGGTGATGCAAAAACTTATATTTATAATTTGTCGAAATCGTTGCCAACGATAAGATTATTCCACCAGTTTTATAGTTATTTATTTTACGAGTTTGACAGATTTTGGTTGGAGTGTAGGCCTAAGAATATGATGGAATTTCCTAATATTAGTGAAAAATTTGAACGCAATATTAAAACGTATCTCAACGATCCTACATCTGTATTTAGGATTAATATATCGGTTGATACAGTGTGATATACATGTTAAGATTACATAATATTTGGTGATATTTTTATTTATTTAAGTATTTATTTGGGTTGGTATATCGTGTGCAAGCTATAATGTGCACCTTTGAAAGATCACCTAGATTGAAGTTTCTCACTAGCGAATGAAATGAATCTGTTGTTTATATGTTCATTGTGCATAAGTCCTAATCATGCATAAAAGAATATTGTAAACCTTTTTTCACGTAAAGATTACTCATTCCCCTTTCATCACAAAAACAAATGTAGCCTAATCACAAAAAATATATTTTATTGAAAAATTAGTGTTTTTTATTACAGCCTGGCATTAAAATACAAAAACCTAACTAACTAAATTACTGGAATGAGAGTATTTGTTAATAATCTCAGTTATTTTTCTTTTTTTGTTTTCTTCGGTTTCTCTTGAGGTTTTCCTTTTGCCCTTTTTGAGAGTATCGATGCTAAAATTCCTGCGCAAAATGTTCCAATGCCAACGTATAATAGCCATGTGTTCTCCTTAAGATATACAGCAATTGCCGAAGTTAAATCATCACTAAAAAGAACATTAAATCATGTAAAAATATACGATTCGTGGTGTTAAAAATTAATCTACGTACAAAGGCGTTTTTGGTACAGGCACTTTTTCTGGCGATACATTTTTATACCAATCTTGCGCAAACGAAACAAAGGAAGATACATCATACTTTTGTATAAGATACCGGTACATTTTACCTTGCCTGAAACTGTAAGGAAATGCTTCGTACAAAATTATTTGACTTAATTTAATTCATCTTACAGTATAAATGATGGAACATTGAATACATCAAATCTTCGTGCAGTTGCCGCACCGTTAGTTCCTCGGTTTACTCTCGCTATATTCACCCTATTCCGTAATTTAGCACCGACAGCTTCTAATCTTGCTTGAAGTCGCTGACAATCGATACAATCAGTGGTATAACTAAAAATCTTGGATTTAGGAGCTGGTAATCGGATTTTATTGCCCTGATACTTACAACATTACAAACCAATCACCTGTTGTAGCACCGGATGCAGCTTGTGTTAAATGTTCGAAAGTATCATCTGTTAATTCTTTAACGATTGGTTCTTTATTATCGGTAAACGTGTGCAAGAGTATCTCATCATTTAATGGACCTAGAATTATGTAATTATAAAGGTATTTGAGCATGATTCATATAATATTTAATACCATCGTAAAGTAATGGTACACCATGCCTGAAGAATACGATTACAGGTTCTTTCGTTGGAGTATATATTCTGGTCATGTGACTATTCTCAACTTTAACAACCCAAGCACTCAAGTTATCCACCAGATCTTCTCTAAGAGCTGATAGCTCATTCTCATAGTTATCGCAGGCTTCACAGTCTCTTTTAGCTAATAAACGTGCTTCAATTTAGTAAGTGTACATATTATGATATGCTTATTTAACTTACAGAATAGTACGATTACGTATTTTTCCGATCTTATGAGGTTTAAGAGATCGTCATCGTTAACTGTTTCGAGGGATGCGTTAATGTTAGTTGCCACGGTAGCGATCACTAATAAACTGAAAAATGCACTAGACATCATGATATATATTTTGGAATGATATCTCGATGGAAATTTACATAAACATGTGATATGGATAAAGTATCGACTGTATTCGGTGAGATACCAGCATCCACATCACCAGACCATTTTACATCATAAGACCGGCATCTGATTTTTGACATAATAAATGAGGTTATGAACTTGGCGACATCTATGGTCGAATTTACATATCAAATGGTGGTGACGTACTACACATATAGGTGGTACTAGTATCGGCGGTTCTGAAATAATTAAAAAAAAAATTGTGTTTGCTGGGTGGCGAATCCACGGATCGACGACCGGCTCTATCATTTAGCTCGTACAGAGTCGTGCCGGTTTACACACGTCCCTCAGTCAATTCAGACCATCTCTGTTCTCCATGCAAGTCAGTAGCCAGAAGGCACGGTTGTGCAAGTTTCATCTTTAGTTTTCTTCTCTCTATTTCTAATTCGTTTTCTGAGAATAGGAATTCGTCTTTATACCTGTTCTACATAATGATAGTTTAGTTTCTTCCACGTTTCCTTTTTTTTCTTGTTTTCGATTATTGTTATCATCTTTATTCTCACATTAGCTTTAGTTTATAGTTTCAGTTTACCTTACCATATATACCGTTTAACTGAGCATTTTCAGAATTTCTTTTTATTCTAATTAAATTCGATTTCTTTTTATCGCCTATTATTGGAATTATTTTTTGTTTAATTTGTGCAAACATATTAATTAAGTTTTTTGTCGTTTTCTTTTATATTTACTATGTCGCCTAACAAACGTCCCCGCCAAGAGCTCATGAATACCTGGATTAAGCATCGTGATTTGTTCAGTTGTAAAATGTTAAAAAAATCTGGATTTGCGGATCATTTAAAAGTTGATGTTCATCGCAATCCCGGTGTCTCGAATGAGAATTTTTATGGCGATCTTTGCGAAGCCATTGTAGCGAAGCATAGTTGACGTCATTGTTGGTATTTTGTATACAGATCGTCCAATAAAACCATATTTAATATCCAGCAAAGTAACAAAACGGATTTATGCTGATAGAATAACGGAAGCAGACGTCAGCAGTATTGACAAAATTTTCAAAAATGTGAGGAAACGAGAGAAAGCTTTGTTCTTTGTGAGTGAAGCCGCAACTTACATGTTTCAAGCTGAAAATTTTCTTAAAGACATCTTCATTAATATGCTGCATGTGCATAATACATGCACTGCTCACGCCCTCTGTAGATTTGCGGAATTTATTAGAGAGCAATTTCCGAATGTTAATGAATTAATCAGTCACACCAAAAAAATTTTCTTAAAAGCACCTGGAAGAGTTACTTTATACAAAGACAAATAGACTTTCGTTACTTTCGTCTTCAATGGTAACAAGATGGGGGACGTGGTTAGAAGCCTCATGTACCGCTTTCCCTAACGCATATGTACGCTACGGTTGGGTACCTTACTCTGTCTCAAGCGTCGACAATAGAGGCGGTCGTCGATCCACAGTATGGTGATGAAACGTCCAAAATCCGTAGACAACCATAAAAATTTATTTTAAAAGTAGGGTACGTTTATGTTGAAACTGCGATAAGTGCGATACTCTAAATAATAGAATATCCATGGTTACGAATACAGCATAGCCCCCCGCCCCCTCACCCCTCTCCCCCTTTTATCGATTATTCCCCGAAATGCACGCTAATAGTTTTAAGTGAATAAAACAATACGTATTAAATAAAAAGCAATATATTTTTGCACGTCATCTTTACAATATACAAATATAGTACGGACAATACAGTTACATAAAGAAACGTACTCTTTTTCTCTTGCACAACTTAACAAATCATTTAAAGTTGGACATACAAAAACACTTAACAGTAAACACTTCAATATTATTGTGTTATATGATAGAATAATTATAAAGCAATTAGTTTTTACCACATTCAAGTTGGATTGAAACGAATTCCTTTTAACAAACACTTTCTACGAAAGTTAAAAGATTCTGAAGGTACAAATTGTTTTATCAACAGATTTTTCGTTAAAATTTAGCTGTTCGAAAGACGGCGAATTAATTCGAGAGAGGGAATTATAGTGTTGAATAACAAAAAAAAAGGATATAAAAGACGGAAAGATGTAAATCGTAAGACTTTGGAGCAATTGGAGCTCATTATTAGTTAAGGTACGGACGGTTTACAAAATAAGATTTTTAGGTTTGATTTTTATGATTCCTTTCTAAGTTTGAAAAATGAGCCTTGTTCTCGAAACGTTGTAGTTTATGTTAAACAAAAATTTTTCTTGCAATTTTTTACAAAGTACGTTATAGGTCCAAATAAAAACATGCATTTGGAGTGAACCATATGAATAAATGTTTTGTATGGGGATACATATGTTCCTAATAAAGAGTAAATGCAGTAAGAAAGTGCCAATGTTCTAAAGCCCGTTTGAAACTACAGAATTTGTTGGTTGGAATGTTGTATTCAATATTGTTACTAGATTCTGGTGCGTCCATAAACACTACTTTTGAGTTTAAAGTTGGCGGTCTTTCTAATTAACTTATAACATTTAAATCAAACCAAACATCACTTCAATAACACATTCTTTAAGTAGCCTTTCTACAGATTAGAATGAGTTGAAATAATTGTAATTATATTCAAATAAAAACAATGTCGGATGTACTTCATGCGCCTGCAAAAAGCGGGATGGCAAAGCAATGACAAATAAGTCCGGTTTTATTTTGGCCCTATTCATTCAAAGTTGAATATAATCTTTTGGTTTACTCTATTTACTCCATTCTGAATCTAGGTTCGAGGTTGGTTACTTGAATACTATTTTCTAAACAAAAAATGTAGCGTCAGACGGGCTTAAAAGTTGTTTTACATTATACTTTTTCGTCTAAATTAGGTACATTGTGTACTTAGTTTATTGATACATCTGTAAATGAGTGCTTATTAATTGCTCGAATCTTTGATCGAACAGTTGATTAAACAATTTGAAAACGTAGCTTTTATTTTACGTCACTAACAAAAAAGGGCATATTTTGCGTTGCTCAAAGTGTTCAATCGAAGGTTCGAGCAATTAAAAACTACAGGTTGAAATTAGACTTTAATGCCCGATTGCATCAATTTATGTTAAAGTAATGTTAGCTAACCCAGATTAGTAAATTCCAAATTAGATAAAATTCATTGCAGCAACCCACGGTTAGAGCTAACAACAAGTTACTTTATTTGGCTTTGCTAATTCGACAAGATACCTCGATTAAGGTTCGTGTCAACTTCAACATTTGTGTTGTAACTTTTAACAGTCGATTATTGCTAATGTATTGACTATTAAAAAAGAAATTAAAAATTTTAAGTAATAATGAGAGTAACGATAACAATTCATCCTCGTCATCTTCTTACGATGAATTAATTGAATTAATCAACAGGCTCAAGTATTTCGCCAGAGAAGTAATGTTATGGAAAATGTTGATAATTTAGGTTTTGAAATGCGGTTTAGGTTTTCCAAGGATGTAAGTAGTAGAAGAAATGATATTTTTCAATGTGATACCAACAGAAACTCCAATAATGCGGTTACTAACAATACTGCGATTCTTTGCAACCGGATAGTTGGTTGGCGATCATATAAAATCAATTCTACGAATAACAGCCTCTTGTGCATAAGATTGTATTAAAATGCCTCAAACAAGAAAAGCGACCTTAGTAAGTACGAGTAAATTTTTGTTGCCGCCAGAACTTTCCATTTTTATTGATACGTCGGTATATCAGTGTTTTATGATTGCTCGAACAGTTGTTTAAACAATTTGAAAACGTAGCTCTTATTATTTATTATTTACGGAATTTTTAGCGTTGCTCGAATTGTTCAATTAAAGGTTGGAGCAATTAAAAAATACAGCTTGAAATTAGTCTTTAACCCTGGGTTACACCAATCTATGTAGTTACTAATATTGCTACGATTCTTTGCAACCGGATATTTTCAACAGAAGATGGGCGATCTAAAGTCAACTCTAAGCAGAATAATAATACCAAATAATAACCAACAGATTGTATTAAGATGCCTCAAACAAGAAAAGCGACCTTAGTAAGTACGAGTAACTTTTTATTGCCGCCAGAACTTTCCATTCTTATTGATACGTCGGTAAATCAGTGTTTTATGATCGCTCGAACAGTTGTTTAAACAATTTGAAAGCGTAGCTCTTATTATTTATTATTTACTGAATTTTTAGGTTTGCTCGAATTGTTCAATTAAAGGTTTAAGCAATTAAAAAATACAGCTTGAAATTAGTCTTTAATCCTGGATTACACCAACCTATGTAGTTACTAATAATGCTGCGACTCTTTGCAACCGGATATTTTCAACAGAAGATTGGCGATCTAAAGTCAACTGTAAGTAGAATAATAACACCAAATAATAACTAACAGATTGAATTAAGATGCCTCGAACAAGAGAACAATTCGTGGTTTTCCTATGATAATTGGGTGTTTAGACTGTACGCACATTAAAATATTATCACCTGGAGAACAGAATGCAGAACTCTATCCAAATAGAAAGGGCTGATTCTCAATCAATTTGCAAACAGTTTGTGACGCACAGATTTCATAGTGGTGCGTTCGCCAGGTTCTGTTGATATTATCTGAAATGACTCATAATGATTTTCTTGGATCACCAATCCTAACACAAAACATCACTAAACTCTTATGGTGTTAACAAATGCTGTCTTTACTAATACATGTTAAATTTTCGCTGGTGTAATTAACGAAAAATTTAACGTAGATTAACTCTTAACAGAGGGTTTGCTAAGTCATGTTAACAAATTTAATCACGGATGTTGGTGCTTCCAGGCATAAGTTTATTAACATAAACGTTTTCTCTGTACTGTACGTAGTTGGTACTTCCGAAAATCGGCGTGATGCGCATGCTTACAACGCGTTCACTTAGTATCTCGACGGAAGATAATTCCTTTCCTGAGCAATTTAGGGGAAAAGTTTTTACATAAAAGGCATTTGGAGACAAGTTCTACACAATATAAGATTATGTCCAAGGATACAGGATGTTCAGTTTTTGCTGCGGAGGTTACTAATTTGGTGAAAAACCAAATTAGTAACCTCCGCTTAGAAAATAAGCGGAACATCCTGTATATTATTATTTGAGATAATATGACATTTTTGCGAAATCGCCTTGAATTTCTGGTAGTTTTTGGCAGTACAGACGAAAAAGTACAACATAAACCAATTTTCTTAGGTTACGCTCGTTATGAATTTAGGAACTTTTTTAATTTGAAAATTGAAAGTTTTTCTTTTCACGTATTAATAAAGAAAATACAATAAATATTATAACAATTCTTTGATAATAAGCATTAAAAGTTTGTTGATTTAAGCTTGGTAGTTTAGATATGCAATTTGTCGTCCTTTCTTGATGTTATTTCATGTTGTACACTAGTAGGACCATTTTTAAATGAACAGAATGCATCCTTGATGTTTTATTTAAATGATTCATGAAAGTTACAAATCGCGTATATTAAATAATTAAATATTGCACAGTTGCCACGTTAAACAAGCTAAATATATGTAACGTAAAACATCTAACAGGAAAAGAATTAGACTCTTATCTTTTTTGTTTGCTTCAATAATAACAATAATTAACTAAAACGTGCATATTCAGGACAAATACAACAATCTCTTC
Organism: Marronus borbonicus; assembly: GCA_902655005.2. Taxonomy (NCBI): domain Eukaryota; kingdom Metazoa; phylum Arthropoda; class Insecta; order Coleoptera; family Scarabaeidae; genus Marronus; species Marronus borbonicus. The sequence goes on from LR737387.1 coordinate 11,036,555, forward strand.
GTAAGATCGTTTAAGCGATAGTCTAGGCGAGAATTAGAAAATAACTCCATCAGATTCTATGAATGACGTATGTACTTGTAAGTGTAATATATTGAACCACTCGCAATTTGTAAAGATAGCTGACAACAACAATACAAAAAAGAATCCCTTCGATCAAAAATAAATAAAAGGGATAATCACGCACTGTTGTAGTTTATATAAAATAGTTGAATTCTTTTGCTATTCATTCATGAAAATATCTTTTTAATTATTTCTGTCTTCTCTTATATAACAGATGCTCCTTTTTTTTTTTGGTTGGCACCTTCTATTTCAGGATTCGCTGCTTGTAACGTACAATAACGGATATTACTCTAGATATGTATGGATATTGTTTTCATTTTAGTCGTTGGGTCACGTTGGCCAATGCTACGGCGAATGCTTGAAGCGCCGAAAATGGATATTGAAAGTCCAAAGTGTAAGCGTTTCCATCTATTCGGCCGAATTGCATTACCTAAAACGAAACGCTTCGTATAAGCAAGTATTTGATATGAAGGTTGATGTTTTGACTCTGCAAGTTATTCTCAACGACCCGTTGAGGATTCGCATGAAGAGTTATTCACCTGTTTTCCTCTAAATTCAATTTGGAAATTCTTAGCAGATTCTTGGGTAACTCTGCCTCCAAAATCTAACTGATACACTTGACTATTCTCGTTCCACATTGGAGCCTTGTTATGCATCACAAATTCTCTGCGTTGAGAAACTGAATGGTTGTTATGGTTGTTGCCACCGTTCGACTCCATTTTTCCTCTTTTCAGCTACGAAGGAACGAATTTGATGAAGAAAAAGTAAGTGGCAATATCAACTATGGATACCTTTTGCCTAAGTTGTGCTTTCTGGAACGTTTCTAGGTCTTTGTAATTCGTTCCATTGAAGACCTCATCACCGGAAGCTGTTACTTCATCGTCAGAGCTTTCTTGCATCTTATTCTTGCGATTCCTTTTGCCCAGTAACGGAGAGGAAAGTATGTGTTTCCTAATCGGGGATGCTGATTGGGGTCGTTTTCCTGTACGGGAGAAACCAAGATTTTAATAGTAATAAGGGTACTAAAGAATTTTTGTCTACTTACCTTTTTTACTTGGTGCTGGCGATGATGGTGAGCTTCTTGGTAATCGGGGAGAGACCGGGGGCGTTCTTTTATTATCGTCTTCCCTTAATCTAGTTAATAAATTCTCTAAAGTAGCTAAGGCATGCGTATGTAACGAAACGCTCGGTTTCGTGCCGTTTGTATGGGAACACTGTTCATTTTGTACGGGAGTCGGCAGATTCTTTTGTTTACTTCTACCCCGATTCTTATTCTTATCGCTATAACTACTATTAGTATTTTCGTTCTCTTTCTTCCTCCGCATTAACGGTGATTTAGAACTGAAGAAGCCTAACTTTGGCGTATCTTTCTTGTTACTATTGCTGGCATTATTGTTGTTATTGAAGGTGTCTTCAACTGTTGCCGTAGGAGACGTTTCGTTCGATTTACTTTTAGGCTTGCTTTCTGGAACTATCTCCAGTATAACTTCTTCTTTGGGTGTACTCTTAAAGCTCTCCATGCAATGTAGGAGATCGCTTGAATCCAGACTTTTTGATTTTCCGCAATTCTTCAATTTCTTCTGATTGATCTGGTTATTGTCGTTCGAAATCTGTCGCCTACTACTTCGTTTATGTTTACTTTTCCGATTCACCAAAATCAAACGTTTCGGAGCATCTTTCCTTAACATTTGCAAGGCTACTTCGTTGGGGACCATTTGCACATCTACCGAATCTAAATATCCTACACTACAGCTGCGTATCATTGAATCGGTGACGCTTATCGGGTTGGCTCTTGCAGCTGCTGTTGTTGAAGACGGTCCAGCGGATGCTGTGTCTTCGACAGGGATTTCTATCGCTTTAGCGTTTAACGCTGGGGAAACGACTCCAACTTGATTTGGACTTAAGCGATTCTTTTCTTTCTTCTTCTCAGTTAGATTATTCCGATTGTGGTTGATATTGTAATCGTTTTGCATGGCCAAATCGATCTTTTTAAATATGGATTTTTGTTGATCGCTTAGGTTTAGCGTTAGGGGAATACTGTTATTCTTATGATCGCTAATAATGGACGATTTTACTTGTTGAACATTGTTGGTGGTGTTTGAATAGTCGCTCGTAGTATAGGACAATAATGTTTGGGCTGGAGGCCTATCAAAGATTATATCACTAGGTGCAACGGCATTCTTAGGCGATTGCAGAGCCGGAACAGCTCCTTCACAGTACAAAGGTGATATCGCATGCCTTTGGGTGCCTCCGCTACAGGTTCCGGTTCGATTGTATTGGCTAACGAAGGCGGAGCTTTGGGAAACCGGCGAATTCCTAGGCGACGATCCGTAAGGCCTTATGGACTCGCAGAAATTTGCTACGAGATCCGTCAATTCCACGTAAGGAAATTCGTCTTCGTACGATTCAGCTTTCGCTAGTACCGGAACGTTTCTAGGTGCAACATTCGCAGAATCCGCCCCTAGGTAATTGTTGGATATTTGCGATTTGGGACGAGCCAATCTGTTGCCTCTCGGGGACATCGGGGCAATCGGCGGACTGTTATCAATAGACACCCTTTGTATCCTAGCTTTCTCTTCCAATTGGTTAATATCTTCCTCGTCTTCCGAAAATAAATTCGGATTGAAGTTAGGATCCGGAAGTACGGGGAAGTCGTCACGTAATTCGGTCATCACTAAAGTCATCTGTCGGGGTTGTAAATGGAGTAGCGAGGTTTTGTAGGTAACTTGCCCAAGATTGGAGGGAACTGAATCGACTAAACCGTGTATTTTAAATTTGGTCCCCCATATGTTTGACGTTACTTCTACTAGACGGACATGCTATGTTGAATTAAAAAGAAATATATTTCAGAGATTTTTAATATTGGTCGATACCATGCAATAACGATATTTTTTAAATTTATTTATGATTTTAGAGCGTTACTACTTTTTAAGTGAGAAAGCTTGACATTGAAAACGTAAAACCAGAAAATTTGCGTTATATTGGCTTCACCGCCGCATGAAGCAATTAATAAAAGTTTTTCGGCCGAAACGCCTTAGAGAAACTCAAGAAATTCAATGATAGATGTTACAATGTTGCTGAGAATTGAAGAAACCGTATGCGCCGTAGCAAATATACTTCCTTCGAGCCATTAGCACTTTGTCAATGCATTTATTCATAAAATTTCAACGCATTCAATTGCATATGCCGACATGCACATAAATTTACATTCATTGCATCTTGCCGACTTACCTCAGGTAACGTATCGACGTAGGATAGATCTTCCGGTTCCGGATCTCCGGAACTCTGCCCTGATTGTCGTTCCGAGTGCGGCGCTCTGCTATGAGATTTATTTCGCTTCTTCCATCGACGTTGCATCCTCGGCGAACCGGTACATCCTTCTTCCCGATCGCTGTCAGAGGAATCGCTGGCTAAGTTGCCGCCGCTGGTTGAATGGCTCGATGAGCCGGAGCTTTTAGATTCTGGTGACCATTGCATGTGTAAATTGTAGTCTACAACAATTCGTAATGAGAGAAGAAGAACGTGCTACTTCATGAAACGTAATAAATACCTTCCACTTGCGGATCGAAAATGACGAACTCCGGTCTGATTTTACTCGTCCTTTTCCCTTTCAGCAAAGGTACCAAGCCTCCGAGGTATTCTAGGTATAGCGTGTAGCACGTTCCCGAAGATACGTGGTTATTGTCATCGTCATGCCTTATCATGGTACAATGGAGGCGGACAGAGCCTATTGGTGGTTTCGAGACGAAGTCTCTCAGAGCACTTGCTTCTGGAACACAACACTGGAACAAAATTATAAATTTCTCGGACTCGCTCACGTTCCAGCGAGAAGTTACCCGTATTGTTTGAGCAAATAAATTCCCTATAAGGTTCCTAATTCTCGGCGGCAAAGGAAGAGCACAAAGTTGAGATTCATGCCGTAAAGTGTTGTAGATCTTCAAACGACACAACAGTTGCAAAGTGGCTATCCTCCTAGATACCCAGGCTATGTGAATTTGGGTCCCCGTCGCCAAGAACAGTCTCTTATCATTGTGTCCCCAAGTCAAAGCCGAAATTGGTGCCTAAACGAAAATACTCAGACGCTTTAAAATGTTGACTTCCGTCGGTGATATGTGAAAATCAGTGACTTCCTTGGTACTAAGAAGTGATTTGTTCCTGCCATAAGTCGCTATAATAGCTGATATTTTTCAAAAATGATCTCGGGAAAACCAAGAAAATTACGGATGTTTCTGTAACTGCTTTCTACTAACCTGTGTATATGGTAAAACTGTAGAATAGATGAGGATGCCTTTATCGCTGTAGAATTTCAACACGTTGTTGTACTCAGAAGGAGGTGTAATTGCACTCCCGTCCATGGTGTTACCAGCAATGGCTAGCAGTTCTCGGGAGTTACTCCATTCCATACACACCGGACCCTGAAGACCAGTGTTTATTTGAATGGGCGAAACGTCGTCGAACGTCTTTAAGAGGTAGATGAAACCGTTCTGCAGACTAACAGCTAATACAAATTTGCGTTCAGCTGGAAATAATGGCATTCTAAATTATTTTGCAACACTCAAATGTGTTTCTATTTACAATTTTCGTATTGCTAGATGCGGGGTGAAAAAAAACTACAATGTATAGTCTTACGCGATAGAGGACCATAAAATAATAAAAAAATAAAATTTAATAATCTCCGTAACCCTTTTGTTTGTAAGATACTGGATCTTAATTTTTTTAAGATTTATTACGTTTTTGTTTGATTCTGTTTGTCGTTAAAGCTCGTAATTCTTCGTTGTTCCCTTTTAACTCATCCGAGCTAAATGCCGAGTTGTCTCTGGTTTATTTTCCTAAATTTTCTCATTACTTCAAAGCTTTTTACTGTGCGCCAATGAAAAACAGCAATTAGTTATTCTATTTGCGTTGTCAGCGAAGTTTCTTCAACTAACACAAGAATAAACGCAGCTACTCATTAGTTATTCCGTCTGTACTGTTGGGTGTCGGGATAATTTTGCAATTTTTCTCCGCATTAATCGTAATAAAGTGCATTTATTCATTTGTGTGAAGCTTTATGTATAGTTTAAATGTAAGCAAATTTTATTCTCGTTTGCTGTATAGGAAACACTTGTAAGTTGATCGGTTATATTTTGCTTGCTAGTAAAGCCTTAATAACGAATTATTTCATTCGCTGAATTCATACTACGAGAGCTTTGAGAGGCGTAATCGCTGCAGAAAAATTAAGCTTGAACAAGCTCGAAATTTTAGACGCAGAGGCAATGATATTCGTTTTCAAAATAGACCATCGAGCGCGCATCAAAAATCTAAGTAGACTTTTATTGTGTGCGGAAATTGCACTTTTACATATTGCAACCTCCGATCACTTATCCACTCCATAAAATCTCTCGTAAATGCGAAGGTGTTTCAGCTTTATACAAAGAAGCGTAACGAGCGTGACCATCAATCACGATGACGAGGCGCACAGTTTCACTTCCTATCCGAGGAACGTACTCTGATTTTTGCCGGTAATTAGAAATCCATCACCTGTACTATTAAACGAACCGGAACTTTAGACGGCTTTTTTTTTAACTCATCGAATATGTGTCACGTATACTTAACAATATTAACAAATATTCATCGGATTTCTTACCTGCGTTTGCAACTCCAGGATCACTTTCGTCGCCTTCTTCCATCTTAAACTTTTCGCAAGACCACGCCATTGACGAGATTCCTACTTCAGAACTTAATTGAACCTGCGATACCATCGCTCCATGCACATCCATCACGATGATCTGACCGGAAGTTGTGCCGAAGTACACTTGCTGATCGTCCGGCGTCCAAATGCCGCAAGTTATCGTCGCCTCAAGGTTCAACATTGAGGACCAATAGCGTTGGCCTGCCACCGAGCCAACTAGCACAAATCCGTCCTATTAAAACATTTCATCGCATTTATAATTGTTGAGTATATGTGATTCTTTCTGAGATGGATTTGAGATTCAGAGATGATTATTGAACGGGGTATCGGAAGTCGCTTTGTTTACCTGGTAGCAAATTAAAGCCATTCTTCCGTCGTGTGACCATGAGAAATGCGTAACGAGGGTGTTCCGATCATTGATTAATTCGATGGACCATCGACCTTCGTATTTTATCCAAACGAAAATAATTCCGGAACTATCGCATGATGCTAATTTTTGATATGGTTCGTTCCATTTTACCATAATTACCTGGAATGTAGTAAGGAGCAGGAGTGAATTATTAAGGGACTATATTAATGTACAGGGTGAGGCCCCGTATGAGGTGACTCAGTACACTGCCGTTCAGTGAAGTTCGGTCATACAATAAAAATCTATTATATTACACTGTATACAATTATTAATACATAAAATTAGAAAAATATTAAGCATACACTCTTTTCTAATGGATTAAAGCCATAAATTATTACGTAAAGTAGAAATATTGCGACAACCACAATAAAGTCCATGTTGTTTGTTATCATTCTAAGAATTTCTCGGAAGCACCGATCTTTTGAAACGGGTCGTTTGGAGATTATTAACGAACAATACATTTAGGAAATATACCGCGGTATCATTCTTGTTTATTTATCACAGGCGTAAAGATATAGATTTGCTTCATTTTACTGTTAAACGTGTGTTGGTGTGTATCTGTCGTTTTTGCGCGAAAGTTTTAAGAAAATTTACTTCAAAATGGCACGTGGCAAGCCTACCAGTGTAGAAAAACGTTCACGCATTATTACGCTGTTTGAAGAAGGATATTCGGGGCGACAAATTGCTGAAAAAATAAATATGAGAAGTTCAACAGTAAATGACATCATAAAGCGATATCGGATAACTGGAACTATAGAAAATCCTGTTCGTTCTGGAGCATCTAGGAAAACAACAAAAGCTGAAGATTTGGGAATTGTATTATTAAGCAAACGCAATGGAAAATTAACAGCGCCACAAATAGCAACCGAAGTCAATCGCGGCCGCGAAGAACAAGTTTCGGCGAGTACGGTAAAACGTCGACTTCAACAAGCGGACCTTCATGGACGCATTGCCATTCGAAAACCCTTATTACGTCGGGGCAACAGAGCAAAGCGGCTACAGTGGGCCCGTTCTCATCTAGATTGGTCGTTAGATGATTGGAAACACGTTCTTTGGAGTGACGAGTCAAAGTTTGAGGTTTTTGGGCAAAATCGACGAGTTTATGTCCGAAGATCTAAAACCGAAAAGTGATCCCGAACTGCATTGTGCCTACAGTGAAGCAAGGGCGTAGTTCTGTGTTAGTGTGGGGATGTTTCTCCTTTGCTGGGACGGGAGATTTATGCAGAGTGCAGGGTGTAATGAGGAAGGAAAATTATTTTGCAATACTCCGGAATCATGCAGTGCCATCAGGATTGCGTATAATAGGCCGTAACTTTACATTCATGCATGACAACGACCCAAAACATACTGCGTTAGTGTGTAAGAACTATCTAAAGGAGCAAGGAGAACAGCACACCCTGAAAGCAATGATATGGCCCCCACAAAGCCCAGATTTGAACCCGATAGAGTTGTTGTGGGATGAACTGGACAGGAGGATCCGAAAAATATGCCCAACTTCACAAGAACATTTACGGAATATTCTGCAACATGAATGGAATAATATTCCATAATGCGTTTTAACAAAACTTATCGAAAGAATGCCTAGAATAGTTCGAGCGGTGATTAACAGCAAAGGAGGTTTTTTCGATGAAAAAAAAAAATATAATGTTCAGTATGTTATATTAGGCCAGAATAACTTTTTATTTATTTATTTTAGTCTTTTTTACCTGTACATACAATAAAATTGCATTTGGTTTTTAGTTTCGTTTGTTTCTGTAACCTTTTCATGTTTTTTATTAACCGACCGAACTTCTCTGAACGGCAGTGTACATATCTTACAGAAATACACGTAATTTCCAAACGCCGATACGAGTTTTATGCAGCTCAGGATCTCGCGCCCAATAAAATTTATCTTCAACTACCTGCTACCCATGTAATCAGTTTTCGAAAGGTTAGATTAATGAGGCTTCGCTTAAAGATTCAAGAGGAAAACGTCGGTCGGCCCATTCACGTATTTCAATGTACGCTACAGGGATTTTGTGGCTAACGATAAATTCCTGAGTGACCGAGTGTTGGCACGATATTTTTCTTGCTTTGAGATAGGTTGTTTGGATTTTCCGTTAATAGCGTAGCTAGATAGATTTTAAGTTTCCTTTGCAGTACCGGCACGTCCACCAAAATTAATTTTAATTTTTGTTAGGATTTCATAAACGAGATACGACTAGTTACGCTGGATGTTGGTACATCTAGTGCTATGCTTTTTATTTGCTTTTAAAAATGTTGTTTAAATTGAAGCGTAGCTTATTAAAATTTGCTACGGAATTTATTGCCTTTAGTTTTAATTGTACAATCCTCTTATCTAATCTCCAAAAGTATACAATTTTACACTCACATCAAATCTTGAAGTTTTTCTGATTTTTCAGCGAAAAAAAAATAAATACTTTTCGAGAGCTTTCAAACATATGTATTTATAGCCGCGTGTGAAGATATATCGAAGGTCGAAATAGATTTAACTTCAAATCAGGTAAATTTCGCCGAAAGGTTTCCGATTGTTATCAAATTGACAAAGTTGTCGGCTGTGCGTTTATAGCATCAGCGTATCCATTTTAAAAGTTGTATTATACGACCGAATTCCACTCCACACAAACATGCACAGGTCTATATACGCTTGAAAACGCATTTACCCAAAAGGAACACGTTTTCCAGCGTCTCGTGCAAAACGATACGCCGTTAACTCACCTCTGATCTATGTCCTCGTAAATTGTAGTTTGTCCGTAAGGGGAACTCGACGTTTTTCTTGCAATGACTCGTCGTGAACGTCACTCCTACTATGCCTCTGATATTGCCGGTGGCGAGCCAGCCTTCCTGATAATAATTCGTTCTGTTTAACTTCCATCCTTCGTCCTGTAAACATAAATAGTCGTGAAAAAAATCGATACGATGAATTGACGGAAATAGAATGCAGAGGGAATAAATACGCGGATGGATGTATGGTAGGTATTATTTATGCATGTTTCATTGCGAGCTTAGGCTCGTTCTTAATTAAACTAGATGGAATTGAATTTGCCGCTTCGGAATAGGAATTATTGATTATCGATTTGGTAATATTTTATTTATTTGGCAATTGTAACGGGGATATTTATATCTCCGTAATCTAAAACAATTCATTTCGATTCATTGATTTCATTTGATTCGACATGGGTTTTATTTTGATTTGATTTCGAATACAGCTTTGGCACGTAGGTTGAATCCTAACGCTGTTGAAATACTTGTTTGCTTTACAATTGTTAGAATAATTCGGAATTTAACGAAGTAAGACGGTAGAATTTGCATTAATCTCAATGACTACGTATTAATAGGTACTCTTGGAGTTCAAAGTTATTTGGCAAATCTAGCAGTTTGTATTTCATTTAATGTACACTGCCGTTCAGTGAAGTTCAGTCATACAATAAAAATCTATCATATCACGCTGTATACAATTATTAATACATAAAATTAGAAAAATATTAAGCATACACTCTTTTCTAAGGGATTAAAGCCATAAATTATTATGTAAAGTAGAAATATTGCGACGACCACAATAAAGTCCCTTTTATTATCATTCCAAGAATTTCTCGGAAGTACCGATCTTTTGAAACGGGTCGTTTGGGGATTATTAACGAACAATACATTTAGGAAATATACCGCAGTATCATTCTTGTTTATTTATCACAAGCGTGAAGATATAAATTTGCTTCATTTTACTGCTGAACGTGTGTTGGTGTGCATCTGTCGTTTTTGCGCGAAACTTTTAAGAAAATTTACTTCAAGATGGCACGTGGCAAGCCTACCAGTGTAGAAAAACGTTCACGCATTATTACGCTGTTTGAAGAAGGATATTCGGGGCGACAAATTGCTGAAAAAATAAATATGAGAAGTTCAACGGTAAATGACATCATAAAGCGATATCGGACAACTGGAACTATAGAAAATCGTGTTCGTACTGGAGCATCTAGAAAAACAACTAAAGCTGAAGATTTGAGAATTGTATTATTAATCAAACGCAATAGAAAATTAACAGCGCCACAAATAGCAGCCGAAGTCAATCGCGGCCGTGAAGAACAAGTTTCGGCGAGTACGGTGAAACGTCGACTTCAACAAGCGGACCTTCATGGACGCATTGCCATTCGAAAACCCTTATTACGTCGGGGCAACAGAGCAAAACGGCTACAGTAGGCCCGTTCTCATCTAGATTGGTCGTTAGATGATTGGAAACACGTGTTTTGGAGTGACGAGTCAAAGTTTGAGGTTTTTATGCAAAATCGACGAGTTTATGTCCGAAGATCTAAAACCGAAAAGTGATCCCGAACTGCATTGTGCCTACAGTGAAGTAAGGGCGTAGGTCTGTGTTAGTGTGGGGATGTTTCTCCTTTGCTGGGACGGAAGATTTATGCAGAGTGCAGGGTGTAATGAGGAAGGAAAATTATTTTGCAATACTCCAGAATTATGCAGTGCCATCAGGCTTGCGTATAATAGGCCGTAACTTTACATTCATGCATGACAATGACCCAAAACACACTGCGTTAGTGTGTAAGAACTATTTAAAGGAGTAAGAAGAACAGCACACCCTGAAAGCAATGACATGGCCCCCACAAAGCCCAGATTTGAACCCGATAGAGTTGTTGTGGGATGAACTGGACAGGAGGATCCGAAAAATATGCCCAGCTTCACAAGAACATTTACGGAATATTCTGCAACATGAATGGATTAATATTCCACAATCCGTTTTAACAAAACTTATCGAAAGAATGCCTAGAATAGTTCGAGCGGTGATTAACAGAAAAGGAGGTTTTTTCGATGAAAAAAAAAAATAATGTTCAGTATGTTATATTAGGCCAGAATAACTTTTTATTTATATATTTTTGTCTTTTTTACCTGTGTATACAATAAAATTGCATTTTGTTTTTAGTTTCGTTTGTTTCTGTAACCTTTTCATGTTTTTTACCAACCGACCGAACTTCTCTGAACGGCAGTAAAGGGCTATATGAATTTCAACTCGAATATTCGAGTGGTAGACGTACCTTCTAATATTCGAAGCTATTTTTTATGGCTTGCGAGATTAGTGTCTATTTGCTAGCTGGAATTGATAACTACCATATATGTCTTGGTTGGGCACCAGTAAATGAAAGAAATAAGATTGCAAAGTATTATCTAAGTTTGTGAGTTTTAATAAATAATAATAATGATGATTTATTTCCATCCTATAACAAATCAAAATTAGGAAATCTCAAAGTTTTTTTTTGCAATGTGTACGACAGAATCTGTCTTAGCTTAGTGCTTAGAAACTACAACTCTGCGTGCAGAAAATAGAAAAGAAAAAGAAAAAATTAAATATAAGGCAAAGGAATGAAATAACTAAGCAAATAGTATCTGAATTAAATCAAGCTACAGCACAACATACAATTTTACCTTAAATAGTCCCTCCCGTAACTGTTTGAGATGGATCCGATATTTTATTATAAATATTTACTATTTGATATGAAAATGATCGCTCAAACAGTGCGGTCCGACGCATTGGAAGAATCACTGAGCCCCTAATTCGTAAGTTGAGAGTATGGACGTCCGTACAGAACTTTATTTTGTTCTAGAAATACAATGGCTGTCTGTCCACGATTATTTTAGGGTAAAATGTGGCACTCTGGAGAGCCCCCGATTTTTCTTATTCGACCAATTAATAACTTATGCGACACATGATCTCGTTCGCGTATACCGAATATCATGCGCAGATATGAATTCTGTACTCGTTGTGTCGATGGACAAGTAATAACGATGAGGATAGATTAATTTTAAAATCACACAGACTTTTTTTTATAGAGTTCACCACATGTGGATTAAATCTATTATAAGAGTGCTCTCTACTGTCAGTCCCAAGTTCTTGGCCTCCGCTTTAATAGGAATATTGACACCGTTAATTTTAAGTTAATATTTGCATTTAGATAGACGACGATAGACCAGTCTTATTTCCAAAAAGCAATACAATTGATTTAGATGGTTTATCAATAAAGACCTAATCGAAAAGAATGGCGCAACTGCACATAAATACGTGTTTACCCTGTTAGCAAACGGACAAGTTGATGATCAACATTTTTAATGCTTTTCGTTCAATTCCGACTCTTATCAACTTCGCACCGGGGTATTACACATAGCACACAGCAAAGAAGGCCGGAATGTGCCGACATGTAACGAAGCAGCTCTGTATCCCACCAACCTCTCGCGAATAAACACCACTGGAAGGCAAGCGAGAATGTTGCGCTCTAGTCGTGGTAAAAACTACTCTTTTCACTGAAAATCTCCCCCTATTATTATTGTCCTATTTTGAAATACTGCTGCTCTACATCTCTAACAATTTACAAACGTAATCTAAAAGAACTTGATTAATGTTGGTTTGTATAAAATGGGAGAATCTAAAGTATTCTGGGACGGAAAAAAAATGTATTGTGCTCATCCATATTGTTAGGTTTTTCCTTTCCTATTTATTTAAAAGAGAAGCAACGCCGTACATCATTAGCGCGTGAGTAATTAAATGTCGAGAATTTCAATTCTCTTGAAGTACCCAATAAGAGAACAATATTAAAAGAAATACCAACAGTTTTAAAAGCAATAAAAACAATTAAAAAAGATACAGTTTCGCCTTTTATTTTTCCTACAGCGATCTATGAGCGTTGACCGTGCAAGATAAATTTCCTCCTCAAGTTTGAAATCCATTTCGCACCGGGTTGAAACAACGTTACTGTTAAACGGAGCTGATAATTATCGAGCATAAACAAAAATCAATTTCCATTAGAAATTCGGATCGTATTTCGGACCAGGTTTCAAATTACACGGCATTGCGTATATACCGTATTATAGTTTCCTATGTAATTTATGGCGCATTTACGGCTAAAATCTCATCGGTGGTGCTAGCTGTTAGATACACGTTAATTAAAACATCGTCTGCTCAATTAATATTTCGTAGAAAATTTCTGCGAGAATGCTACATTGCTTACCTCGGATACAAGGCAAGATTGCCAATTATAAGCGCTGTTAATTACAGCGGAATTAGTTATTAGAAACTAGGTTTAAAGTACTAAAATTCCTAAGAATGTCTCTCGTAGGAACCAAGATAATGTTCAATCCACTTAATCTTAATCCCAGTATGAGTCCTTCAATCCAGATCCTTTGAACTTGGATTAAATTAGATGAGAGGTGATTCATGGTCTATCCCATAATGACGTTTTTAGATCAAATCAAAAGAGTTAGAGAGATTCTGCTTGGTTGCAACCGATTCGGCGGTTAATTTTCTAATGAAAACCGTTAAACCTGCCGACCAGATAAAATCGACGAAAATTAGAACGATGTCGATTTCGGGTCCGTTTTGTATGGAGCTGCTGGTGTTGCGAAAACTCCAAAAGGCAATAACTTCCGAAAATTTGTTTTGATCTTCGTCAAAAGCCGCGTCTTTTGGTAATATAAGTCAACGTGATGCACTTGTGCTCCTATAGTTTTCGTATATGGTAAACTGCAAATGCCCGTATCTCCTAAACCGATAGAACGAGCGCTTTAAAACTAAAAAAGCTCGACTCTGTGACGTTAACGATGACCTACGTGTATAGCACCAACATACACTGCCGTTCAGAGAAGTTCGGTCGGTTGGTAAAAAACATGAAAAGGTTACAGAAACAAACGAAACTAAAAACAAAATGCAATTTTATTGTATGTACGGGTAAAAAAGACAAAAATAAATAAATAAAAAGTTATTCTGGCCTAATGTAACATACTGAACATAATTTTTTTTTTTTCATCGAAAAAACCTCTTTGCTGTTAATCACCGGTCGAACTATTCTAGGCATTCTGTCGATAAGTTTTGTTAAAACGGATTGTGGAAGATTAATCTATTCATGTTGCAGAATATTCCGTAAATGTTCTTTTTAAGTTGGACATATTTTTCGGATCCTCCTCTCCAGTTCATCCCACAACAACTCTATCGGGTTCAAATCTGGGCTTTGTGGGGGCCACGTTATTACTTTCAGTACTTATTTCACTAACGCAGTGTGTTTTGGGTCGTTGTCATGTATGAATGTAAAGTTACAGCCTATTATACGCAATCCTGATGACACTGCATAATTCTGGAGTATTGCAAAATAATTTTCCTTCCTCATTACACCCTGCACTCTGCATAAATCTCCCGTCCCAGCAAAGGAGAAACACTCCCACACTAACACAGAACTACCGCCTTGCTTTACTGTTGACACAATGCAGTCCGGATCACTTTTCGGTTTTAGATCTTCGGACATAAACTCGTCGATTTTGCCCAGAAACCTCAAACTTTGACTCGTCACTCCAAAGCACGTGTTTCCAATCATCTAACGACCAATCTAGGTGAGAACGGGCCCACTGTAGCCGTTTTGCTCTGTTGCCCTGACGTAATAAGGGTTTTCGAATGGCAATGCGTCCATGAAGGCCCGCTTGTTGAGGTCGACGTTTTACCGTACTCGTTGAAACTTGTTCTTCACGGCCGCGATTGACTTCGGCTGCTATTTGTGGCGCTGTTAATTTTCCATTGCGTTTGCTTAATAATATAATTCTCAAAATCTTCAGCTTTTGTTGTTTTCCTAGATGCTCCAGGACGAACACGATTTTCTATAGTTCCAGTTGTCCGATATCGCTTTATGATGTCATTTACTGTTGAACTTCTCATATTTATTTTTTCAGCAATCTGTCGCCCCGAATATCCCCCGAATGGTAGGGTTGCCATGTGCCATTTTGAAGTAAATTTTCTTAAAACTTTCGCGCAAAAACGACAGACGCACACCAACACACGTTCAACAGTAAAATGAAGCAAATTTATATCTTTACGCTTCTGATAAATAAACAAGAGTGATGCTGCGGTATATTTCCTAAATGTATTGTTCGTTAATAACCCCCAAACGACCCGTTTCAAAAGATCGGTACTTCCGAGAAATTCTTGGAATGATAATAAAAGGGACTTTATTGTGATTGTCGCAATATTTCTACTTTACATAATAATTTATGGCTTTAATCCCTTAGAAAAGAGTGTATGCTTAATATTTTTCAAATTTTATGTATTAATAATTGTATACAGTGTGATATAATAGATTTTTATTGTATGACCGAACTTCACTGAACGGCAGTGTACATTAAATCGATGTACGAAGAGTGTAAAACGCAAGGTACTTCATGTCTTACCCGAGTATTGAACAACCGTCGGAAATACTTCGGGAAAATCCCATCAGCCAGCTAGTTTCGTCATGTTTTCTTCAGTGTAATTTAACGGATACGCCTATTAACGCTTTACACAATGTTATTCTGGAGATTGGGGTAGATACGCGGATAAGATCTAATCCGCCTGTTCCGCCAGAATCGCTTCAGCACAATGTCGTATTTCATGAAAGCATCGTTGTGTAGAATTGGAATTTAGTCGAGAGTTTTATGAATGATGAACGATAGACGAAGTATAGTTTAAACCCACGCATCACAAAGAATATCTGGATTATCCTGTCTGGGCAATAGTTAACAGGATTACATGGATTATATACGCTGCGAGCTTGATATAATCTTCATATTCTGAACGTTAGTTGTAGTGTTGCTACTTAAATAAGATGGAAAAGCAACGCTGGTTATCAAGGCAAAAATATGCTAAGGAAATATTGTGACAGGTGTTACTTTTTATGATTATTATTAAGAAGTATCGTCGTCAATTAATCTTTGAATTGGAATAAGTCGACGTTTCGTCAGACATTGCGGCTAACGTCTGTAGGAGGATGTTGAAGGTTCACTAATCGTGTGAGGAACGGTGATAGCTCCGCAATAAATAGTCGTGCTGTGTGCCGCTTGTCAATTTGTGTAGTGTGTCGCAACATATTCCTGTTTCCTAGAGCCGGAATTGAAGTTTCGGGCCACCCTGGAGGAGATAGGCGATATGGAGGCCGACCCTTCTATCGTGGTTTCACCCAGAGAGCTTCTGCAAATAATCAAGTGGACGCCGGGCAGAACGGGCCCTGGAGAAGGCGGTATAACGGGAGGGCTCTAAGTTGCTGGTCAACCTGATGCAGTGCTCCGACTGACTACTCCACCCGGTGGAATTCTGCCAGGATTATCCGAGCTTTGAAACCGAACAAGAACCCAGATGGTTATCGGCCGATACCGTTGCTCGGGACCATCAGCGAGGTTCTAGAATTAATGAACATTTTGTAGATAACCAGCTCCTGGATCACTCCACAATTCTTCAATTGTACCGGATTAGGTCACTGCTGCCTTTAACAGGAAACAGTCCACTGTCATGGTATCCCTGGACTTGGAGGAGGCATTCGACAAGATCAGACATGAAGGACTACTCCTGAAGGTGAGGGAGGCTAGCTTATTGCTCAGACTTCTTAAGATCATCGTAGCATGCCTCAAGGACCGAAGATTCCACACCATAGTAAATGGGATGGAGTCTTCAGCGAGCTATCTGGAGTCCCATAAGGATCGGCGCTAGGCCCAGTTCCGTTCACAATCTACACCATAGACATTCCAAAATCGAAAGATCAACGAGTGCTAAATGCCATCTATGCAGATGACGCAGCAATCCTGGCAACATCGCAGAATGCCGAGTTGGCGGTCAAACTTCTGCAGGCACATTTGACCAAAATCTCTAACATCTTTGATGATCAGGTCAATCCAAGGAAGACACACCTTGCCTCGGTCCTGACATCGCATACGGGGCAAACTCCTTCCTATATCAAGGACTCGGCACACTTTGTGAGCAAATTAGAAAATATGAGACTCGGCGCCATATCGGAAATATCTTCTGCGAGGACATTGTTACATTGTTCCTTTACGAACAGATACAGGTGCAGCCCTCGAATTCTATAGTAGCTAATTTCTACATGGAGAAATTTGAATAACTTGTCTTGGGACCGCCAACTTGTCTTGAAATGCGCTTTTCCAATTTTTGAGACCTTTGTCAGATGTTCTTTTAAAGGATAATTGGGAATTTTACAAGAATTGTTGAAATAATAAAAGCATTACTCAACATTCAATGCTACATGTTCAAGGAAAGGCTTTATTTATATTGTATTTTTCCTATCAAGTAATTTGACACAAAGAGAATAAAATTTAAAAACAAGAGTAAATATTATTTCACAACGTCTACATTCACGAATCTACTAAATAAAATAAAATAAATGCGTCTTAAAGGGTTTATAAATAACATACAGTATTGCTGCAGGGTCTTTGTCAGTTCACCCTTACATATATTTATATGTATATATAAATGTAAATGAATGTAACATAAGCACGATGTTGGTTAACACGAAACATAAA
This sequence comes from Marronus borbonicus, assembly GCA_902655005.2. Lineage (NCBI taxonomy): Eukaryota > Metazoa > Arthropoda > Insecta > Coleoptera > Scarabaeidae > Marronus > Marronus borbonicus. Next base: position 11,054,017 of record LR737387.1, read on the forward strand.
ATCCTTTTTTTTATTCTTGTAGATTGCCATCACTTCCTATGTATATAACACTGTAAACAAAGAAAGGGGTTTACATAAGAGGAAATGGAACGTAGGTTTTTGACTTATGCAGGGGCCTGTATAGTTGATTATCTTTTTTCTATTTATTCATTTGTTATATGTTTGCAAACTGTTTTATACATGTTTCCATAATACTACCCAAATTTTCTTCAAGAAATAACGATCAGGCGATACCTGTCCGTTGCAATAAAGTTTTTCCTTTTATGCGAGAAATAGTTGGAAACCATGGAAGTTGATAATGGAAAAAAATCGAACATTTCATTGAATGTCCAAAGCTAGAAAACGAAAACCAAAATTAATGCAACGTCGGAGAAAATTATTTAGGTGAAGGGATTTCGATGACCCCAAGACGGTTGGGTCCCTCAGGAGTTTTCAATACACCTAAGTGTGCCGGTATCTCGTAAAAGCGGGGCCCAAAAAGAAGGCTAAGTTGGACCTGACAGACTCATCTACAGAAAACGAAGACGATATATGTTTTATTTGATGATAATCGCGTGGTTTCTAACCTAATGAAGGAAATACTTTATTTTCAGAAACAATGCTTTATGTGAAGTTTTAGTGGACTGCACGTAACGTAATAAAACTCTAATTTTTCATCATTAAAATAACTTGTTTCGTTACAGCTGCGCTCACTTCATGGTAAATATTTTTTCCTCTATAATAACATTCAGCTTGGCTTAATTAAAGTTGAATATTGGGCCTCCCAACATGGAACTTTTATGTACTAAAGCGGTCATAATTATACCACTTGCCCGCATAATTGTGATTTACTGCGGCGGTCATGCAAAAACCGTGCCGCCATAACGTAATATAGCGTTACCCTAACGGGATTTCTCGCTCCCCCCAGATGAAATCCGCGCGTACATTTAAAAGTACCGCGTACATCTCTCGATAATAGAGTTTATTAATTGGAATCTCGTGTCTATTATAAACGCATAGGGCTTATATTCCACGACGCGCGTCCGTCACGTGTCCGTAATTCGTTCCTCATTGCCACCGCGCAGCATCACCCTCGACTGATCGTCATTCTTCTCTCTTTCCCTTTCATTCGTGTTACGCAAACAAATGATTTTGACGTCTGGGGCGGCAAGCTTTTGTTCGGCAGGATGTTGAACGACCAGCGCGACCGGGATTTGAGCGGCTTATTAGTGTCGGGGCATGTTTGGCGATCCGCGGGATATATCAATAAAAACAGCTGCGCCTACTAGTGTAGCTCTAAGTAAATTCGCGAAGGTTTACGAGCGATGGAGGAACGCGTGATAATTTTATTATCTTTTCCTCTGGGGGAAATTGGTTTTCCAAGATTATATTCGGGAGATAAACATTTATTTCGCAAGGAAGCTTAGATGAGATTAATTTGATTTATGTATGCTGGTGTGTTGTAAAGAATTTACCAAAGTTCAGATAATAACTGATGATTTTGAATTAAGCGTTAACGGAAGGACTTAGTGAGTTACACGTTTTCGGATTGTTGATAACTCGTCTTGTTCTCATGTTATTGTTATTCGAGTGTTCCCCTAAAATTGGGGAAAACTTTTGAAGTAAGTTTAGCGAGAAGAAGCTGTGGATCGTACGCAATGTTACGAATGATTTACACGATTCAAAAATGGTTGTTAATCAACCAGCGAGGCCCTCAACTGCAACTGATGACGCAAATCTGGTACCTCGTTCGTACCTCAGGTAGGGTCGTGCCATGAGTTGCAGGAAAGTCTATTTCTCGTTTGAAAATTGAACAGATCTTTACCGGCAATTTCCACGCCCAAAAAAGCGTGCCAGCCTTCTCCCCATATCAAATAGAGACAGGGTTGCGTCAGCTCACTTTGCCTTGTCAATTCATCGGTTTTATACCAAAAATCGGATGATCAAAATAGATCAGGTATTGTAGAATAGCGAATAGCCGCGTGCGGGAAGTGGCCCAAAGAATTTGCGATTCATATGAATATCTAAAGACTACAAAAATGTAGCTTGGAATAACGATTGTGGAATGCCCGGATGTTGTATTCTTGAAAAGTTTAAATATATCCACGATTAAATTAAAAAATAATCCGGTTGATATTTGATTTACGCAATTGACCGTGCGGTCCCCGACGCCTCCCGATACAAAATCTTTTCTCCAATTTAGGATCGTGATATTAAAGATTCTAAATCAGGTGACACCTCGACTTCGGCATCAAAGGGAAGCTGGTAGAAATGAGATGCGAGGTTAGACAAGGATATAATGTTGCGATCGATAGGAATACGCGTTTTTCTATATATTTTCCCTCTTTTTTTACCGTTGAATTTCTTCTGCAATAATGGAAAAATAGAAAAAGGAACGTTGGGAGCTTTACTGAAACGTTAATTCTAAGACAATTACGTTTGATAATTGACGTATTTTATAAATTTTAATCTTGCAATATCATACCTTCATTTCTATCAATAACTTCCTCGCTGCGTTGCTAAATTTCATGAAACCGGTGCAGTAAGTTGCAAACCCGATAGTGAGAGACACAAGAAGAGGACTGCAGAAACTATTGCGGATATGAGGAGGCGTATAGATCGTTCATTTAAAAAGTTAATTAGAAAGCTTTTACAGAAAATTTATCATATGGCATTTGCCAGCAACTTCGTAGAAAGGATCTTGTAAAAGTATCCATATAAAATTCATGTTAAGCAATACGGCAATTGGTTTGGAAATCCCGGCTCGGTGGCTCAGTGCTAAGAGGGCTGCGCTTGACTGGGCAGAGTTAAGCGTTAAGTTAAATTTTCTTAGTGGGTTCGATACACTTCCGAGTTATCATTCGCAGTTGGGGTACAATTAGTTACGCTCCAGCCTTTACGGCGAGGGGGCCATGGAACACTTTACATACACAACTTACACACTAAAATGCTTCTGAGGTTATGACAAGCTTGAAAAAGCTTATACACCCCGTTGGGCCGTCACCACACTTCTTGATTATTTATCTTCGACAAATTTTGGACGAAGAAGCTTGATAACTTGATGACCTAATGGTTTCTGTTACACATACCACGTGTGTATGGTTCAGGAAAAACCCTTACGTCATGATATAGAAACCATTGCATTGTGAAAAGGTTTGGTCCATTGTTTCTTCATGAAACGGTAAATGCAGAGAGGTATCGTAACAGCTTATTGTAACCTTTTCTAAACAAGTTGGATGATGACACACAGCTTTTTTCCGCGCTCTCCAGATCTAACTATTTTAGATTATTTTTTCAAGCGTTAAAAATACACCATACGCAATACAAGAACATACCGAATCAATTCAAAATGTTTGTGGCACGATAACGCTTCAACACCTTGTCAAGGCATTTAACAACATGTATCAAAGGAGATCGCTTTGATCATTGTTATAATTGTTTATAAAAATCTTCTTTTCTGCTAGCTTTATTATTTATTGACTTATCTAAAAATTTCAATTTTGTTATGATTTAACAGTCGAACACAAAAAATAACTCAGAGAAAAATAGTCTTCATCTCCGAAATACGGTCGCAGATAGCCTCCCATTTCGATTAATTTAGCGCCGACGAAAATCGGAAATAGATTTCTAGAGGGCTTTAATTGCGAATTACATACAAATTGCCCTTCCGGGGAGAATAGCTCCATCACGCGCTGCGGAGGTGTGTTTGCAATTCCATTAGCAATGATTGCGTCCAAATTGCTTGAAAATTGCGCTGTATGAAAATACATTTTCAACTGGCTACTTTGGCTTCCGCTCGAATCGAAGGAGGGCTGTTGGTGAATTAGAACGCGAAATTTTATTCGTTTATGAATGGAATGAAGCTTAATGGGAGTTATAAACACATTAGTAAAGGTATATTTGAGTACTTTCATGGCAGCCAATTGCTATTTTTAGATTGTATGACGACAGATAATTTAATAATGCATGCTCAAATTTAATTTTATTCATCAAAGAATGTGTTTGTCGTGTATTGATTGAAGATCTGGCCATGAAAAAGCTAATTGCGCGTTCGAATAAATGATTCCAAAGCCCCGCCGAAGCAGTTTAAGCGAAATAAGTCGCAGTTTTGGCGTCGATTAAATAGGTGTAGGTGAAACTTGGATACCTTAGGACACTCCTGAAACCAAGGCGAAGCAGTGGACTCACTACGCTTCATTACTTGACAAACTGAAGGCACAAATTGAGACAGAAGTCTCACACTTAAGTGGTCATCATGGCAAAAATTCACGAATTGGGGTTTGAATTGATAGACCGCCCACCTTATTAACCACAACTGGCCAGCGGAGGACAGAGATTTTCATCGAATGAGGAGTCCATCTCACTCGCAGAGATGGAGAACAAGAGGCCAACTACTATTTCGAAGCATAGCAGGGGACAATATTGAGAAATAAAACTGAATTTTGCAAAAAAATACTTTTTTTCTTGGCGCTAGCTAGTCTGTTTGCAACTTTGATGCCAGAGCTTCAATTGCGACCGTCTAGTACCATTATTCCAATTACTTTTTCTCGTGGATATTTCATAATTTTGATTTCTATAAATTCATTAAAGTAAAACAATTAATATAATAATTGCAAAAGGAACATTAAAAAAAAAACTACCTGTAAGTCCATTAACTTCTGACTAAATCTAAGCAAACATGCCAGGCGTGTAATAATATTTACGAAGAATTTCTATAGTCCCAAATTATTCTAACAATCTAAGAAAAGGATTGTCGGTAAGCGGGTTCCTTTCCGTAAACGCACTGAATATTCAAATTAACCCTCCATTACTGTAGCATGTTAACCGCAGCGAAAATTTTTGTTCCTCGTTAACATAGCTGATACGAAGTAATGCTTCGACAGGTGCACCTTTGAAAGGCTTTTCTGCGTGTTCGTTGTTGAAAAACGATCGATAATTGTGTATGAGACTAATACGTAGGCCGATTTTCATGTAGCATGTTTAAAGAACCCTTTTTAGCGCCAAATTGTCTGAAGTGCTATGCACAGCGGCGTGTGGGAATAATTAGGTTGGCGATGTTTGTTTACTGCGCTATATAATTTCAATGAATCGGATATGTTCGAATTACCTTCCTTACGTTACATTATTATAGATTAACAAATATATCAATTCTATTGTTTTTATTCCTGTGTATTAATTTTTTTTCTTTCTTCGATAATCGTCCCTCTCTGTTCTAGAGGGTTTGATATCACCCTATTCGTGCTTGGTGATCTTTCCTCGTTTGTTTTTTTTTTCGTTTTAGGTTGGTTTTATCTATTCTTTCACTGTAGAATTATTTGCTTTTACACTTTTGTATATTTGAGCTTATATTTTTCAATTGTAATAGTTTTTACCAACGTTATGAACGTATGAATTGAGTTTTTTATTGACATTCTGTACTCAATTCCTTGTAAAACATGCTAGTTGTACCCTGTAATGCTTAGTACACAATTTTTAAGCACTAGCGTTTAAATTCAGCAGTAATTCATTTGCAGGGTGTTGAATTATATGCGTTTTGTCTTTTACGATTGAAGATGTGTTGTAAATATTACCCTTTGTCCAAACCGTATTTCTCTTTATTCGCCGCAGAAAATATGGGCGAAAATGTTGTAATCTGGTGAATTTTGAATGACCAACTTATAACATTTGGAAGGAATCGCGGGAGTCGTAACCTAATCATTATTACACAAGTACAAGGGTCTTAAGTTTCATTGGTTTGGTTTCTTTATTGATTTGTGATATTAGATCATGGAGAATTCGGTTATTATTTGCACTCAGATACACCTATTAAATTAAGCAAAATTTAGGCTTAGGATCTATCACTTTATTTTATTTTAGTGCACATTATTCATTCATCAAACCTTTCTCAAATTTGGAATTTCCAACGATATTCAGATTTCGCAGTTTATATTGTTGTAGACAGTTTAACCTGGTTGTAAATGATTCAGAGTAAGAATTTTTAATATTCAGTGAAATCCCTAACCAATTCTACTTGCTAGGGACAGTACCTCTAACCGTAATATCGGCTACAGCCTAAAAGTTTCATATCGTATAAATGATGTGAGATTTACATCTCACTATCGAACTAAATAATTGCCCTGTAATCCGGAAATTTAGAGATTAAGATTTTACCAATAGTACCTTTAAGGTAAACTGCATTTTGCTCTACATCATTGGTCAGCATTGAATTGCGGGCTCATTTAAATACAGTTTTGAGAGTATTCAAAGAGAATCCAAGAAAGAAGTAGTATTCAAGGAGAGGTCTTCACAAGCAATGTAGCAGATAGATTGTTATTACGATTTCTTAGTTTATTAATTTGCTAATAAACGTATGAAGCGTTAAATACGAAAGTTTTTCATTTCACGAGTGTCCATTTCCTTCAATTTCACATTAAAACTAATAGTTATATGGTTCCTCAGAATAAGAGACGTGCCACCGATAAATCCATCGAAACCGTCAAGACATCCAGTCGCAACAGTTACCTTAGCGTTATTTAAGGAATTAATAGGCATGAATGAGAAGGAACCCATGGTATCGTAAATATCTAGAAAATGATACAGGTGAAGGGATTGCATTAATGTGTACAATACATATAATGTTTAGTAATTAATAAACTTAAATTTTATCGCGCAAAATTAACGTAAAATAAGCATAAAACGTTGCCATTATCAAACTTTCAAAAATCAAGGAATTTGTGGGGTGGTTGTTAAATAGGTTCCCCGCCGATCTCGAAAAGGGTTAAATACAAATCGGAGGATTGCGCTGGCTGCCAGAAAGGTCCTATTTCCGCAATAATATTTTTTATTCTTTATTTTATTTTTTACATTTTTTAAAATATTTTTTGTTCTTTGCTTCAACACCTGTTTAAGGGATGAATTGCCAAAGCCCTTCATCGCCGGGCTCCTCTCGTGGGTCCAGTCCACGGGAGACCAGACTGCAATGACCCCCCAGACAAACATTTTAGCATTCTAACAAAATTTATTTATGTCTTACTTACCGCTTTTTTTTCATTTTAATAATAATAATTCCCTTATTTCTGTCTTTCTTGCCGTTGTTGTTGTTAAAGTTGTATTAATAATAATAATAATAAAGAAATAAACAAGTCATCTAACGAAAAGCAACAAATCTTAAGCAGCACTCTTCTGATTGACATTTGAAATTCATTCTGGGTTCTAAATATTCTTATCGATGCTGGTAAACTATTGTACAATTAACAACCCAGATAATCTACATTTTCTTGAAATACAGCTGGTGTATGCGGCCAAAACATGCAACAATATAAAGATCGCGGACCATCGGATTTAAATTGTTCTTTACAAGATTCTCTACGTTCCAGATTACACAATATTCCGAGAGTTTTATTTGCAGTGGCACCCATCACAGGATTCCACAGCTCATTCATAAAAATTGGCAAAATTTAAAGTTCTAACAACATCTGTATTACGACATCTTTTGAACTGATGCAGAGCGAAACATATTGTTTGAGAGTTCTTTATAAACATTATTAATATGTGAGTCACAACTTAGAGCCTCATCAATAAGTACACCATGGATTTTGGCCGAGCTTGTTAAGGCGATGATGTTATTGTTTAAAGATATATCGGCTGTATTTCCATATAATACCCTCAGTAAAAATTAAGAAATGGCTCCGTCCAAAAATAGAGCTCTGTGGAATACCGGACCTGCCTCAATAATAATCTCGAGAATGGGATGAGGACAAAAAAAGACATTTTTTCGTCACAAATCAACACAAAACGAACATAAAATGTTAACATGATGAAATTTTTAAAAAAATTATAGTTGAAATGAGGTTAACGTGAAGTTGAATCTCGAAAATAAAATGAAGACAGAAGAAATGAAATTTTTCATGTATCCAACAATTTCTAAAGGAATCATTGGTGTTCCGAATTTAAATGGATTTTATTGCATCTGTTGCTGGAGTGGATACAATATATTTGTTACAGTGTGATCTACATTAGATATTTCATATAACAATGAAAATGATAAATCTGAAGGTAGACATGCAATAGTTTAAATGCCAGAGGTCTGTTTAATGTGGTTTGTAGGTTTGAGCTTAGTAATCGGGTCAATTGTTTCCAAAACAACATTCTTACCAATAAAATAATCAAAGCGTTTGACCAAGTTAGTTTACGTAATTCTATAAAAGCTGTAGTTAGATTAAAACCGTTCCTTTCTATCATTTAAAAAGGAGAAAAAAATACAATAACACTAAAATCGCTACATACAGAGGTTATGTATTGTTTACCTCTGGTAATTCATCCGGCACTTTACCCATCCAAGTCAGCGAGAGTATAGAACAGTCACTTTTAGCATTGACGGTCCTTTCAAAATGTAAATGCATGATTTTCCGATGGAAATCGTTGCGTTTTCCGTCACATGTTACCTCGAAAAACTTCCCCTCACTACCGTCTACAGAGAAATATTTAAAAATCAAAAAGAAACCCCCAAGAAAACGAAAAAAATTGACTACACTTCGTACATAACGAAATGCGTTAGGACGCGATCTGCGAACATCTTCGCATCTTGATGAAACGCGAAAGAATACCGCATATTGGATCACACGTTATATACTACATAGACATGCGTTAAGTGATGTAGATAGCATTCGCCGAACAGTGCGAAGGGAACTGACGTGGATCCGCTCGACATCAGTTTGCTCGCAACCAACTTCTATTGATTTTGATTTCGGGGTAATTTCAGCAGGAAAAGCTTCAGCCTGTCCGCTTCAGGCGAGCGGCGCATTCTTCGTATCTCGCGTTACCGCGCAAGTCCGTAATGACGACGTCGACGAGCTTTCGACAATTGCTATTTACTAACTTCAAGATTGTAGAAAGGTGGTAGAAAGACGAGGTTTGATCTGTTATTGGTCTCGTTGTCTCGTAAAACGTGAAGGTAATATATTCAAATCGAATTGACGCGAAAAGAACTGCAAAATATATGAATTCTGGTATATTTGGGAACGTACTATAATGATGGAGACTTTTCTTGGTTGTTTGTTCATTCCGTAATGGATATCTGTTGTTGGCGTTACGAGTTTTGTCTTGCGACGATAACATCAGTGTTGTCAGTGTGAAACACAAGAATTATCAAAATTATCCAATTTTGTTCGGAAGTAGAGACGCTGTTTAAAGAAAAAAAAAAAACATTTGAATTGCTACACAGCATTTTTAATTGAAATATTTACGGTAATAGTGTCAGGTATACGGCATGGTCGAATTATGATGGTCAGATTAACAATTCTGATCCGATGGATGGCTTCTCTTTCCTAGCTTGTGTTAATGAAACTATTTAATTGACAATCTTTACACTAAGTGAGCTGCATGTTAAAATTTAGATTGTGATTCATTTCCAGTTAGTTTTAGCTTTATTTTTACAGCTTTACCGTGTACTGCGTTTGTCGTAAGCTAATTCTTATAATTTTCATTTCGAGTTTCTCATCTTTAATCCAGAAAACTTCATTCAAAATTGGGCTAGGTTTTCGCAATGCTCTAGTGAAGTACTTTTCGACGTTTCTTTTATTTTGGCTACAAGTAGCGTTTTTGATAAGTGTTTGTGGATCTTTAGTTGAGTTTTTCTAAAGTACTACAAATGCTCGGTTTGAATAAGGTCTGGAGATTGGGGAGGATAATCCAGAAGACGGAATCCATTTTTACGTATCCATTCTTTAGATTTTCGAGCTATCTGGCAGAGAGAGCCATCTTGTATTAACATAATATCGATGAAAAAAATCCATGAAAAAAACAAACTAGATTTGTACATTATCGCACTTGAATTTGCTCAGAAAATTAATCACTTAATGCCATACGTCTTCGCTCAACGGCGATTATAGCTAAAGTTCAGCGTTTCGTCACCTCTTTGTTACCCACAGTTTTTGTCGAAAAGCACGACCCATTACGACGCTCATTTCGAATAGACAAGTGTTTTATTTTTATTGTACTGTTAATGCCATCTCCATCTCCTTTAAAGGAACGTAAGTTAATTTATTAGCAAACGAAGTAAATGTACCAATACTTTTAATAAATTTGAGCAAAAATTCAAATAGAAACGTAAGAGATAAGTATGCGTATAAATGAGTACATATTTGTGTTTAATGTAAATTAAATTGTGGCCTAGAAGAGTTTCTAAAGAGCAAAGCAAAGGGAAGAATGTTTTTAAATAATAAGGAAAATCTAAATGAAAAATCAAGTTCAAAATTAATGCAAATTGTGGTAGACTTTCTACTAGATAAACACGAAAACAAATAATAGATCAGTTATTATCATATTCTTTCTCTAGTACTTAAAACCCATTTCTTTTAAACCGTCTACGTCTATGGGCGAATTCTTTGAGAGGCACATTAAAATGACGTCACTGGGGCTTCTTATTTTGAACGAACTATAGAGATTTTGTAAAACTAGGGAATAGATTGTTATCTGTGAAATTAAAAAGCGCAGAGAAGTAATTAAATGTTATTTTCTTTTTTTCTTGCATTTAAATTTACTTTAATTACAATCAATAATAATTTCTAAATTTATATCCCTAGTATAGATATCTGCCTTTCCCACTTATAGCCGGAGTTAAGAAAATCTAATAGAGATGGAGCTTTATTATTGATGGTGGCACGTGGTTGGCACTCTAACGGTGATTAGCGGTATTAATTAATCTGTCAATGCTGTCAATCCAAAAAGATTATGTTTAAATTCTACATGTTTTCTTATTTGCACGTATTAAATACAAACGCGTTTAAACATTAAAGGTGTCCGCTAGTATGGATTACAAAGAGGAACAAAATAACGAAATCGAAGCATTAGAATCAATATATTACGGAGACGTTAGCAGTACGTTAAATTCTGCATGTGATCTAACCTGCAATTTTAACTACTTGTTCGATATTCTAGTTATTACCACAGAACCCTTTCATAAATTTACGATACCGATTAAATCAGAGGAACACGAACCAGAAACAGATTCGGGTTTAAGTTGTAATTTAACCTTCACGTATACCCCGAAATACCCAGACGAAGCTCCATTAATAGAAATAGAAGAAACTGAGAATATAAGCGAAGAATATGAACGAAAACTATTAGAATATTTAAAAGAACAGGTGAGATATCCGAATACGAATTATAAAGTTTGTGACATGCTTATTACTATGCGTTCGTTAGATAGAAGAAAATTTAGGTATGGTAATGGTATTTACTTTAGTATCATCGGCGCAAGAATGGTTGAATGTTAAATGGGATGAGATTCGAAAGAAACGCGATGAAGAAAAGGTCCGAAGGGTGCAAGAAGAAGAAGAAGCAGAAATGGTAGGTATTTCTAATTTATTCAAGAACGTTGTGCACATGATATGTTTTAGAAACGTTTTGAGGGAACACGAGTTACCGTGGAGAGTTTTCTAAAATGGAAAAGGGAATTTGAAGAAAGTACCGGTATAGCGAAAAGAAGAGAAATTGCCGATAAAGAAGGGAAAAAATTAACAGGAAGAGAGCTGTTTATGAGAGATAAGACTATGAACGAATCTGATCTTAAGTTCTTAGATGAAGGTATGCATCTGTGAGGATATATAAGCTCGCAGAATAATTTCTATAATTGGCATTGTAGGTGATGTGGTAAAAGTTGACGAGACGCTGTTCCAAGACCTGGACGATTTGGATTTAGACGATGAAGATGAAGATTATAGATTGGATGATGAAAGCTTTAATAGCGATAGCTCAACTGAATAATTAGTTTCTCATGTCTTTTTGTATATTTAATTTTTTCAATATGAACCATGTAGATTTTCTTTTTTTTGTTATTAAGAATTGCTATTATTATAAGATCCATAAGAATATTGCTTTTTATTTCTTTTGTAGGTGAAAGTATATAGAGTTATCTAAACTAACGGGTTATTATTGTCTATTAATTCTGTACATTTTTGAATTTTTTTGGAGCTTTCCAATGTAGGCTTTATAGGCTGAAATGAATAATTACAGGTCACATTTGACTGTATATCAACCAGAAGCAAAGCCACTACTAACTTTTAAGTTTAATCAATTTTGTAGCGTTAATAATGTCGCAGACGATAATAGTGGCCCATTAATTTAGATTTCCTTATAACAATTGTTTAGTTTTCTGTCTTGTTATTTCGTTGTTATTAAGCAACATTAGGTAAATAACGTTGTAGTAAAATACAAGTTGCTCTAATGATCTCTAGCAGCGGCTCTTAAACTTTTGTGGTCAAGTTTCCAATAACTCCCATCAATATTATAAGTTTGAAAAATATAAAATAGGAAAAAATACAATCAAACACACTACGATGGAATAAAATATATTAATCGTAAGTGTAATAAAAAGAGCATTTATTTCGATAAAAACAAACATTATACAGAGTAACAGAAAAGTAATATACGCAAAATATCCTCTCATGTGAAAAAATTTTATATAAAAAATGTTTTCATAATTCTATCTATTTTTCTTGGAACTGTTTGTTGTTATGACTCTCGTAACATATATCTGAATTGTTGGGCCAAACTTCACTAACATAATGTACGGAACAACATTGTAGAAAGAGTTCCGGTAAACGTGTATCTAAAAATGCATTCTCAAATGATTTAGTTCGACGATGCGAAGCCTGTATTGCTGCATTACTAGCAATTCTTCCTACGTCTAATCCTAGCACATTTAATGGACCGTGTTAATAACAAGTTTATACGACATGAAATTTGTTCTGGCTGATTATTTGCTACTTTGAAATTCGCAACTTTTTAAGGAAACATTTTTGGATGCATATTTATAGGAACTTTTTTACTATTTTGTTTTATACATTACATTGGTGAAGTTTGACCAAGCAAATCAGATACACCCTGTATATCTTATGTTATGCGTTCCTTTCATTCATTCATAAAATTATCCGGTAAAGTCGAATTTAAAAATAGTTAAAAGCGTAAGAGCTAACCGAATAACAAACTATTCAGCCGAAAAAAAATTACGAAATTTAACGAAATACTAAAATAAGTAAATAATTATTTCATTGACAGTATCTAGTAACGAACTGAAATTTAATTTAATTTAGGCGAATTCTAGAATTTCAAATCATCTACCTGTATTTGGCGATCAATTTTTACGTTTCTACTTAAGAAATTCGAAGGTGCTAAATCTGCCGAGTGCAATATTGCTTTGCTTGACAATTTCACTTCTTTTTCACATGATTTTTGTATTCAGGTACACCGAGAAATAATAATAAAAGGCATGCTAACGCAGGCTTCCAAGGCCCGAGTCAGTTAAAATTAAACGTGTTTCGGGTTCGGCCCATTACAGCTCAACCATCTCAAATCAAAGAAATTCCTGGCTATTGCTAAAGTAAGCAAATGCCCACCGTTCTGCGTGTTTTGATAGTCTTTTGCTAAAATCCTTGTTACTATGACAAGTTATTTATTAACAAAATTTAATAATATTTCATTCTTACAGTACAAAAAATAATTTATCACTACTCAATCGCTACCTGCTATTTCGTTACATAATAATAATGAGTAAATTACGAATTAAGACATTAAATATCTAATTAACATGAAAATTAGGATATATAAACTACAAACAGCGTTTGGAGCCGATGATTTTCGCACTTGTTCTTCGATCCAGGATCGGTGATCCGATATGCTTGTGAAAATGGTTGGAGCTCCTGTTAGTGAACAATTGTAAGCCCAAGAAACAACTCCAGTTAATTGGTAACCGCAGACTAATGGTCCTCCGGAATCTTGCTGCATATTGAAAGGAAAAATATGAATATTTGTAATTAAATTTATCGATACAGATTGTTTTAATATGATTGTGGTCTGTAAAGTTTCAAGTCTCAACATGAAGATATCATTACTCATCAAAAATATTCTGTTAATAAGAAATTTCAGCCATAATGGACACTCAGTTGTTGTTTAACAGCGGCTTGCGTTGGTGGATATTGGTGTTTCTGTAAAAATCGAATATCGAGCTGCTATTAAATTTTTATGCAAATTAAAGCCGAGATGGATGCTGTTTACGGAGACAATCAAGCTGAATTTAAATGTGGCCTAGTAGATTAGTTGACCATGAACGTTCGGGATGGTTAAAAACTGCAACCACTACTGGTAATATTGGAAAGGCTCGCCAGATTGTGCTAGAGGAGTACAACCACGTTATAATATGTCAGGTGTGATTTGTATGTCAGGTTGCGGTATTTCTGGTTTTACAAGTTTCAGGCTCATTCCATGTACCGTTTGTTATCCATTCTTCAGGATTAGGTCGCATTCTCTCTTCCAACGGTGCAACGTGCTCTTTGATAGGTTCAGACACCCTGATTTTAGGCGGTAATGTAATCTAGGTCTCCTCTTCGCGTTCGTATACTGCTGATATGTACATGCTTGGACCAAATATGTGCTATGGCTTCAAATGTTAATAATTTTGCCAACGTTAACAAGATTTAACAGGTTGGTAATAGTGTTAAGAGCGATCTATCAGAAACAGAGCTTCGTTGTTTGCATCAATTGTTTTTGTATCACCTTTATTGGAGTCCAATTAAAACGTAATGGAGTCTATTTACCGAACAACCCTACCAGGCTATGGGCCCAGAGAAAGAGAATCTTCAGTAAGGAAAGTAACAAGAAAACAAAAGAAAAAGAAGACTTTCGACGACGTATAGCGTTTAGTACGCTCGTGGTGATCCTGGTTATAGTAAGAAATGGCGGACGCTAACGGAAATATACAAATTGAGAAATGTAAGGGAAAAAATGCCCAATGGATGTGTTCTAAGGGCAAATGGCGTCCTGGAAATTGCAATGGGAATCGAAGGAGAGTGTGGAAGAATGTTAAGCTTGGGACAAGTCATGTCCACCAGCTACGTATTATTGCTTCCGCCACGGAATTCTCACGAATTTCTTTAGTATAAAATTGCAACACATCGAGAGAGGTCATCAGGAAGAAGCTTGATTCCATCTACGAGTTTCCCCAAGACAGGAGCCTTGCACTTCAGTGGTCACCGTTGGGGTTCGAATTGATGTAGCACTCATCCTATTTACCACTTCTGGCTCCCGGCGACTTTCTCTATTTCATAGCCCCAAAGCTTCGGTCGAAGGAGAGAGATTTTTATCAAATGAGGAGGCCATCACATGCGAACATGTCTTGGGAAATAGAACTGAATTTGACAAAAGAATACTTATTTCTGTGTTAGACTGGAAGCTTTCAGATTACTTTTATATTAGCGGCCATATTAGTTATCATCGTTCTTTTTTTTCTTTTTTTAATTTGGATGGAAGGGAGATTAGAAATCATTGTTTTTCGTAGCCATCTCATGAATAGAGACATGTATCTTCAAGAAAATACCTATATCTAGTTATGCGTGGATTTTTCTGAGATCGATAATGATTATTTCTTCTGTCTGTTATTCCTTCTCGAATGAACTGTGATTAGTCACTCCAAATTATTTTAAATAAAAAAATGACTCGCACAGTTCATTTCTCTTGGTTTCATCTCCCTACCGAGAAGCTTGCGATGAAATTTCGTAAAATGAATGCATTCTATTGCATTTCAAAATTCTACTAAATGCCTAAATCCTCAGAAGCAGCGGCTATTGAACTACAAGGATGTACTTCGAAATACACTAAAACACTAATCCTATTTTCCTCATTCTCACAAACACGTTTATTATACTTTTTGCTTGATCTAACTCATCGTAGAATTTTATGCTGAATTCAAAAATGCGATAATACACAGGGATGTTCCATTTAAAATAACAAAGTTCATTGCGACTTCCGGTTAAGTGGAAGCGTAAGAAGCTTGGAAATATTTTAGAAAGGAAGTATATCATCACAGAAATACTTCAAATACGAAGATATTATTCTCACCTGACATATACGCTTGATGCCATCACGATCACCCGCACATACTGTCCCTTGTGTAGGACCGCCTTGAAATAGTTTCTGACAGACTGTGTTGTTTAAGATTGGTACGTTGACGAAGCGTAGCACGTCATTGTAGCTTGAATCCTAAAAAAAAATCGCAGTGCAGGTTATTTGTGAAATTTTCGATCTGTCCATTTGGTAAATAAGAAATCAAAAATTGTTTGATTTAACCTATTTAAAAGTTAAAAAAATAACTTGAAATAAGGCTTACTGGCGCTCTTGCCCCCCAACCTGCAGTGGTACATGGTTCATCGTTTCCCGGTGTTCGTATTGCCAACGCGATTTCGTTTACATTTGCGTCCCATTCTTCAAAATCTGATACCTGAAACAAATATTTGTATTTATTTTAATCAGCGATGTAACTAATCGAGTATTTTAGCTCGTTAACTCGAGTTGATATAGCTCCAAAGAATTTGGGTTTAACTCGAATTTCAACTCAATTTGTTAATAAGTATTAAAATAATAGTATTTATTTTGAATTAAATAAAATTAAGAATTAAAAAAATTCGTACTTGTAATACTGCTATGTCATTTTCCAAGGTCTGCTGTTGGAAACCTTCGTGAACGTATATTTGAAGCACTTTTCGGTAAATCGTTGAAGCAGTTTCCTCTCTAACATTCAAATCTCCAGCGACCACGCTGAGACTATCAGGCGACACTATTTGCCCCGTGGTTTGATCTACGACGCAATGCGCCGCCGTAACAACATTCCTCTTGTGGATTATAGCCGCGCCACAGAAATGAGAATTTCGTGTTGAGTATCTGAGTGATGCCTGAAATGAGAACAAGTGGGAATTGTATAATTTTCAGCACTTGCAACGATTTAGAAATATGTCCGTAAGGTTATCTCATCATATCGTTTTCCCCTTTCACTACGTTTTTGTATTTTTTTGGTAATTTTTTTTTTGCTATTAAATTGGGGCATAAGTCGCAATAATATATATCAGTTCTTTTCCGAGACGTTAGATAGCTGCTTTTGCACGTATTTGCTTGTTTTCGCATGTCTCGCGTTGCTTTCCCACCACGAATTTAATGAGTAAGTCTGAAGAAACTAGTTGCGCTTCACGAAATTAGCAGAGACTAGTTTGTTCGTCTCATGAGAATGGATTCGTGTTACCTACTGGTTTCCCCGAGAGTCGACGAAACACAAGTTTGTCTAGTTTCTGCTAATTTCGTGAAGCCCACGGAAAGTGTACTCGTTTCTGCAAGCTTAGTAATGAGGAATAAATTCAATGGACATCTAATTGTTAATTCAATCTTTTTCTTTTTGGATTGGAGCTTTTAATAAATAGCTACCGATTTCGAGCTATGCACAGCTCATCCTCAGGCCAGCTGAAAGCCATCTATAAAATCACAATTAGGTTGCTAAATCAAGAATTAATGCGGGTTTCTTTATAATTACTTCTAATTAATAAAAAAAAAGAAACGATAACTTAGTCTTTATTAAGCCTGCAAAAACGAGTACACTTTCCATGAGAGACTAGACAGACTCGTGCTTGGCGACTTGATTCTCAGGAGACGAATAAACATGAGTCTCTGCTAATTACGTGAAGCGCAACTCGTTTCTGCAGGCTTAGTCATTACACATGAAACGATCTTATTCTAATTGTAATTTTATGGGTGACCTGAAGATGAGCTGTACATAGCTCGAAACTATTTTTTTTCCATTTACCTCATTATTGTGGGTATTCAAGATCTCGGTTTTAAGTAAGGCGACGCTATGCAATTTAAAGGCATTTGAAGCGAAGAAAAAAAGTTGTTTAGAAGGCAAATAAGGAGATCTCATAAGAAACCCCTCCTAGATTTGATTTGGGATGAGTTTCCTTACAATGGCTGTCTTCTGTCGATCAATAAACACGCTGTTAATATGGATGGCAATTGAATAGAATCCACTAATGTAAGTGTTTGCTTAAGTGCAATGTAGATGTTATAGCAAACAAAAACAACTAGATAATTTCTTTTACCTGATAAGCGAAATCTGCTCTGTTCACGACGAGGTATTCGTTGATCACTTGTCGCCTGCTTTCGTCTTCACCTTCGTCTTCACCTTCGTCTATAATTTGCTCCGGATCTGTAATTATACGTTCAGTATTAGTATTTCCATTTGACCCAAAAATTACATCAAACACATAGAACGTTCTACTCGTTTTTTTTTTTTTGATTTTGGAGTATTAGAAAAGTAAGTGCTTTATGAGTTATTAATTTAAGTTATAGATTAGGACAGTTTCCTTGTGAAGAGGGCGTTCTAAAGAAAGTTGCAATCAAGTTGCAATTTTTATTTCGCTAATAAATACAAAAGCAAAGACGAAAGCAATACATCTACTAAATTAGAACTAATACGAAGCGCTGTATTAGAATAATTGGATTTGCCTTGATGTTGTTGAATCCAGCTCCTGTACTGGGCTACGTCGGTGTAAACTCCGGGAAATCCGGGGGAGGCGCAGCTATAACCCCAGGAGACGACTCCGGCTAGGACTCCCCCGCATGCTAGAGGTCCTCCAGAATCTCCCTGTGAAGCAAATTGATTTTTACAGGGATTTTTTAATTGGGAGAGTAATGTTTTATTGCAGGTTATTGATATTGGATCGTCTAACAATTTTCGATTTTGGCTGTTTTTCCTAATCTTGAAGAAGTAGTGTTATAATTTTAATATCTTCTTGAAAATAAATTAAAACGATTATTAAATCCAATAAAAATTATTGATTCGGCTTATCTAATTGTCAGATTATTTTTATCAAACCTCGTGATAATTAAAATAAACCTGCTGTAATACCTAGAAAAAACATAAAGACTCGTCATCTTACGTGAATCATGTAACTGAACGTAACGTTCACGATTTAAAAAGAAGTATTCGTGCATTTTAAGCGACGTCGTTCAAGTCTCTCAATAGATAATGGTTTATTTCAATAGCTATATTGTGTAAACAATTGATGTAATCAAGTGATTCGTTTTATCTAAGTTAATTCAATGTTTAACATATATAGTTGTAATTAAATGCTTATATACACTTATATATTGATTAGCAATTTATTAAATCCAAATTATTATTTCCGAATGTTATAATTGTTACCTGACATGCGTCCTTTTGGCCTTCCACATAACCAGCGCACATCATACCATCGAGGATTTGGTGAGAGTAAGTCACATTGCATCCTTCTAACGAACCTATTGGCACCTCTACCGAGCGCAATACGATGCTCGCGGAACCACCCTTGAAAACAAATCCAAGCAGAAGAAATTGATAGATTTAAGCGTTTTCTTTTTAGTAGGAAAAGGTTGATCACGATTCGCGTAAATTACTTTATACTTACAGACGATGTTGTGCCCCACCCTGAAACCACGCAAACAGTATCTTCTGCTGGCGTTGCGCTGGAAAGTGGTATACTATCAACGTAGGGATTGAAGGTTCCTAAGCTGGAGATCTGGAAAAAAATTAAACCGAATTTATTAATTTAGTTAACCTGGGAATATGGTATAATTGGAAGAAAGGGTTAGGTTTCGGAAGTGCTACTTTGAAGCTGTGATATTTCGGTGCAGTGTATGTACGCCTATGTCTTTCTCAGTTATCAGACATGTAAGATGGATTCTGCTGTACACTACCACAAATTTAATTTGCTCTTCATCATAATAATTATTGGTTTTCCTTTTTAGTGTCGCTAGGTTTAGGGTCCCAGATAATTCAATAAGGTTTCCCTAAAATAGTTTTTTTTTTTTTTAATTTATCGACTACTTTTGCAGTGCATTTTCTCAATCCAGTTTATTGTGCATTACAGCCTCAAAATGGACCAGATAAGTTTGTGAGGTTCTGCTGAAAATAAATTAATTATTGGTGCTTGATGATTAAATACGCTCAAGAGAAAATAAATTTTCCTATCGTGAAGAAACTTACGAATGAGCTACTATTGGTCTACCAACACTTTGGGATGTTGTTGTTCAAAGATCATTGAAAAGTGGTCGTTATAGTTAATTTCCAGTGTAAGGAAAACATTACGTAGCATATTTCAACAAAGCTTTCTTAGAATTAATAAAGGTTGCAATAAAATACGTACATTATTGTTTGCATATGACATTTTGTGTTGGCAAATAATTTTTGAGAAAATGGTTTGTCATGCGTAATTACATTATTTAACTATTTAGTCATAAGTAAAACAATATTTCCTACGATGAGCGTCTGAGAGAAACTGTAAATTAATTTTTTAATGGACGAATTATAATATTGTTATCTGCAGGAATGTTAATGTAAATATTTGATACCTATTAGGTAGTCATGTTCATTTTTGCGACGCAATGCGCTTACTGTTTCGGCTCATATTTTTAATAAAAAGAAAAATTACTTGAAGTGTTGTTTATTTATATGTTAAGTTTACTTCATTCCTACCTGAAAAAAAGATATCTTTTTCCTTCGATTTAAAAAAAAATTAGCTCTTCAGAAGTAGTTGTAATAACACACTTATCTTTTGTGAAGATAACTGCGATATTTATATGATAAGAGTGATCACGTTCAAACAAATTTTGATAAGCTCTAACAATATGTTGCGGCTATTCGTCGGTCGTTGGATTTGGTGCTTTTCCAGTTATTAGCCGGGACTTCCGGATGTAATCTTTAGATGACCTCCGCTAGTCTCCCTCAACAATGCGGATTGAGTCCTCAACGGGTCTCTCCACAATCTTCCCAAGCAGCGAGTGGTTCGAAAGATTAGTTTTTAACCATCAAGTGCAGATGCTTCACCACCAAGTGGGAATCTTTAGGTCAGCTCTAAGTTGGATATTACGAACGAATTATGCAGCCTCGGCAATCATTCTAATAACCCTACCTCCTCTTAAGATGACTGAGAACTAGATGCTCCATGAGTCTTTCGATGTAAACCGTTAAGCCCCGAGGAAGAGGTATAGCTTCAAAGATTTTGGTTCATTAATATGGAGGCACCACTTCTTTGCCCAGTTCTCGAGCATATCGCTTTTACTGCCGTAATAAATTGCCGCGTCGTTAGCATAAATGGCCCGCTTGTTTTAGGATCGCGTACGCGAATAATAAGAACAACTCAGGTCAAAAGGGGGCCCCGCCGATGATGCTAACCTAAAATATTCTGTTGTTTAGATAAGATAGAATTAATGTGATCAAACCCTCGCTGAAATTGATCTTGCTCATCTTATATGCACCTCATTGTATCAAACGCATATGTAATTATTTTTATATTATATGTTAAAATACACCGATATTTAAATCAAACAAACAGAAAACCTCGAAAACCTGGATTTTTTAACTTATTTGTAGAAGATAATTGACGATATCGCTTTATGGGTTTCATAGGCTTACGCATTGCGTACGGAATGAACATAGGATGAATATAGTAAATATGATCTAGAGTTAACTAGATAAAGCAGGTGTAACGCATTATATTATATTATATTTCGATAACCCTCACGGTCAATTTTTGATAATTCCCCGTTACCTAAAAGATAACAAGCTGCGAGCAAAGGTACGCTTTTTAAAAATAGCACCTCATTCACACGAATTTTAATCGGCCTTCTAAAATTATCTATTTCATCAAATTATGTAATCGTCGATTTACTAGGAGGATTTTTTAGCATAACTTATGTCCCATTATTTGGGAACTATTCGTACCTTTAGTAAGGCAATATCGTTCCGTAGCGTGATTGTATCGTATTCTTCATGAACCATGATTTCCAAAACATCTCTTGTCAGCGTATTCGGAGTGGGCGAGTCGGTTTTAAGGTCACCAACTACAACTATTATGCTCGTCCTTGATATCACTTTTCCATCTTGCGTTACCATACAATGGGCAGCTGTTAGGATGTGGGTTGGGTTAATCACCGTACCACCACAGAAGGGATAGTTTTGGCGAGCATATCTAATAGAAGCCTGTAAATATTCCATATAATTCCATAAAATGCTCTTCATTTAGTGTGGAAATAATAATTGGGCTAATACCATACCTGATAGGGAAATTCCTCACGATTTTGAACGATGATTCCTCCAACGATTTTAATCTGTGGGAATATTGGTGGTTGTGTTGCTACGTCTGATTCGTCATCATCTGCTGGCGGGGTATCTGCCATATCAGGCTCATCTGGTGGTGGAGTATCTGCCGTATCAGGCTCATCTGGTGGTGGAGTATCTGCCGTATCGGGCTCAGCTTCTGGTGTAGTATCCATTAATCCAGACCCGGTTTCTGCGATCTCGTCTTCTTGTGCACATATTAGTACAGAGGAACCTAAAATTCAAGTGAAGTGTAACTAAAGCCCTTTTTTAACTCAATAGAAGTGTCGAAAATTCAACTGGTTAGCACAAAAGTAGTTTAAATAATTAATTTACGTACACAATATCAATACAAAAACGTGTATTCTGCACATTATGAAATCTTTCACTAAATAGCGGCTATACTATACGTATTAACGTACATTATCTTAGATAAGATACCATATTATCCCTATAAAACTTTATCTTTAAATTCGTTACTGTACTTTGAAAATGTGATGTCATCGGATTTCGGTCTTTTTGGAATGGGAGTATCGTAAAGAATGTTAGAAGATGTAAATTGTAAATTTAGTTGATAAGTAAACTATTCTAGCCAATATTTGGTGCTATAAATGCACTTATAGCACCAGTCGTGTACACTGCCGTTCAGTGAAGTTCGGTCATACAATAAAAATCTATTATATCACACTGTGTACAATTATTAATACATAAAATTAGAAAAATATTAAGCAGACACTCTTTTCTAAGCGATTAAAGCCATAAATTATTATGTAAAGTAGAAATATTGCGACGACCACAATAAAGTCCCTTTTATTATCATTCCGAGAATTTCTCGGAAGTGCCGATCTTTTGAAACGGGTCGTTTGGGGATTATTAACGAACAATACATTTAGGAAATATACCGCAGTATCACTCTTGTTTATTTATCGCAGGCGTAAAGATATAAATTTGCTTCATTTTACTGTTAAACGTGTGTTGGTGTGCATCTGTCGTTTTTGCGCGAAAGTTTTAAGAAAATTTACATCAAAATGGCACGTGGGAAGCCTACCAGTGTAGAAAAACGTTCACGCATTATTACGCTGTTTGAAGAAGGATATTCCGGGCGACAAATTGCTGAAAAAATAAATATGAGAAGTTCAACAGTAAATGACATCATAAAGCGATATCGGACAACTGGAACTATAGAAAATCGTGTTCGTCCTGGAGCATCTAGGGAAACAACAGAAGCTGAAGATTTGAGAATTGTATTATTAAGCAAACGCAATAGAAAATTAACAGCGCCACAAATAGCAGCCGAAGGCAATCGCGGCCGTGAAGAACAAGTTTCGGCGAGTACGGTAAAACGTCGACTTCAACAAGCGGACCTTCATGGACGCATTGCCATTCGAAAACCCTTATTACGCCGGGGCAACAGAGAAAAACGGCTACAGTGGGCCCGTTCTCATCTAGATTGGTCGTTAGATGATTGGAAACACGTGCTTTGGAGTGGCGAGTCAAAGTTTGAGGTTTTTGGGCAAAATCGACGAGTTTATGCTGAAGATCTAAAACCGAAAAGTAATCCCGAACTGCATTGTGCCAACAGTGAAGCAAGGGCGTAGTTCTGTGTTAGTGTGGGGATGTTTCTCCTTTGCTGGGACGGGAGATTTATGCAGAGTGCAGGGTGTAATGAGGAAGGAAAATTATTTTGCAATACTCCAGAATCATGCAGTGCCATCAGGATTGCGTATAATAGGCCGTAACTCTACATTCATGCATGACAACGACCCAAAACACACTGCGTTAGTGTGTAAGAACTATCTAAAGGAGCAAGAAGAACAGCACACCCTGAAAGTAATGACATGGCCCCCACAAAGCCCAGATTTGAACCCTATAGAGTTGTTGTGGGATGAACTGGACAGGAGGATCCGAAAAATATGCCCAACTTCACAAGAACATTTACGGAATATTCTGCAACATGAATGGATTAATATTCCACAATCCGTTTTAACAAAACTTATCGAAAGAATGCCTAGAATAGTTCGAGCGGTGATTAACAGCAAAGGAGGTTTTTTCGACGAAAAAAAAATATAATGTTCAGTATGTTATATTAGGCCAGAATAACTTTTTATTTGTTTATTTTTATCTTTTTTACCTGTACATACCAGGTGTGTCGGTAATTCCTTTCCGGTTTTTCCGGCAGATGTCACTGGCCATAAGTATGAAATGTTATGATTTGATACATATGTAATTTTATTCTACTGACATTAACCTTAAAACTACACAAGTTACGTTCCGCCAAAATAACAGCGTTATAGATTTATAATTTTTTGAAAATGTCGAGTTTTGTGCCTGAAAACGTGCATTTGCGGCACGCATTACTTTTCTTGTTTCATCAAAAGAAAAAAGCCGCTGAAAGTCATCGTTTGCTAGTAGAGACTTACGGTGAGCATGCTCCAACCATAAGAACATGTGAAACGTGGTTTCGACAATTCAAATGTGGTGATTTCAACGTTCAAGATAAAGAACGTCCTGGTAGGCCGAAAACGTTTGAAGACGCGGAATTGCAGGAGCTATTGGATGAAGACTCAACACAAACTCAAAAACAATTAGCAGAAAAGTTGAATGTGGGCCGAGTAGCAATTTGTGAACGATTACAAGCTATGGGAAAGATCCAAAAGATGGGGAGATGGGTGCCACATGAATTGAATGACAGACAAATGGAAAATCGAAAAATCGTTAGTGAAATTCTGCTTCAAAGGTATGAAAGGAAGTCATTTCTGCATCGAATAGTAACGGGTGATGAAAAATGGATTTATTTCGAAAATCCCAAGCGAAAAAAATCATGGTTATCACCTGGCGAAGCTGGCCCATCGACTGCAAGGCCAAATCGCTTTGGTCGCAAGACCATGCTCTGTGTCTGGTGGGACCAGATTGGTGTCGTATATTATGAACTGTTGAAACCGGGAGAAACAGTTAATAGTGATCGCTACCGACAACAAATGATCAATTTGAACTGTGCATTGATCGAAAAACGTCCACAATACGCTGAAAGACATGATAAAGTGATTTTGCAACATGACAACGCGCCGTCTCATACAGCAAAACCAGTCAAAGAAATGTTGAAATCACTTGGATGGGAAGTTTTATCGCACCCGCCGTACTCTCCAGACCTGGCTCCATCCGACTACCACCTTTTCGCATCGATGGGGCACGCGCTTGCAGAGCAGCACTTCGCCGATTTCGAAGAAGTTAAAAAATGGCTCGATGAATGGTTTAGCTCAAAGGAGGAACTGTTCTTTTGGAATGGCATTCATAAATTGCCTGAGAGATGGACAAAATGTATAGAATCAAATGGCCAATACTTTGAATAAATAAATTTTAACTATCCATTCTAAGTAACGTGTTTTCTTTAGCGAAAAAACCGGAAAAGAATTACCGACACACCTGGTACAATAAAATTGCATTTTGTTTTTAGTTTCGTTTGTTTCTGTAACCTTTTCATGTTTTTTACCAACCGACTGAACTTCTCTGAACGGCAGTGTATATGTTGTGGACGCCTATTATAAAAATGGAATAACTAATGCTATTTGAGTTGCCTAATTTACTGGATATACTTTCTTGATTAATATGTTCATAACCTTCTGAATTAAATACGCCAACATGCTGCTGCTTCTGATTTACTGAATCAAGATCTTGCAAGATCGGCGGAATATTCAATACATCACTCTCTCTCGATTAATCCTCAGAAATCGTGCATGATTGTTTTCCGAAGTGGAAGAGTTGATTGTAGCATTGGCGATGTTGTTGTTAGAGTCAATGACATGATCTTGTAGATTATGGATTCGGGCTTTATATGGATAATTCCCCGCGGTTTGGGACTCATATTTTTAAATGTCTTCAACGTGCTTTCTCTACTCTCAAATTAATTTATCCACATGGACAAATTCTAGACACTAAAGTAAAGATACATCGCTGTGACTCCATGATTTCATGGTGGTCATGCTTATTACGTATTGTCGGTGATTATGAAAACCGTGGGGTACAATGGTAAATACGAAAGGTGTCGGTACACCCCGCACCACAAAAAAAGTTTAAAACGAAACTCTTGTTAAATACATCGTTTATTTATTTTATTTTAATTGATTGTAATTCTCCTTCGTCTATAGTTTTAAAATGCATGTAATAATACTAAAAAGTAATATGTAGCTGCTTAAATATACGGCGTTGCTGTTCGACGGGGTTACCAATGGCAATTGACCATTAATCCAACCATTAAGTTGCGGAATGTTTGAATAGACCATTGGAAAATCGATATCACCACATCCTATTCCCCAAGATACGAGTCCCATTAAGTTGCCGTTGCAGACTAAAGGTCCTCCGTAATCCTCCTACGTTAGAAGGAAAATATTAAAACATTTCTTTTCAGGGCTACAGCAAAGAAGTATCTAATTTACCGAACAGGCACCAGTCCTGTAACCTCCGGCGCATATCATGTCAGATGTCAAACTTGGATAGACTTGTTGGCAGACTGGGAATGATATCATTGGTACTATTGCAAATCGTAAAGACTGGCTTGGTGGTCCTCCCTACAAAGACAAAGTCTTAGTTGTTGAAGTTACCTATCATTATTTTGAAACGGTTATATTTAGATAGGAGACATAAGTGCATTTCATTTAAAATTTAGTGAAAATGATGTGTTCAAATGGAAACAATTCTATTCTCTACGAGAGACTTGCCCTTCACAAGCATCCATAGAGTTACTCTTTATACAGAATGGTTCCTTGACACATTAAACAAGTTCTAGAAGATCATGTCATGCTTTTTATGGCCACAATGGGTGAATATGGGATTTTCATGCAAGATGCAGTCAAAGTTGTCAAAAGGGGTATCTTGACGAAGTGGGGACTGGCCAGCCCTCATTTCTTATATGAATCCCATTAACTTAATTCGACTTCAAGCACTCATTAAAGTAAGAGGAGGGAATTCACGTTATATTGACAAGTGTTTTGTTGTTTTACGGTCATATTGGTCCTAATAACAAAGGATACAGATTGTTCTAAATATACACTTATTGCCTTTCTCAGAAAATATGCTTACTGATTCGGTACTGGCCTACAAAATACGGTAAAATGAACTGCAATTTGCAAATTTAAGCTCTTAATGGAAATTTCAAAAAATGCATTACAATTTCAATGTGACCTCAATTTCTTCAATGGTTTCTGGTGATCAATGTTAAATTATCCACCTTGCTAGCTAACATATTTACCTCAGATATAAGGCATCGCCTATACAAAGAAATACACAGATAAACATCATTTTGATATTTTAGTACAGTATTAACATTTAAAGCTAAACTTACAGCAAATAATGTTCCCCATCCCGATACTAAGCAGAAGTGTAGTGGACCAGGGGGTGGTACTGCTGTTGCTCTTGGTACAGCAGCTATGTATGAAGACATGGTTAGATTATTTATCTAAAGAGAAATTTTTCGAAATGTCAACTGCTTTAAATGATTTCCTTCATTACCCTTAAAATGGCGATATTGCTTTGATTAGTTACGAAATTGTAGTTGGGATGGATAAAAATATGTAGAATTGGCGCCACAACAGTGGTATTTGTTGTTATCGTTGTTATTAAGTCACCAACGACAGCTTCTATTGCCGAGGCAGGCTGAAGGTGTCCTTGATTGTTGACGACGCATCGTGCAGTAGTTACCAAATTTGTCCCGTCCAATATCGCAGCTCCGCAGAACGGTACGTTCCCGTTTGTCCGGCGAAGAGATACCTTAAAATGTCGTAACATTAGTTTAAGCGATTAGTTTTGGCGTCGATTAATAACTGTAGATGAACATCAGTACGTTGCTGAAGCTAAGGCACAGTCGAAACAATGGAAACCGCTGTTTCATCGGTCGGGAAAGTAATGGCGACTGTTATTTTGGGTTAGTCATGCAATTGTGTTAATTAAGTACTTTGAATAAGGAAAAAAAACAAGGGTCCATTGCACATCATTACTTGACAAGTTGAAGGTAGAAAGTGCTGAAAAACAGCCGCATTTGAAGAAACAGAAAATTTTGTTTCACCAAGGCAACGCATTCATTGGTCGCCATGGCAAAAATTCACGAGTTGTGGTTCGAATTGATAGACCGCCCAACAAATATGAGTATATATCGCTCAAGTTTACATACGATATTGATGAAGGTGGTACGAGGTCTTTGCAATTAGAAAATAATCTGTTTAAGGTGTTGAATTCGTATTTGGCCAGAGTAACTGGCAAGTTTTCAAAACAACTAGAAATTAGTGACAATATGGATGAAATAAACGGAAATCTGTAATACTTCGTCGTTGGGAGAAGTGTATACACTGGTATCCCAGTGAGAGGATTATGTTGAGAAATGAAACTGTATTTGATAAAAATACTTATTTCTGTGTTAGGCTGGAAACTTTTCGCACTACTTTCATATAAGGAAGGAGAGAAGAAACTGCAGCTGGGCTCCTGTAAGATATTATAAAAATGCAATGTGCTGGATATGTTTCTGTATTAGTAGAGTCCCACTAAGAAATGATTCTTAGCTGAGCGGAGCCAACACAATCACTTCACAACTGTGCCTGCTCCAGCAGCAAATCTAAAGAAATTAAGTTACTCGGTTTTAGTTATCAAATTTGTGTCGTTCTCACGATATCATAAAGCGTACATAGAGGTAGCTCTGAAGAATGTTACCTGGTACGGAAACAGTTCACGACTGCTAACAACTTGTCCTCCTACAATTCTTGAATTTGGAAATGTTTCTTCATTGCCTTCCTCTGGTTGAATTGTTGTTTCTTGACCACGGGCGATGGTGGTAACTTAAAAAAGGAAATCGAATAAGCTAGCTAAATGATAGGAATAACAGAATTAATCTGACTTAGGAAGTTATATCATTTTCTTGGGATTAAGTTGGGTTCTAGAAAGTTTTTCATAGGCTAGAATTGATGTTATTTGTTTTCCATGTAGATAATTTTTAGTGCATCAAACTTTGAAGATTTTGCAACACAGAGAATTGAAATATCTAAATAATGATTTAACAAAAAATAAAAGTAGATTACTTACACAATAAAAATGCACTTATTCCTAATGACCACATTTTGCGACTGATTCATACTGTTTGTTGAAATACTATGCAAGGCTCTGGTTGATAAGAAAAGTACTCAAGCCTCTGGATTTGCGTCGTTTAGTACCAAGATTTTCCGGATTAACTAATCAGCAAGTTATTTCGTAGGACTTAATTGTAACACGCAATACTGAAACTATTGAAACCATATACATATATGATAAGTTCACGAGAAATGTTTATCCTCCTTAATGGAAAGAATTTGGATATAATGGGGGATTATTTAAGTCCAGATTTTTTAAGCAAATTAAGTGATATAATTTCTATGAAATTCTAAAAATTATAATTAATAAAATGCTTATGGTTTTAGTGCCTTTGTGGTACACATTGTGAGGTTGGGCAACAAATTCTTATTACTCTCTTAAATGCGTAAGATTTTGGATAAGTGCGATTATAACAATGCAAAAATTAGGGTACGGCACAATACAGGTTTTACCGTCAATATGAGCTTTCAAATAATGAAACGTAATACATCACCGATATTATATCTTCTTGATGAACGTCATGCTCGTTTTCCGGTCATGAGAAAACACTTTGTTGAAAGCTGCAGTTTGTTAGCAGAATGCCTGTCGCCTTAAAACCTTTCTTGATATTAGAAGGAGTCGACGAGTGTGTGCCTTTGCAGCGCAATAAGCTGCTTGGTAAATGAAGCTAGGACAGCAACATCTAAATATGGCTGTAGGATGGTGATAATGTTATTAGAAATCCATCCATCATCATTTTATAACATGCTTTAGAACATATTGAAACATTCTTTAATTCATCCATCCACTATCTGATACTAGGCTTCCGATGGAGCACCGACTGTCATATAACTTTTTTAATATTTTCTGGGGAGATCATGATAGGGGGAAGGTTGATTTCAAGGCAGAAATAATGAACTATAACTAGAAATCCTCTTTTACAACTATTGGATTGGCTAACTTGTTTAGATGTTTTCTCTGCTATGACTTTTACAGTTTTTGGGCCCGGATTACCACCCGCGCTGTTGAAGGATGTAGCTCGTCACAAGCTACACCCTTCAACTTAGCTTGTGACGAGCTACATCCTTCTGGTTGCGTAATGCTCAACTGGGGATGACGTTTCAAAAATCATTGCTCTTTTGTTCTTCTCCTGAGTGGCAAATTTTTGTTGATTTTCCATCCGTTGAAAATGGTATGTAATAGAAAAATTCTGAGTTCACATTTTGATTCTTCTTATTTATGGACATAGTTTAATTCAGAAGGCGGAAAAAGAATCCAATTTGTTGTACAGTGTTATTTGACGCATTAAGATAGGTTTGATAGACTTCACGACATACAACGTGACCATCTAGTGCGTGGAACGTGGTGGAAAATAAGCGAGCACTTTTTGGAGCTTTTGGCAATATCATAGAAATCTTTCGATATTGTAATACGTCTATTACTAATTTTAAACGGGACTCGGAGGACTTATGTATAAGTTGTAAATATCATCCGATAAAGTGTTGATCAAAAAGACATAACTTAGAAATTTAGTAATATAATTTATTTACTTGAAGAAAATACATAACAGCGAATATAGACACTTATGGTTTATACAATTTTTGCATTAAGGAGTACACAACAGCAGTTATAGTTAATACCACCAGAGATATGGCGTTTTTCGCAGCATTATTTGCGCTAACCCGTTCTTGCTGGATTTGTATCCAAGTGAAGAAGTGTGGCACGCTGGTGTATACACTCGGTATGATTTCGTCACCGCAACCGAGACCCCAGGTAACTAGACCAACTTGAACTCCACTACATACTAGCGCGGCACCTTCGTCACCCTGCAGTTGCAAAAAATAAAGCTTCTGTGTAATTATCGCATATAAAAGAAAATAAGATTACCTGGCATGTGTCTCTACCTTGGCCACCAGCGCAAATCATTCCAAGTCGGAATAACGACGCGAAGAGGGACCTACATTGTATTATATCCACGGTCAATACGTACGTGTAGCGTAGAGTTCTGCTGGGAATTCCGCCCTAAATTGCAATTGTCTCTGTTAGAGAGAGAAGCATTGTACGAAATTATTACTAATTTTGGTATGTATTTGGCTATACAGCGGACCCTGTATATAGGGTGTTTCAGAAGGAATAATAATTATTCTAAGGGGTGATAGCAATATAAACATGTGTCCAATTCTCGATTGTTTACGAAATAAATTAAAAAAAAAATATTTGCGGAGATTTCGAGTTTTCCAAAAATTAACTTGCTAGATTTGCGTAAACAATAGATGTTGTCTCTACTTACGTATGAAGTAGCACCCCAACCTGCTACGGTGCAGTTCAGTCCTGCAGGCACACTCGTACGGTATATGGGGACACTCATTATATTTTCGTTGAAAGTTAACGCATCGATCTATCGAAATACGCACAAACTGAGGTAGAGGGAAGGTGCTAAGTGCAAAATTTACCCTTAAGACGGCGATATCGTTTGCAAGGCTGGCCGGATTGAAGCTTTCGTGGACAAACACCTGCCTAACGGGCACCCGTATCCCTGTAGGGGAATTGCCGTCTATGATTAAATCTCCTACTATAGCTTCAAGCGTGGATGCTTGGACGGCGTTTCCGGTTATATCGGTCACGCATTGAGCGGCTGTCAATAAATTTCTATGGTCTATAATTGAAGCGCTGCATACGGGAACGTTGTTTAATAGAATTGATGCCTAATTGTAAAGGTGTATTAACAATTTTTCTAGAATTGCAGAAAAATGAAAACATTTTCGAAACGATATTACCTGATATGGAAACCAGTTTCGATTTTCCACTGCATTCCCTCCGGTTATTCTTGTATTTGGGCCATTGAACGCATCGGTTACATTGTTTACGTTTTCAATTTCAATTTTATCCTCAACTGCAATATTTTGGCAACGTACGAGTGCCAAAGCTTCGGATTAAAGTTTAATTTCAGTTTGTAATAACGACTCTTTGGATATTAGATTGTAACAATAAAATTTATCCAGAGGAACGAGTAAAGGTTATTTAATTGAATCTTACCAAGTAGGACCAGGTACGATTTGATGGGAAACATTTTTGTGACTAATAGTTTCGCAGAGTAAACTGTAGGGCATTAACAGCGGAATCGATAACACGAGTTATCTCATGGGTTACTTAGCGATATCTCAAAGCAAAGCTTTACTGGAATTAAGGAGACTGTAGGGATATGCAAAGCCACCAATGCGACTACTTAAGCATTTTATTATTATTGCATTGAGTAGCATTAATATTAATTGTTTTCCATTTTAAATGGAATTCTTCCGAAATATGATGAGTAATTCCTTAATACGAAGTTCTTCTTTTGTGCGTAGGAATGCAATAATTTAATTTAATTCTTTAGAAAACTTCTAAAGAAGCTGACAGCATGATCAGCGAAAGCCAAGCCAAACATCAAGTACGCGACAACACCCGAAAGACCTTTCTCCTATGTAATACTATCGAATTTCGAAATCTGCCAATGCAAAATTGCCCAGTTTCAATTTACTCTGTTAAAGATTGGTTTTCCACAAATGATGAAATAACTTTTCGTGTCTAACAATTTATTTTCCATTTACATAGTACTTGATACTTTGTTATGGTATCTTATAATACCACTCTGAAGCTTTAGCGGTTAGTAATGTACACTACCGTCCATATTAGTTCGGACACGCAAATAAATTTAAAAAAAAAACGAGAAAATATTCAACTCATTTTTCCTAAAATTTTTATTACATTTTATTAATAGCGATTAAAATTAAAGTATAAACGCAAAAAAAAGTAATTCTAACGAAAAATAAACAAAAACTTCTTAAACATTCCGTTCATCAAAGAATCTCCCTTTTGCGCGAAGAACAGCTTTCACAATCCGAGACATCCGCTCCACTAGTTTTTCAAGGACTCTATTTGGCATATTAATCCATTCCTCTTGTAAAATGTTCCACAAGTGGCCTACGGAGGTAGGGCATACTTTTCGGATCCTCCTGTTCAATTCATCCCATAACAGCTCGATGGAGTTTAGATCGGGGCTTTGCGGTGGCCATGTTATTATTTGTAAAGTGCCATTATCTTTTCCTTCATTTAAGAAATTTTTACATATCACTGCTGAGTGTTTGGGGTCGTTGTCCTGCATGAATACAAAATTTTCGCCGATTAGACGTTGCCCCGGTGGTATTGCATTTTCTTGCAGTATTTCTAAATAACCTTCTTTTCGCAAAATACCTTCGATTCGGTTCAAGTCTCCTGTACCGGCGTAGGAAAAACAACCCCAAACAAGCACAGAATTTCTTCCTTACTTGACAGTTGGCACTACACAATCCTGCAACATTCTTTCGCCTTTCGCTCTTCTTACAAAAACGCGCCTTGATTGTCCGAACACCTGAAACTTTGACTCATCAGTCCATAGCACCCTTTTCCAATCATCCACTGTACAATTTCTATGTGTTTCTGCTCACTGTAGCTGTTTTTGCCTATTTCCCCGTCGAAGTAGGGTTTTTTTTTGTTGCAATGCGGTCGTGAAGAGTTGCATCTTTTAATCTTCTTTTCACTGTAGTAACAGAAATTTTTCTTGCACGGTCGCGATTCATTTCGGCGGCGATTTCTGGTGCTGTCAGTCTCCTATTTCGCTTGCTCGGCAATTTTATACGCTCATTGTCGGCGTGAGCTGTTGTTCTCTTACGACGTGAACGCGCTCTATCTCTTAAACTGCCCCTGCGTTGATGTCTCCGAATGATATCACTAACAGTCGATTTATTAACATGTATTTTTTCGGAAATTTGACGCACTGAATAACCTTCTTGATGAAAAGCAACAATTACAGAGCGCTTTTCTAAACTTGTCGGTTTTCCTCTCGGCATTTTAATAACTTTAATACGCTATTAACACTAACGCACGCACAAGTAGGTTTATTTAGAAACTAAAGCATTTATCAATACACAATAAACTTTCGGGTGGCCTGCTCCCACCCCAAAGAGTATTGTAAATTTATTACCTGCAGTATTGACCCAAAAATAATCCTATTTGTGTCGATGAGGATTATCCTGAAAATTACTATATTGGGCCATAAAATATAATAGGTTTTTAACCATTCTCTAATTGATAATCTTGGAAGTTTGCTTGTACAATTGGTTATAAACTTCATAAAGAACCTAATATAAATATGTTATTTATTTATGAACGCAATTATATTATGTTTTAGTAGAGTTTACAACATGTTACTAGGTGTCCGAACTAACATGGACGCTAGTGTACATACATATGTACGAAATTATTAGGCGGCAACTTTTCCGTATCTACCAAAAAATTCTCAGCCTCGAAATTGTTAAGTATGCACCTCAGATTCTCGCAGAGCATTTTAGACTTGCTAATGTGGAAGAATAAAATTGTGCAATTTATTTTTTTTAATTTAATTAGTTAGTTAATAGTTCTACAAAAGCTATGCTACCTTTCCTTAATTATGTTAACTCTTTCAGTGCCTTATTCTGAGGAAAGAAACTCACTAAATAACACCCGAATCAAGAAAAATATTAAAAAAAATAATTGTACACTTTATTAATCCGAAATTATTGTAATTTTAATGATAAATAAATAATCAATTTTTCCATTATCTGAATATATTAATGTTTTAAAAGTTAATTCTAGAAACTCCAGAAATTTTGTAAAATTAAAACTAGTAAATCTGGGGCAGGAATGTAATTTTTTTTTAAATTTCAAAGCTGTCTCGTGTTCTAACTAATACATTATGAACAGCTTTGGCAGTACGTCTTGCTATGTTTTACAGACTAGCAAATAAGGGTGTGGCGGTCCTTTCAAGGACATTGTCCGTGCTACAATCGATACTACGGAATTTTTTTTAATGTCTGTAGCTTCACCGTCCATTTTTTACTGTGGTTTTCACATAATTCTTAATCTTCTCGCGCACTGACGGCAAATACTTACGTAGCGTCTGCGAACTTGGTAGTTGCCACGTTGGATTGTATTTCTTCCAAATCTGACGATACATTGTTTGTCTGATTTTTGCAAACGCACTTAACATCATCATTAAATCACAGAAATTCTTTATACGGTCTCCTTCCGGTTTTTTTTTTTTAATTTGTGTGTTGCGCTATTTACATGGTTCCTACACACATATATGGTTTCCAACATAATAAACTTTTATCGCAAACTAAACGCCTGATTTCTTTACCGTTATGTATTAAGTCTGGAAATTACCATAAATACGTGTTTACTCTGTCAGCAAACAGACATGTCGATGCATTTCTACGCATTCTCAACTTTTTTTAATGCTTTCCGTTCAATTCCGACACTTATCAACTTCGCACTGCGATATGCATTACAAATAGCATACGGCAAAGAAGGCTTCCGATAAGTTCCCAGTTCTTTCAATTTACAGTGTGAACAGAAGTGAAATTTAAAGAATACGATGATAATTTTTATGTCAAGAGTGCGAAGAAGTTCAATGTCTCAATTGATATAGAAGAAGGAGAAAAGCAGCATAAAGAATTTTCTTTTTAAACGGCGTATTATGTACATTAAATTACCATCGAGTTCGGCACAAAATTGCAAAAAAAAAATTAAAATTGCGAAGTTGTTTCGAAAAGAATAAAAATGTAAGAAAAATCAGTACATTATGATAACCATCAATGTAACTTTATTGGTGCGAAACTACGAAAGGTATTGGTCAAATACGAAGAAAAATTCATGTACAACATGGCTTTTTTATATGCACAACTTTCAAATATCAAAATGGATCACCCTCTATATTATTTTACCAC
This sequence comes from Marronus borbonicus, assembly GCA_902655005.2. Lineage (NCBI taxonomy): Eukaryota > Metazoa > Arthropoda > Insecta > Coleoptera > Scarabaeidae > Marronus > Marronus borbonicus. The sequence continues at coordinate 11,089,801 of LR737387.1, forward strand.
TTGATTGATAGTTTAATATCTTCAGTGTTACTTGAAAGATATATCTGACGGACTAAAATGCAAGGATTTATGCTTAAGGTAATTTATTTGTAAACAGCCCATGTATGCAAGAGCCACATAACCATATTAAGTGATAATATATAGTTGCAGCCTGATCTAGTATTAGATGCACTTCGTTCTAGTTGCCTTTGAATCCATTGCAGGTAATTAGGCACGCTAGCGTAAACACCAGGAAAGTCAGGATGGCCACAGTCATATCCCCACGAAACAATTCCAACTTGCGTATTGTTGCAAACAAGTGGACCTCCAGAGTCTCCCTGGAAATTACGATATTAAGTTAAATTCCCGAAGAACTTTTTTTTTTTTTTCAATTGAACATTCTGTATATTAATTGTATTTCTGGATGTCTCTTCCAATATTCCCTATATCTGTCGAGCTTAGAAATTACTTAAACTACGGTGATTATTCGATTGAGCTGAAAATATCAAAAAATCTAATAAAGGTGAATCACCACCCTAGAATGTGAGGTGCGTTGAAGAAATAACGACAATTCCCAAAAATTATCTCAATAATTTAAAAAATTACGCTAGACAGGTGTGGGGGATATCGAAACAGGTTGACATGAATTGAAAAGGAAACACCCGAGCTTGCATCGTGTAAAGCGGAAACTGAACATCCCATATAAACTTACCGAACAAGCATCTCGTCCATAGTAACCCGCGCAAATCATTCCAGATCGAAAATGACCTCCATGGGCGTTTCTGCAAACTTGCTCATCAAGGAATGGTACCACGGTATAAAGTAGAACGGGGCTGGGATGCCCTCGCTAACAGTGAAATGAGTTCATCGGATGCATTCAATACTGAGTTAGGTTACTTACATAAGCAGTCAAACCCCATCCGGAAACGGTACAATTCGTATTGAGGAGAGGTAGCTGGTGTGCCAGAGATATGTAGTTAATGTTAACATTAAACGTCATGTTTTCAACCTATTAAAAGAAAAGCCGAAGTATCAATGATGAGACGTACCATTTTTCGTCTTACCCTCAGTACAGCTACATCGCTAACCACGGTTTGTGGATTATAGTTTTCGTGAACGAAAACGTGGGTTACGCGCCTTACTACTGTGGTCGCGGTCGCGATATTCGTACGTAAGTCTCCTACCACTGCGTGAAATCTATTAGCATTTCTGACTCTTCCTCTGTCGTTTACGACGCAATGGGCAGCTGTTAGGACATGTCTATGGTCTATTATTGAGCCGCCACAACTTGGTGAACCGTCTAATCGGAGAGAGACCTGCAAAATTGAAATGGACTGCATGAATAAGAATAAGGGTTTGATCGTACATAGTAACTATTATTGCAGGTTTCGTGCAGGAAACGGAATTGACGCCGCGGTGTTCCCCTTAATTACTAATGATCGGGAAATTTTGAACGAATTTATTCCATGTACTGGCCTAAGGATAACATTTTTGAGTAAATTAAGGTATTTCATAAAAAATATCGACAGCAGAGTATCCAGTTTTTGTTTCTGCCATTGCAATCAGCATTAGAAACACGGTAATAATTAAGCGAGCGGTGATTCGTTGATATATTTGAACGCCCTGTATATGTTGATCAATGAAATGAATGAAAAGGAGCCATCGTTTCCATTAACAAAACAATTTTTTTTTTGCATTTGAAAATATAATACACTTTGCTTCTCACTCTGTATACTAGACAGTATTTCAAACGGTTTGATAGATTTTTATCCGGTTTAATAATAAGCCAACTTTGGAACTTTCATTTTAATTATCGACTAAGCTTTCAATTTTTGAATGATGCAATGAAAGGTACTGAAAAAACAAAAGAATGAATAACTCAAAAACAATGATATTTAGCCACAGTGAAGTTTAGTGAAAAAAGATGTGTTTATGGACTGACATTTTCATATTTTAATAGATCCGATAACAGACTCGGAATATCAATTATAGGTAAGTAGTGCAACAAACTTTTAATAAACCAGTTACGTAAAACACCCTGTACAAGGTTATCGTAAAGTTAAGGGTATGTTTCAACTTATTGCACAACTTCAACAAATTAAACCCAACAACACAAATCAATATAAATTGAAGTTCTTGAATAATAGCACTTGTTGAACACTGTTCAATATGACCTTCACTTTAGTAGTGTAAAAGCACCAACCCTTCCTTGAAGTTATACACCGCATTATGCAACATTTCGACTTGACCGTTTTTGGCCGTGTTCTAAACACTAAATTATTTAAGTAACCCCAAAGTTAAAAAATCCGCTAGGTTCAGATTATTGGTGGATTGGTGGCTATGAATTATCGAAGTATCTGCTTAAAATACAATGTTGTAAAACAGCAATTTTTTAACTGGTCGATAAATATGCGGGGGTGCACAGAAATTATGCAAGTTGGACATTATTAATACTTGTGGCAGAAATTATAACGAAACCTTTGTTTTGCGTAGATACAATATAAGTTCATTACTGCAGCAACTAGGATCCAATTCCTATTTGCAATTATTTCAATATCCTGATCCTCTTTTATTTTCCACTTTTATTAATGACTTCTTTTGAACTTAGCAGCAAAACAATCTTAAAAGAAGATAACACTACACTATGGCAGATGGTTTGGAAGAATTTCGTTAGAAGTAGGTTATGGTGAAGCAACAATCAATGGGATGGTTCTGCATTAAGAAAATTTCCATAAAAAAGATACGCTTACATCTATCTGTACGTTTCTTGTAATTTGCATATTTTAAACATATTGCTTTGTGCCAAACCGTTGGAACCATTCGAGTTAACCAAGAAACATAAGAGATCTCGGGGTGCAGCAAAATATATCTTTTTAATAAAAAAAAAATTATTTTTTCAAATTAAATGTAGAGATACATTAATTGTAATGTAAAATTTATTGCGCATAGCTGTTCATTAAATAAACTATTTTATCACGAAAACTATTAAATAAAATGTCGAGAAATAATAAAAATAATTTATTTTACCTGAAACGCAAATGCTGATCTTTGAGTTACTTCAACACCACCAACAATTCGGTTGGTAGACCGATTTAAAGTTTCATTCGGAAAGGGAGTTGAAACTGCTTCATTCCATGCAAAGCATATACCTGAAAAATTCGAATAAACGTTGTGGACTATTTCAAAGGTTTTAGATACTTGCAGAGGAAAAATAAATACGATTTTACCGAAAACATTGCTCGTCGACTGAAAACGAAACTTGTCAACGATAGAGCAGCCGATACGCGAATACCTATCCGCAAGTTCCCGGATTTTGTAACTAGATTTTAGAGATTAAAATTAAGTACTGGGTGATGTGCCTTTTGTTCGTCACATGATTTGTTAATCTAACTTTTAACGGGTGCTTATCGTGTATTAGTAAAGTAAGTGCATTTCATGAAAACATAGAGCGCTGTCCCTTGCATGTGCACAGCAAAATCTGCTGCAAGGATGTAGATGTATTATCATTGATATATTTTTTTAACTAAAAGTATGGTTGTATAAGGCAACGTAATTTTGGTGAAGGGCAAGTTAAAATTAGTGATCTGAACTTCTTCCATTGTACTTGCTATATTCATCGAAGGAAGCAATCTTGCTTTATTGCTAACAGCCTAGTTTAAAATATGTTAGCATCTTAGCTTGTAACCTAAAAATAATGCTAAGATAGCTTAGCTTCCTCATGGTATTGATGGAATAATTCACGGCAAACGCAATAAAAGGAGAGAGAAAAAAATACACTAACACACGGACATGTTTCTGCCTACACGGCGTCATCAGTGTGGTTTCGAGAGTATTTTTCACATCTCTACCTATAGGAATTTTCCTTGACTAGCTACCAACCTTTGGATTAAGTTCTTCCTTGTTGCAGCTTCTACATTCTTATTTAAGTTAAAGAGTTCACCTCCACAGTACCCAGTTTATGTCGCTGCTTCCTGAACGGCAGACATGCGTTTCTTTGGCACTAGAGGGCGCCAAGAAATGTCGAGTTTGTCGTTTTGAAAGTTGTGGCATTAACTGTGAGGCAACAGCGATAGAAGGTAGAGATAAAAAATATTCTCGAAACCACGTTGATGACGCCGGGTAGGCAGAAACATGTCCGTGTGTTAGTGTATTTTTTCTCTCTCCTTTTATTGCGTTTGCCGTGAATTATTCCATCAATACCATGTGGAAGCTAAGCTATCTTAGCATTATTTTGTAGTTATTGTTTCTACGCATTTTCTGATGTGTCTTAGCTTGTAAATTAAATTATCACAAGTTTATTAAAAAAACATTCCAAGAACTTGCTTGGTAGAGGAATAACAAGGAAGTATCATATAGTATACATTTATTTAAGAATGTTCATCCATATAATTGCCACAATTACATTTAAGACTATCATATATTTATACGCCATTGTATGACTAGACGTGGATCGCCCTTCTTGAGTCCTGATCCACTCCAAGTAGTGAGGAACACTGGCGTATACACCTGGAAAATCAGGGTGGCCACATTCCACTCCCCATGACACTATTCCAACTTGAATGCCATCGCAGACCAATGGTCCACCAGAATCTCCCTGCAAACATATGTAAGTTGTAAAGACTATTTGATCTGATTGATTTTTTGTTGATTTAGTAGGCAAATCTCAAAATGCAACTTTAGAGTTGGGCAGTTATTAAAGTTATTGCATTTTATCCCAAAAAATTTGCATTTTTTTTTAGTTTCTAGATTATAATTTTTTCCTTAAAATTGAGTAAAAGGTATATACCGAACATGAATCTCGTCCATAATAACTGGCACAAATCATCCCTGGCAGAAGATAAGGTCCGTAGGAATTACGACAATCAAGATGCGATAGCAGTTTAATGTGAGCAAAAAGTAGAATTGGACTTGGTTCACCTTTCTTATTATAAAAAATAAAAGAAAACACATCAATTAGTTGAATTTTCCACCTAAAAGCTTGTATTACTTACAAAAGTAGTCAAACCCCATCCTGAAACAGTACAGTTTGAATTGTCTGGAGGTAAAGTCTCAGCAAGTGGGATGCTGTTAACGTTCGAATTAAAGATCAAGCTATCGATCTATCGGAAGAGATTGTTAAAGCGAAAAATAGAGTCCGAAAGAATTTAACTTACTCTCAAGACGGCTACGTCACTGACTATAGTATCCGGGTCATAGTTTTCATGGACGAACATGTGCGTCAAACGTCTTATTACTCTCGTTGGGGAAGTTACATCTGTGCGTAAGTCACCAATTACCGCAAGGTATCTGACGATAGGTCGTAGTTTTCCGTAATCATCAGCAACGCAATGGGCAGCCGTAAGAATATGCCTGTTGTCTATTATTGACCCGCCACAGATTGGCCATCCGTTGTAACGTAAAGATACCTAAAGCAGGGATTTGTGCTGCCTTAATGTCAATTTTGATTTTCAGCAAAACATGATAATAAACTATAAATGCAAAAAAGCTACCTGAAACGCGAAATCTTGTCTATGTAGCACTGGTTGGCCTCCAATAATCCTATTGTTTGGATTAATTTGGGATGTTTCATTTGGAGGAATCTGAGTGGTTTCACTTGGAGGAAGCTGGGTGGTTTCTTCTAGGGCTGTTACTGGACTCTCTTCGCTCCAAGCAAAGCTTACAGCTGATAAAGCGTAAAATTAAGTATGCAATTTTAGTTAAGTTACTAATAAAATTTTACGTCTCTATCTTGATGTAATAATGCGATAATAAAGAAAATGGGTTTGCACTTACCTAGCACAAGCAAGCACGTTTTCGTGTAAAACATTTTGTACTAGTTTAAAGCTGAATATTTTATGGCAATGGAATTGATAAGATATATCAGTTATCTTTTTTTTTGGGAATTCGTTGGTTTGCACTAAGATTTATTGGGATTAAATGCTTTGCAATGACTCACGTAAATATTTCGAGTTTCGATTTGTTGTACGTTTCGATAGGATGATGATGTAATAGTTCGGTTTTAGAATCGAGCACTAAACCTGAAGAAGAACTGTTCGATCTTCATGCAAATAATGATATAATTAATCTTGAAATATTGCACCAAGTATAGCATAGTAAGTGGCAAAAATATATATATAAAAGCACATCATGTGTTATCATTGGTATCTTTCTCTTATTAACAGTAAGGTTGTTTAGGATATCGGAGCTTTGGCCAAGGGCAAATTAAAGGTAATGATTTGAACTTCTTCCACAGTACTTGTCATATTCGTCGAAGAAAACAATCTACCAATCTTGCGTAATTGTTAGCAGCCTGATCTAAAATATGCAGCATCTCAGCTTGTAAACACTAAATGCTTTGTGGTGACACAAAGACTAACTTTGAACGAATTATCATCCAATATTCCAAAAATTTGCTTTGTGGAGAAAGAAGGATTGTAGACATTCATTTATGAATGTTCATCCAAATAATTGTTATAATTACATTTAAAACTATCACATAATTATACGTCATTACATGATTGGATGTCGATCGCCTTTCTTGGGCCCTGAGCCAATCCAAGTAATGAGCAACACTAGCGTGTAGGCTTGGAAAGTCAGGAAGTTTACATTGCATTGCCCATAAGAAAAGTCCAACTTGAATACCATCGCAGATCAATGGTCCATCGTAATCTATCTGCAAGCATATGTAAGTTGTACATTCTAAAGCGATCCACTTTCTTTTATTTTAGCTTCTGAATCAGATTTTATCGATTGATTGAGATTAAGTAAAAATGATTTTGGTTCATAATGACCGGCACAAATCATCCCTGGCAGAAGATAACGACCGTAAGCGTTGAGGCAATCCCGATGTGATACGAGTTTAACGTGAGCAAAATGTAGGATGCTTATTATAAAAAAAAAAAAATAAAAGAAAATATGTTAATTTTTCATTTAGGACTTTATATTACTTACAAGACTGGTCAAACCCCATCCTGTGACAATTCAGTTTGAATCCACTGGAGGAACAGTCTCAGCAAGTGCAATGCTGTTAATGTTTGCATTGAAGGTCAGGTTTTTGATCTATCACAAAAATTGTGACGAAATATGGACTCTGAAATGATTTAACTTACTGTTAATACTGCTACGTCATTGATAAGAGTGTTTGGGTCATAGTTTTCATGGACGAACATATGCGTCAAACGTCTTATTATTCTTGTTGGGGAAATTACGTCTGTGCCTAAGTCACCAACGATAGCGACGTATCTGGAGATAGGAAATAGTTGTCCGTTATCATCATTAACACAATGGGCAGCTGTAAGAATTGTCTATTATTGAGCCACTGCAAATTGGCCATCCATTGTAACGTAGAGATGCCTAAAACAGGTTTTTGTGCAATCTATTTTACTTTTGTAGATTAGGCAAAGTTGCTTCAGTGTTTGAAGGTTGCAATTTTCGGCATTAATTACAAATAAAATTAAAAGTTACCTGAAATGCGAAATGTCGTCTATGCGGTACTGGTCGGTCCCCAGCACTCCTCCAAATTGGAGAAGGCCTGGCGGTTTTATTTGAAGGAATGTGATCGGTTCCTTCTAGAACTATTACTTGACTTTCTTCGCTCCAACCAAAGCTAAGAACTGAGAAAGCTTGAAATAAAATTGTTTCATACATTCTATAAGTATAATTTTTAAAATTTTTGAATTTGAAAGTATTTTAGAAGGAAATAAGTAGCTGAGAACTAGTTTTTTTACTTATCACATCTTTTACTCTTCTCTTCCTTCTCTTCCTTCTCTTCTCTTACCACATCCACTTGTATTTTAATAAAACAATGCGATAATAAGGAAGATGCGTTTGTACTTACCTACTACCAGCAAGCATGTTTTTATGTAAAGCATTTCGTACTAGTTTAAAGACGATTATTTTACGGTCATTGCTTGATTATTTATATCATTTGGGAATCCGCTGCTTCGCAGTAAGATTTACTAGGATTAAATGCTTTGCAATGACTCATGTAAGCATTCCAAATTTCGGTTTATTGTACATTTTAAATGGATCGTGAATAGTCTTAAAGCAAGCGTTATGCTAGGAATTTCAAATAAGAAAAAAAATAAATTTCAAATAAATAACTTGTATTACGTAGCTGTTACCAAAAATAACTAAATAATATAATTAATCCAATCAATAGGTTATATTTGTAAGTCATTAAGCTGGTGGAATCATCCCTTGCTTGTTGTTCCAAAATCCACGATCTGTAATGGGGTACGCTCGCGTAAATTCCTGGAAAATCTTCGAATCCACATCCCATTCCCCACGAAACAATCCCGACTTGGCTGCCATTACAAATTAACGGTCCACCGGAGTCCCCCTAATAATACGTTTTGACAAGAATATTTTTCATTAAGCAAGTGTGAATGTGGTGTGTTACCAAACATGCATCCCTCTCATACGCCCCGGCGCATATCATTCCTGTTAGCAGATGAGCACCGTAGGCAAGATGGCATTGAGCGTGGGATACCATTGGTACATGCACAAAACGCAGAGAATTGCTCTCTATTCCTTGCTAAGAGAAAATGATTTACATAGTTGTTATTAGAGGAATGAATACTTTCATTTATTACATTGCATTATACTACAATATGCGAAGTCATCATCCTAATAAAAATGTTTAAGTAAAAATTTTCAAATTACGCTAGATACCATCGTATGATTTATATGCGAAATTGATCATTTTGGAATTTTTAATAAATTCGTGTTTAAATTTGAGTTTCTCGTGTTTTACTCTAAATCCCTTTGAGGACTTTCCAGCGCTGTACCAAGGCTTCAGTTATATGTTTTTTGGGTAAAATGGGACTCAGAAAATTGATTCCCGCCACCCTCATTTACCTCTCTCGCTTGTTTTTTGAATTACACTCCGAAAAAGGCTAAAGATAGGGATCAAAGTTTTCCAACATTCTAAAACTTAAAGCTCGCTTACCGCAAAAAATAGACAATCGGATTAACTTTTAGTGGATCCGCAATTTCAAAATTTCCTTTAAAGTTACTGAATCAAGTATTCAGTTATACTTATGAATATCAATCTGGTTCTATAATACAGACGGTAACGCTGGTAATATCACCACATGGTACGTGTAATAATTAACCTTTTCTTTCAAAAAAATGGTTGCAATATGAATTTGAGAATTTGTACAATTTGGAGGTGCGGTAGAAAGAAGTATTTAAGACTTTTGTGTCAAAGAAAATAATAACGATTTCCTTATTTCTACGCCCCAAAGGTATTTGACTGAAAAAATAAATTTTCTAATAGGAATCGGGCTTTTTACCGTTAGATGGACCCTTATACTCGATAATGTGAAATGCCGAGAAGAGATATGGGGGTGGCGCTGATGACTTATAACCTCGTAAACGTTTAGTTGTAAAGTCTATTGACATGCCCAATAAGCCCAGAAAATACAGACTATTCTCTGGATACCGGCTGTGAAAGCCTACTAAATTGTTCCTGTATTGTTTTATGTGTGTTTTATGTGTTTCCTTTACGAGTTCAATTTTTTTCCCCATTAATTTATTTTAGTATTATTTTCTTTCCCTTGAAGTAACAGTGAAGGAGTAATAGACAAAATCTTCCAAAATCAACCAATTCCCTCTCTCCAGTTAAGCTCAATATAACCTAGGAAGCAATGGTAAATTGCTTCCTAGGTTCCAGCTTCTGTAAATGGCCCAGTCTAACTTATTAAGATCTAGCGGAAAGCTGAGAAATATTTGTACATTTCGAGGTAGCAATAAGAAAACTTCACCACAGAAGAAACTAATAAAAGATTACCAAAGGACGTTAAAGTGTAAGAATTTGTTAAGACCTTCATCATTATCAGCTCATCATTTCGATCAGGCCCGTAGACTATTGTTGCTTATGGTCATACCGAAAGGTAATAGAAGGAGCTGAAGGTTTAAAGGAAAGGTGAGATCACCTACGGACTCAAGTTTTAGTCAAATTTCTTCGCCTGATTTATGGCAACCTTTTCCTGGGTTTTAATGAAGATGAAACACAAAGATAATATATCTAGTCCATCAAGACTTTCTAAAAAAGACAACATCTAACAAAAAGATATCAGTAATTAGTTTTCAATAAGCTTGCTGCTTCATTGATATTATTTCTCGTTGTCGTTTTACAAATTCCATGAGTTTCTACGTGCATGCAATGGAAATTTATTGAACGTATTCGTTCAATTGGGAAGTAACACTTACATAATGCATCAAGCCCCATCCTGATATGATACATTTCGTATCAGCCGGCGGTTCTTCCACTGCTAGCGGTATGCTGTTTATATTAGGGCCAAACGTTACTGGATCAATCTATGAGCATAAGATAAAAAATACGACAATGTAAACGTTTTACGAGGAAATTATTTCCGTATTACCCTGAGAACAGCGACATCACTTTGGAAAGTTCTCGCATTGTAACTACCATGAACGAATATGTGTCTAATCCACCTGGTTATCGTCGCTGGCGAGAGTCGATCGGTATTTAGATCTCCAATGAAAGCCCTGAACCTATTTACCCGAAGGATATTTCCTCGATCGTCGGTAACACAGTGGGCTGCAGTTAAGAGGTTTCTAACGTCCAACATCGACGCACCACAGCTTGGTCTTCCATCTATTCTAAGCGAAACCTATGTTTTGATGGAAACCATAAATCATAAATTGATCCTTAAAGAGTTTTTGCACAAAAATCTTGACGAAAAAAGGGAATACCAACCTGAAATGGAAAATGAGATCTGTTTTCTACTAATTTGCCACCGATAATTCTACCATCGGAATTGCTCGACTCGGTAGTGTTGTAAAATAATGGAATTGGAGTTGCTTGTCCCCAGAGCACCCATAAACCTTTGGAATGAGTTGCAATATTAAAGATGAAATAAAGGCAATATTTATGGGAACGAGTCTTTTGGAAATTTTATATTCTTCTTTGTGGGCTTTCTAATGTAGCGCCGTCAATAACATTAATCTAACAATGGTTTCAATCAAAAGCAGCAAAAAGACATACAATTTGATACTATTTTAGATTTATTACGGTTGTAATTTTTGGGTGTTTTAAGATGTAGTTTTCATGGGTTCATAGCAAGAAACTAAAGAAAATTTGGCAGATGTATGTGGACCCTATTGAAAAAATGACTATCAAGACAATAATAATAATAATAATAGCAATAACATAAGTTTATTCACAAAGCCACTCCGGTTGGATTGGTGCGTCAATGTTTACATCTAGTTATTAAAATACACATTGTACACTTTATAATTAAGGAAGACAATAAAATGGGTCTACCTACTAAATAGGCGCTATAAAAGTATGCAAAGACAAATAATCCCTTCACTTTTCTAATCAATAATTAACATAAAATAATCACAAATACTTACCCAACAGAAACGCACATAGTTTTATATCGAACATATTGCTACTAATAGAAGGGATAGCATTTTAGGACATTAAAAAAAATGATAAGATACCTTTATCTCTCGTGAAATCGACTCTTTTATGGGTCGTGCCGAATTTATGTAGATTTAGTGTTGAATACAGGTATTAGCAGCGCTTAAGTTAACTTAGCGCTGGCACCATTCAAATAAATTTATATCCAGGGAATCACAAATAAATCAAAAACAACGCAATATATTGCGGAGTATCATATATTCTTCTCCTGATGACAACATGATTATGCTTTTTTCTCTCATGTAATAATTTTTTACTGTATCATTAGACGATAATACGACATATTATAGCTCTTTATACCTACTATGGCATATACCTTTAATCTGTTTTGATTACAATTAGTGCTCTATCGTTTTTATCGAACATTTTTGAACAAGATTTAGTGTCGAGGCTTACTGGAGGAACAAACATTTTTAATTCCAAATCGCAAATGGCCATAGCAAAATGTCTTAAATACATACACTGTAAACAGGGAAGCTTTATAGTCTATGGTTAAAAACACAAATAATCTTATTCACAAAGAAGCGCATTGAATTGAATTGAAGGTTTAAAGCCAATTGTGCTAGGAGGAATGTGGAATTTCTATTTGTCAAAGAAACAAAATACCTTGGGGCATGGTTCGGAAGTCTCACACCAATAAATCCATCAACAAACCTACTATTGGCCCAGGCAGATGTAGAAGGTTGTGTGGAGAAACGAGGAGATAAAGCTCAAAAATTATGCGGTTATACATGAGGGTCATCAGACCAATGATAACTATAACTCGGTGGTACAGTGAAAGAAGACATTGCGGGTTGAGGCAATAAGGCAGCGAAATGGCATACGCAGATTAGCATGTTTGAGCGCCACGAGAATGGAAGAAAGGTCCGCCTATTAAAGCCCAATTTTCACTGACGGTTCAAAGACAGACGCTGGCGTCGGGGCCGGAATTTGTGGTATCAGACCAAAAATATCTAAATCCCTCAGCCTAATGCAACTCGCCACAGTATTTCAAGCCTAAATAGCAGTAATGGCAGTCAAGCAGTGATAAAAGCACTAAACTCCACACAAGCGAAGTAGAAACTGGTGTGTGACTCGATCCACTGAATGGGCTGGGAAGCCGAACCAAGGTGACCCTGTTCTGGGTACGAGTACACGTAGGCCATCGAGAGAATGTCAAGGTAGACGAATCAGCCCGAGCAGGCTGATCGTCAACCGCTGATGATCGGCAGCAATGAATAGATATGAAACCTCAAGACTGCTGGAAGAGTATTCCAGGTCAAGCAATTTTTAATTGGACACAGATCTACATTGACAGCGGACTTACTAACCAGGGATAGGAAGTTCGTTAGAACATTAGTGGACCTGCTAATAGGACATTGTAAGTTCAAGAAACTCTCGAGTAACCTAGGCCTGGCAGAGAAGACAGCATGTAGATTCTGGCAGGCGGAAGAAGGGAATGCACAGGACAGGTCAGAAATGGGCTTGACATATCCAAAAGCCGAAATCTACGTAGAGGAACCATTCCTAATGCTGCTAGGTCTGGCGAGGGAGGCAAAGCTAACGTAATCTAATGATAGAGGAATAGATCTGAAAAGGTTACAGGAATTTGATAGGTATAGATATGCCGAAATAAACATGTTAAACCTTACAAAAGCATTCGACTCTGTTAATGCTACACGTTACAAAAGCATTTGATTCTGCTAGTGACAATATTCGGATTGAACAGTTACGGTATTACGGAATGCTAGGGGTGGAACTCCTCTAGAATTGGAATACACAAACGATCTTCCGGTGCAGATGTGTGCATTCTGCGAGAGAAGTGGCAACAGTGGCACTACTGATCCCCAAAACTGTCTCTTTGGAAATAAAATGAAGGTCAATGTGGAAGAAACTCAACAACTGGTTTCTATTCTGTACTTCAAATAAATTTTTTGGGGAACACGATAAACACGCGCCTAAACCACATAGGTGTCATCCGCCCTTTATATCCCGCTGTAAGGATTCCTTCAAATTGCTTCAAAAAGAAGGTGAAGAACCTGCTGGTTAAAATGAAATGCCGCACAATTGAACAGTTTGCGATGTCTTAGTCTGTTTATCGTTCGTTTCTAAAGCACTTTTTCAGCAATTTAGAATTGATTTAAATTGATAAATGATTTTTTAAGTGAGCTACAGAAATTGAAACGACAACTAACGTTATATATCGTTCCTTATGAAGATCGTTATTTTTCAGTTGCCTTGCGTAACTCCCATTTCACCAGGTAAAGGGGACGCCTTCGATATTAGCCTTAGCGCCCCTCTTAATGTCAAACTAAAGCGTTTTCGTCTAGGAGAATGTATTTGTAAAGAAAGTATGCGATTACCTATCTGTAAGCCTCCTTTATTTGTGGCCCTAGAACAAGATGCGGATGAAAACGTAAAAATCGCATTGTACACGTTTCACACGCCGTTGTTCAAAAAATACATATAATTTGCGATGATGCGCTTAAGGTCTCTAAGGACAAAAAAAAATCAAAGTGTCTACTTCAAAAATCTTGATTTAAATTTATTTGATACAAAACATGTACACTAAATATAAATTTTAAGTGCTAATAATACATACGACATATTAATAACGTAAATGCATAAAGATACAGGCAACAAGAAGATACAAATGAAGAAGTGCTATAGTCGAACTAGATCGTTGCATTTGAGTTTGTATCCATGAAGTATAGTAAGGCACGTCCGTATAAACGCCGGGATAACCCGGTCTTGCGCATCCGTTTCCAAACGAAACAATACCAGCTAGTTGATTGTTGCAAACTAGCGGCCCACCAGAGTCTCCCTGTGAATAATAAATCCGAGTTAATAATTTGCGTGGAGAATGTTAGAAAAATATAATTCTTATCAGTGGCGGCTCCTTATAACGAGTCAAGGAGCCATGGCCCTACGATTTCAAACCATTAGAAAGCTTTTATTTATTATTACAAATACCGATAAATACGAATGCAAATCGAACAGCTCCCTGTATAACTTCTTGAAAAGTTTGAACAGTTTCTTGAAACGCGCCCATTTCTCGGATTTCCCTGCCAGTTCCCGGAATTTCGTTATTTTTTCGATTCTTTTTTTCCATACTCAAATTAATAAGAAATTTGTGACCTGCCATTCACAGAATATCGAAAGTTTTAATTTAAAAAACACAGTAAACAATTATTTGATTTTATAGTTTTAAGAGCTCGATCTACAAATTGAATGAAGTTTGTCCAACCATCTTTTTAACTTGTGTACGCCTTGATTTTGAAGAATGTTAACTGTAAATTGTATTAAAAAGAATATAAAATGATAGATTGTACAACATCCCAGCGAAAGGACAGAAGGTACTCGCGGCTTTACCACTTTCGCGCTCAATTTTAAAGCACTTCTAGTCCTCGTAGCAGGTCATATTTACGTACGAACCGAAAGAGCATACTTTTGTCTATTAGCGCAACAATCGAGTGATTGTGTTTGGTTCTATTCAGTTATGGCGAAGCTTTTCAACTGGCGCATCGGAATTTGTGCGATAGGAGTTGATCCTTGAACTGCTAGGTGTTGGGGAACACTGCAGAGAAGTATAAAAAAAACGTGTTTTGGGCTATACACAAGAAATTCCGACGCAGCTATAAGGAGAGCGAATTCTTTCAACAGAAAGAAACCTCATGTGCAATCAGTCCTTGTGCAGCTGCCTCCGGAAGGACAAAGCGTCGTACAATCTACTTACAGTAGATGCTTGAATAACTATTTAGGACGTAAAATTGTAAAATTTAATTAAAATCGGATAAAACATAGTATCGATGAGAGATTACTTACTTGACAAGAATCTTTTCCACCATTACTATATCCAGCACAAACCATGCCAGGGAGAATAGCAGGGAAATAACTTACATTGCAGGCTGCTAGTGATACTATTGGCATTTCAACGAATTGTAACGTAGCGCTGATATATGGGGAACCCTAAGTAAATAAGAGAAAGCAGTGTTCAATTGACTTCATAGGAAAAAGATAATAATTTAATATTAATATTAAAATCCCTAACCCAATTCTACAACAACCATAGTTCTAAAAAACGATTTTCCCTTCGCAGGCCATTGTTTCGACTGTGTTTTGGCTTCAGGAGTGTACTGGAGTGACGCCAAAACTCTGACTTATTTGATTTAATCAGCAGGGCTCTTTTATGTCCGCATTTTTAACCAATATTGACAAACACGTTCTTACGCGATGCTCATAGCCGTTGCTATCTCTCCATCCTTAATTCGACGGTCGTCTAGTACCATTTGCTGCATTTTTCTGATGCTATTGGTAGTGGTTGCTGTTTTCGGCCGTCTTGAAAGTTCATCGTCATCCAAGTTGGTACGATCACATTTAAATTCAGCTGCCCAAAGTTCCCGTAAATAGCGTCCATCTCGAAATTTTTCTCTAAATATCTTCTAACTATTGCCAACGCCATCTTCATTTTGACTCTATCCGCGTATATCATGCGCAGCGGAAACTGAACAGTATATAGATATAATTTCATGTTGTGCGGAAAGAAGGCAAATGTTTGGGTAGGTATTGTGTGTACAGGGCGTTCAGTTCGAACTCTGTTTAACGGGTAACATTTTGGTTTCTTTGTTTTTGTAGATACAATGAAAACAAATGAAAGTATTTGGTTGCTAAAATGATGCATTCGGATGCAGAATGATTTGTAGATACCGGAAATGTTTCATTTTAAAAACTGAGGTTGGAAGTATTTTCGTTGATCAGATATTTGTTGTTCTACTAATACGAGATTCTAAATCTTGGCAAAAAATTCAATTGTTTTGCAATTTAACCGCCTCTGCAGTAGTTGTTGGATTTTTGGTAATTGATCAGGTAGTAAATTTAATTGAAGCCATTTATGTCGTCCAATACTTGCTTTTGTACATTTTTGGGACATCTTACATGGAAGATCTACATATGCAACAATATCCATTTCAACAATAAAGTTGAAATGTTGCATTATTTGGAAAGTCGTGTTCGAAGATGTTTGGTATGGATGTATAAACTTTTCAGCACGGAATTTTCGTACTGAGCTGAAGGATGAGGCTCTTAGATTAGATCCCAGTTTAAACGGTTCTACCAATTATGATATGAATTCCTTAGGTTACATTAATAATATTAAGAAAAATAATAAAAACTCATAGTTATTGATAATCCAATAAATTGATACTGACAAAAAAAAAGGAAAATAGTGACAATCGCGTGCAGGATTAAAAGAAATAAAACAAAATGCATGTCAGAAATTCGATTTTGAGGAATAGTTAATTTTCCCTTCAACTAATTCTACAATATTTACCTCACTTAGAGTTCCCCAACCTGAGACTACACACATCGTATTGATTATGGGAGTGGAAGACGACATGCCTATTTTGTTAATCTCCGGTGAAAAGGTGAAATTTGTGCTAACCTAAAATACGACATTGATTATTGATCGATTTTTCTTTGTGTTAGTAGGTAAACTTACTCTTAGGAGGGCGATGTCATTTGCTAGTGTGTCTTTGTTGTAGTTTTCATTGACGAAAATATATTTTACTTGATTGCTGACGGTTGTATTTGAAGGGTCGGTGATACGTAGATCACCG
Source organism: Marronus borbonicus (assembly GCA_902655005.2). NCBI lineage: Eukaryota > Metazoa > Arthropoda > Insecta > Coleoptera > Scarabaeidae > Marronus > Marronus borbonicus. The sequence goes on from LR737387.1 coordinate 11,106,808, forward strand.
ACCACAGCTACTAGTTCGGATGCCGGTATTGGCTTACTCTTCTCGTCTACTACGCAATGGGCTGCAGTTAGGATATGTTGGGTGTCAAGTAGCGAACCGCCACATATATGGCCACCTTTCCATCGAAGGGATACCTTTAAAAAATAAGTTTTTACTAAACGCACTAGGTCCGGGGAGTGTCAATGTCGCCATAACAAATGTCGGAAATAGTTGGTACGAGATAGCAATGAGTTTTTATAATATGATTATAATTCTTAGTTGCATGCGATGGTAAAACTGTATCTTTAACACGTGCGTGGTATTGATGAAACCTATGCACCAATCATTGTATTTAAACAAAAAAAGTGAAGAAGCGCAACATATGACCCCTTCTACATCGCTAGCCCGAGGCAGCAGTTCCTGAGGCGAAATATAATCCACGCTCTTTGTTCACCTTTTGCTGTATGCTAGACAACATTTTGATATTTTGAGGATGTAATATAATGTTAAATTAACATTACATTAGATACGGATTATTAAGTACTGGAAACGAACCGGAAGTAGATAACGAAATTCCAAGAATTGGCACAAAATTCCGAGAAATGGGCGTGTTTAATGAAGCTGTTCAAGGTGTTCGGGGATTCATTAAAATTATTCAGGAAGATGTACAGATCGTATAGGAAGCTGCCCAAGCTGTTCGGGGAGTTGTTCAGCGAGCTGCAGTTTGGATAGTTTTCTGAATAGCTTGTTTTCTCAACTTAGCTGCTAATTAAAAATGAAACAAATGGCAAGTTGTCAAAGTAAGAAGAGAACTGAGAAGTATGTTTTACGTAAAAATGCATTACCGAAACAGAAATGGAAGATTTTCTATACCAGTATGGGTCTCGATATGGTACCAGGGACTTGGGACCCTTTGTGGGTCACAATACAGAGTTATTCCAAAAAACATCATCTTGTCGCCTGTATAACATCTACGTATAAAACAATTGATATTTTAACAGAATAATTGTTCAATTCGCACTACGACGTTAGACGATCAAAAATGAAAATAACATAGAACTGTAGGACTCACCATTCAGAAGCCCCGATTTGAACCCAACAAACGGTTACATAAAGAATATCATGAGACAATAACCTGTGCAAAGAGGTAGAAATCGATTATTGCAACTAACTTTGGAAATGTGGGAAGAGATAAATGAAAAATATTGCCAGAAATTGAAAAAATCCTTCTCGTTATGATTAGAAAAAATTGCTGAAAATATGTAACTCGTTTCAAATGCTCTCCATTATGCATTAAAAGCGAGCATTTCAAAAATATACAAGCTGCCCTATTTAACACGACGATGAAAATTTTAAGTACGGTTCTACGATGAATTATATATGTCGAAAACGGTTGACCAGGTAAGTACAAAATGTGACCTTTGATATCGCCAAGAACCAAATGGATACATAGATAGGACTACTCCTAATCTACTTGGTCTGAATGAAAGTCTTACATCTCACAAACAACAGCAAAATAAAAAAAAAATAAAAAAGTCTTACATCTCACAGAAAAAACTTGTCAGAACACTGGCCTGAGGATGAGACTTGTTCGAAACCGGTCACAAGTTTGTATCATATTAAATAGATAAAATTAAACGTGTTCCGAGTTTGGATCGTGTCATTGTTAATCGAAAACTCGAGTTTCCCCACAATCATAACGCTGTGAATAAAAAGCGAGCCGCTCCCCTCGTATCATCCTCGTTGGTTTTCGCCTCTGGCATGGTTCTCATGCTGAGTCACCGTGTCACACCTTGTGGCGTGGTATATACGTCGAATTACCGTGATAACTGTGGCATACCACCTTTTCCTCTCCTGAAGAAGCACCATATGATTATCTAGTCCTTGATTAACCATGATACGGTCCAAACCCGGAACACGTTTAGCTTTAACTGATTCTGGCCATAGAAGCCTACGTTATTATAATAAATAGAGTTCAAGCCATTCATATAAAGCTACCATGAAGCTCTAAGCAAGAATTCATAGCAATTAAGGTGGTGCTCTTTGATAGTCCTATACAAGATTTTAATTCAGAGTCATAATCATGCGTTTTTCCTTTTGCACCAATGCAAAATCAATTACATTTGGCCACGTACTCTTAAAGAAACATAAGTTAAACCAATTGTATACATAGAGCCACTCCCTTTAAAACGTAGAACCGAGAACGGAAGTATTGCCGGAGATATCCCCTAAGACGGGAATGGTTGCTTGTATTTATTATCAAAATGTAAAAAAAAAAAAACTACGGAAAGTGAGTATAGTAGAAATAATATTAGTTTTTTATTTTTAAATATTTTCTTTGATTTGGATAAGTATGAATCATTAATCAAATATACCTGATAAGCAAACAGCGTTCGATTTTGGACTGGTTGGCCACCTACGATCCTGGTATTGTCCGATTCTGCCGTTACGGGTACTACATTATTTGCTGCCAGAGTGGTTTCTATCGGACTGTCTGTTGCTGGTAAGCTCCATGCAACAGATAGTACTTCAAACAGAACAAAGACATATCAATTTTCTACCTTAAACATATTCCTTACAATCCGATATGGTTTCTATTGTTAGCCGCATTGGGCAATATTAGATTTACTAAAGTGATCGGCATTATCTCGATGAGCTATTAATCTTAGCAGATCCACGAACGATCTTATTCTACTTTGTAGATAAACAAAATTAGAATGTAGCAATGATTTTATCGTAAATATCGGTATTGTCAATTTTAATGCCACATTTAAGATGATTCATGTGGATGTAAATAGGAACAGGGAGGATCAATTTTAAGATGTTAATGTTACGTAATTATCTATCGGTTATTAATGTTGTAAATAGTAATGCCGCAAATAATAACAACAGGAACAATTACGCATCGCATCCCTTGTCTTTTGTTGGATTTTCCCCTTTTTAATTTACAATTTGATTTATTTTTTAAAATTTGCAAATATTAAGGCAAAATCTTTCTTTTACTCTGTTTGATCTTCAGATATTCTTCTAAAATTGTATTGGCATTACACTATTTAAACTTGTATGGATGAATCAATGTGTTGGTAAAGGGAGTGGTTTTACAGAAGGAAAGGAAACTTCTCTTCATTTCATAAAATCTACGCTTATTTTTGAAATGTTCAAATTAAAATTAAAAGGTACTTACGAAAGAAGAAAAGACATCCGTCAGTAACGCGAAACATTTTATACGAAACTCAAGCTATTGGCACGAACGAAATCGATGAGATAGTGTATCTATATGAGCAACAAATTTTATCTCTGACTTTCTGTTTCAGAAAATATTCCTATTTTCTTTTGGTGTTCGATTATATATGACTTATCCCCCGGATACAAAAGACGATATGATATCGAAATATATCTAAATATTTCATCGACACGTCATCTCAATGCAGGGAACAATATTTTCCGAATTCTTCTGATACCGCATGTGATATATTCAAGCGTAATCGTAGGTATAAATTAGAAGCACAATCTATAAGTTATCTTAACATATACAGGGGCGAATCGAAAATGTGACAACTCAAAGTTGTGTTCTTTTAAACGGAACAGCCTTTAGATTGATGCATGTTTGATTTGCCATGGCCACTTTGTATAATAATAATAATAATAAATTCTGTTGGAGCAAGCACGCAATTTGCCTAATATCCGATATTTAGTTTTTTTTTTTTTATTAATTAACCTAAAAGGTATCTTTACTTAGAAAGGATGATCTCGAAACCACAAATGCAACAAAATTAGCAGTTCCAGGGAATGCGACGTGAACTACCGGATGGATCGGAAGGACCTATAGCTTTCGCATCGTACTATCGCAGAGTACTATCGAAGGCGGAAAAGGGTTACTCAATAATTCATAAGGAAGCTTTGTAAAGAAATTTTATCAATACCTAATGAGACGGACACGGATACTTATATCGGACCCATATGGTATTATTAGCCTTTTTTGGCGAGAAAAGAGGGTAGGGTGGGCTTTATTTATTCCTAGTTTTAACTATGTTTTTAACCACATCAAAGGGAAAGAAAATGCCCTGGCGGATTTTCGCGATTACGATTGCAGGTAGAAGAGGATAGCGAAGCGGAGAAAACTGAATATGTTCAATTTGGGCAAGAAGCAATACCATTGGAATGGCACAAGATCAAGCTCGAGATTAAAATTGAGTAAAATATTTACTATTTTACTAATCTACTATTTTACTATTATACTATTTTACTATTTTACTATTTTACTATTTTACTATTTTACTATTTTACTATTTTACTATTTTACTATTTTACTATTCTACTATTTTACTATTTTATAATATATATCTTCAACAAGGGTGCGCTACAGAAGTAGAATCTCATTTAAAATCTTGTAGTATCAGACAAATTGAACATACTAAACAGTTCAGTATTGTTGCTGAAGATGATAGCTTAGCTATCGAAACGTTCGTACAGTGTCAGTGAAGTGTTTCAGTGTTCCAGTGCCACACGTGATTCAGTAGTACATGTTGGTTTTAGTTTACCAAGATTTCAGAATTTTCTAACATACAGCCTTTCATATATCGTTCGATGCAGTTCCCGGTAAGACACCCTGTACACCTGTTACTGTACTGTATGCGTCAAATAATTTTAGATAATAGTACGCATAGTAATCCCACTTTGTCATTATTAATAGCTCTATTTACAAAGGACTTGTAGTACGTTTTCATTATTTATGTTGTACAACACGAGTATATTTATTGCAAAGTTAACGGTGTACAATAGATATGATTTTATAACATTCACACAAACAATAAATAATAACATCTTGCCCAGGTACATTGCAAAATATCCTGTTTGATAAAAATCTACGTTTGATACTAGCTAATCGTTTGCTGGAATAGTCCTCCAAATAGAGGGTCGGGCGGGGTATAAAAAAATATAATTAAAAGAAGGAAGAGAAGAAAGGAGAGGATAGGTCTTGGAATTTGTATAATGTTTATCAGATTTTTAATGTTTCAGCGAAATTATTCTGAGTGTTCTCAAAATTTTTACAACAACAAAACAGATTTAATTTTTCCTCTATGACCTTTTCTTATTTTCGACAATTCCGTTAGATAACGAAGTATAGACGATACGAGGAATACCTAGACTTACTACTTTGAGGTAACTGGCAAAAAAAAGTTATTAATAAGCATTATAGCAAAAATAGATCCAATATCGAATTACGATTTTTTATAATGAATTAAAATTATTGCTACAAGTATGGAAGGAAATGCAGCTTAGTTAATTAGTAATTTAGAAGCTTCGGAGGTTATTTGGGACTTAGAAATTAGTCACGATTTTTTTAATCGTATCGCGCAATGATTTCTTATTTTCACTTTAAAACTTCAGAATTTAGGAGGCTCGAAAGCCAACAATATTTCTATTAATTTGATGTAGAGACATACTGAACAGTGAAGTGTCGTGTTTCACGAATGTAACTTTTAATGCGCCACCAGGCTCGCAGCTGGTTCCAATTTATTTTTTTTCTATTTATTTTCAAGTTTCCCAAATAATAACTTCCTATAATAATAATAATTTATTTCTTGGCCTACAAAGACTGACGATTTAAAAGTTTATCGGAAATGCCACTCTTTAAATGGCTTTGTTAAATTTCAGAATGATTTAAGGCCGTTTGCAAACTCCAAATGTACTTGGGCGTATTTAAATGCAATAGGATGCTGTTTTCTACGGGGATCTCAACCACTGTTTTTAATTACATTTTGAAAGGTGATACATTGATAATTGTGACGTCGATACGTGACTAAGACGTAACTTGTGATTTCGAAAACATTGTATGGAACGACAATGATTTTTCATGCGTTGTTTTTATGATAGCTAAATTTTATATATCTAATCATCTTGAAGAATCGTACAAACTATTATTGCAGATATGACTTTGCTCTACAAAACTCACGATAACCACCTTTATTGGAATGCTTCATTCTCTAGATTTTCATATTTCATTGTACTTTCCGCGTCGCGCACTTTCCCATCATGTCAGAGTGTTTGTTTATCGCCAGTTGTGCAAGTCTGACCATCATTAGTATTGTAGTCAGTTCATTGTTTTTTTTTTATGGTTTTCTATATTTTTGGATGGGCCTGTTTTTGGAGACCTTTTCCTTGTTAGGGCCACAAACATAATAAACTAAAATAGGGTTCACATCAGAAAATGCCTAGAAACAATAACCAACAAATATAATGCTAAGATAGCTTAGCTTCCTCATGATATTGATGGAATAATTCACGGCAAACGCAATCAAAGGAGAGAGAAAAAAATACGCTAACACACGGACATGTTTCTGCCTACCCGGCATCATCAGCGTGGTTTCGAGAGTAAACGCTACCAGCGTCGCCATCTCGTGTTTACCAGTCAGAG
>LR737387.1:11113604-11173683 GCA_902655005.2 Marronus borbonicus
GGGTAGGCAGAAACATGTCCGTATGTTAGTGTATTTTTTTCTCTCTCCTTTTATGGCGTTTGCCGTGAATATTCCATCAATACCAGGAGGAAGCTAAGCTATCTTAGCATTATATTTGTTGGTTAAAATAGGGTTATCTGAGTTGAATGGAAGAATTAAGAAAAAAATATATTTAGAGTTTCTAGAGCATTCTCTTCTTTGGTTGAGTTTAAATGCCGAATATTCAAACAATTATTTTTATTCTATTGAATATTTGACAGTAACAATGGTTGTGCATCATAATTTGACTCCCAATAGCTCAGCAAATAAATAGAGATAAGATAAATTTTGATCACGTGCGTGAGATAAGAATACAAGGTTAGATTATGATAGGTCGTGTGTAAGTTATCCATACATCTTTTCTGATGGGTATACAACCAAAGATACACGTTTTTAATGGCAATAAGGTAGATATAGTTAAAATAAAACTCGTCGTATAAAGCAATAAATAAATATGATAAAAATAAGCACAAAATAATTTACATTATCTATAAGACCAGTAAAATAGAATTAGAGCGCTTGACGAAAGGAACGCGTTAAGTTTGTTCATCCTACTATTGTTGCTGTCCAATACTTTGTTCGTCAGGAATTCATTTTGTTGAACATTACTGGGATCAGTGTAGTTTTCGTCATGTTTTAAAAACGTATTAATTTCAATCGCAGATTGTATCCAGGGAAGGAAATATGCGATTTCTGTATAAATTCCAGGATATTCTGCACTTCCACAGCCAGTACCAGTTGACACTAAACCAGTTAGAAGGCCATCGCAAACTAGAGGACCACCAGAGTCACCCTGTTGACAAAAGGGAATTTTAATACAATGCAGAGGCAATCTATTCTAGCTTACCTTACACGCATCAGTGGTGCCATTCTCATGGCCAGCGCATAGCATCCCATCAGATAATGTGACGTTCGGGCTGTACATGGATTGGCATTTGCTAAACTCAACTATATGTACCTCTGTCACTAAGAGTATTTGACTAACAATATCTGAGACCTGAAAATGTAAATATATATTTTTTTTGATAATATAGTTGGATGGCCGCTCTTGCTTTCTTTTTCAAAATTATAGTGATATTTTTAAGGTGGTGGTAAGATGATGATTTTCCTTGTATTAATTATAAGAAAAAAGCTGGTAAAATATCATTCGGGCTTACAGAAACACTTACGTATTCTTCAATTCCCCATCCACTCACAAAGCATGATCCAGAACTAATCGAATCGTTTCTCAGAGGGATGGCGTTAATTAGCGGATTGGTGTCTATTGGGAAGGCTTCGTCCACCTAAAATTTTATTTTGTATGAAATAACTATAAGCAAAATTCAATATTTTTGGTGACTAACTTCTATCACAGCAATGTCGTTGGCCATGGTATTTTTATTGAATCCAGGGTGGATTGTGATCAAGGATGCATTTCTGTAAACGCTGCTTTCAGTTATGGGCAAGGTAAGTTGACCAGCTACAACGCTAACTACTATAGGTGGTAGTACGCCTCCCCAAGTGTAGTACATGCAATGTGCAGCTACCAAAACGTGTTTTGCCGTGACTAGGGTACCACCACAGAAATGTTCGTCGTTGTATGATCTCCTAACTGAAACCTGTATTGAATATTCAATGTTACCACCGTAGATTTTCCTAGCAGATCGTATTAATGGGAAATACTTGCTTGGTATGGAATTTCTCCTTCGGTCGCAGGTCTGCCACCGATAATTCGGAAATCTGTGGAGCAGCGAACGTCTGGAAAAAACGGGAAAGGCTTTGAAAAAGATATAAAAAGAAGCTCATCAGCTATTTGCTTTAAAAAAGATTGGGATTCATTTTCGTGCGATGCTACTAAAGGCTGTTCATGTGCCAATCAGATGCAAATATTTACATAAATTTAGATATTAAATTAGTGGTTCCGGTATACTCCCGAACCACCATCCGCAGTTCGGGACAATTAACTGCGCTTCATCTTTTACGGCGAGCTAATGTAATGCCTTATACACACTATTTTCATCCGACGAAGGCTCCTGAGGTTACGACAAGCGTTAGACGGGTTATACATCCCGTTGGGCCGTTACCACAACAAATATTTATTTTCATTTTAATATCAGAAGTCTCTTAAAAAAAAGGTAGTTCTTTTTATCTTTTAACGTAAAGTTTCAAGAATTGTAAAATTATTTTCTTGTGTTTATTTATCAATATTTGTGGTTATTATCTAAATTTTTGGAAAAAATTTGTTAGTTACGCCATTATTCGGTTGTATTTTTACAACTTCGAGTGTTTCATTCAATATTATTAACCGCCTAGTTGTTGATTAAGTAACTCAATCACTTGAGGAAAGTGAGATATTCTAGTAGATAAATAAGTAAAAACAATTAGAACAGTGGAACGCACTTAAGGTAATAGGTCAAGAACACAGGGGATTACATATATTTAACCTTTATTATTGCGCCTTGTAAATAATAATATGCACGTAAAGTCTAGAAAATGAAATTGTGATTTGAATATTTTACATCTTAGGGTAACATTTCTTAAGGAAAACCTTGTCATGTTTTCCTTAAGAAATGGGGGAAAAAATTAAAGTTATACTCTGTAGAATAACTAAAAATATTTACGGATTTACGAGAAATATAGTTGAATACCTACTTGAATCCAGACAAATGAAGAGAAGGAAGACCAGAATTAGCACACCACCGTTCATTTTTACCTAGCTACTTGCACCTTTGAAAGTTCATTCCAACACACTGCCGTTTTTGTGCATCTATCTACTGCTAAATAGCTGATGGGAAGGAGCTATTATAAAGAAACTCTTATCTTGCTATCTGTTCGTATGATTGTGTACACGGCCCGGTCAACAAATTGGATTAATTTTAGAATAATGTTGATCTTAATCTAAAAAAAAATCCCTGGTACATTTGCACGTTCTGCAAATAGCCTAAAATAATGGAGAATTTAAATTTCGTCAGTAAAGTACACGGCGATTAATTAAAATATAATGGAAAGTAAGTGTGGCGAATGAATCGTAATTTGTGGGGTAATTTTTTCTTATCAATACATTATTATCTTGCGAATAGAAACGTATACCAGATGCATGTGTCTCGTGAAGAACTTGGTGTTTTTTTTCTTTTGAAGGGTTCCGAATTCAATGCTATAAATTAAACAGGAAGCTATTCTTTTGCTAAATTAACCTAAGAAACTGGTAAACATTTCTATTTAGCTAAATTGCTATTTTTTTCTAGTATACGATGTCTTAATTGAATCTATTCGTTTTGTGCAGAATAGTAATCATCATGGTAGGCCTATTTTCGCTATTTACTATTTATATACGCGCTTGCTAAATGGCTGGACAATGTATATAGGATAATGATGATTACTTTGAGTAGATGCTAGAATTGTACCAAAGAATATAACTTACACATTAGTTTTAATGAATATCTTTAGCGAAACAAAAGCTTATAGTACTTCCTTGCTGCATAATTAATTTGGAAACTTTTCTGTATAGATTAACTAAAAAAGAAGGCGTTTTAGGTGTAGGGGAATATTAAAAAGATCTAGAACAGCTTCTTTATTAGATTTTGGAAGGGTATCTATAGAATGCTCCATTTAGAAAAATTGAAATAACATGAATATTAAATTTATAATCTTATTATTATTATTATTGTTTCATAATATTTTCCTTTTTTCTGGGACAATTCGCTAGTGACTGGTGGTGCAGTGCTTAGCGCACTCAGTTATTAGTAAAGTTGGCCATTTTCCGTTTGCTTCATGAGTGAGGAAGTTAAGTTTGGGCTCGTTCGAGAGATCTCCACCAGTGCTTTAAAAGACCTTTTTTTAAAACTTTGAGGCGCAATGGTTCGCAAGTCAAAAAAGCTAAAGGGTTCTGGTTGGTCGTAGTCGATTCGCCGGTTAATTCCCTATCGAGATCACTCCAATCTTGCCACCGTAGATGCATATCTAAAGAGATAATCGAGGAAAATTGCCGGACTCCGGAATTGCCAACTCATCGACCCTGAGCCTCTGGATCAAACATCAATTACGCAACAAACAGTGTCTTTGGCTCGAAAAATAGGACAGCCGGCCGTAAGAAACCCTGCATAACTTATTCAGCAAAAGAATGTGAATCGACGCAATCAAACGTCCTGCTGGGATCGCAAAAGAACCATGTTGACTGTCAGTAATTACATTATTAGTTAGAATCAATGCTCAAGGAAAGGTTTGTTAGGAATGATCGCATTCGAAAAGATCTTAAAATTCCTTCATCTTAGGAGGGCGCATGGAAGAGAGCAGCTCCAGTTTTGAAGAAAATTATTGAACCACAAGATAAGCCTTCCCTTAAAGAAATCCGCTCTATATCATCTTAGGTAGACTCTTGTAACATGCAAACGAGGAAGAGAGGCAGGACGATCAATTACAAGCATCAGACTTCCTAATTAAAATGCAACGCAGAGTTTAGCGACCGATAGTATCAAAGGCCTTAGTTGTTGTTAGATCGAAAAGCAGTCCGCCGATATATCTCTTTTCGTTTACTCTATTAAGGTTGGCTTTAATGCGTGAAACTTATTATATACGTAGTATGTAAAAAAAGTTCATTTGCAGGGAAGCGTTTATTAAAATACTAAAAGTGATAGAAAATAGATTTTTTCGTTTACATGTTCTATTACGTGGGCGTATCGCAGCTCATAAATTTATTCATATTCATAACAACTCGCGCCTATGTACGTTACTATTGATTACTGTATACAATTTCACGGACTCACACATATGTCGACATTCATATTTAACACGTTTCAAGATCGCTATTTTTGCCGCTACTTCTGCTAGCGGAAAGACGATCTAGGTCGAAGCCGTTTCGTTAGAACTCGGCTTATGTTCGATAAATGCGCAATATAGAACGACGGCAGCAGGAACCGTCACAGCAGGAAATAATAAATCGCGTTTTTCGTGATCAAGGCGCACGTCATCACGACGAAGACTACGATGATTACGAGAATATCGTAATTAGTTCCCTGTTTGCTTACGCAAAAATGAGTCTCCTGGAATCCCTGATCGTCGTCTCCGAAAAGGCGGCCAATATCGCGCGAATATGTCGACAGGATCGGCATCTATTCGAACTGCTCGTGCAGGAGAAGAGCCAGAGCGAGGCGAATCCGCGCTTCGTGCAGGATTTTAAAACCCTAGCCGATGTCCTCATTCAAGAAACCATCAAGCACGACGTCGGGAGAAAGGTAAGGCGATCTTAAGTAATTGTTTTAACGTCTTTAGGTGTACCTACATTAACAGTTCCCAGCGTTAGTTAACAATATCAACGGAGAAGAGAGCAATACGTTCTCGAATTGCCTCGGCGAAACCATCGAAGTGAAGGTGTTGAATTCGGAAGAAGAAACCTCTTCGTTATTGGAGAAAGTGTTAAACGGGGATCGTCATGCTGCGGAATTATTGGCCGAAGCTATACACACCGATCTGAATCTAGCCGTTGTAAATACTCGGAAGGATATACCCGATGATCCTGTCGTGAATGAGGATCTTAGCATTTGGATTGATCCGATAGGTAAGCAATGATATTTCAACCGATTTGTCGGATTCTCGGAACTTATCAGCATCTATCGAATCATTGAGAGTTTCCGGATTACGATCAAACATCATCCTAATCACTTGCCGTGTTTGCTTATTGATTTCATTTTGTTTACGTTATTTATCACTGCTATTATCTAAACAATTGCATCATTGGAATATCTTTCAGAATGTTTTATTTTGGGATATGCACAAAAGACTATCAGCATATTGTTGTTACTTTTAAAATTTCGCCAAATATTAGGGAATCATCTTCCAACTAGATCATTTACTTTTATAGTAATAGTATACAGCGAGAAGAACTAGAATCCTTGTTAGGGCTACTACATATTTCGTTAGATTAAATAAACGTGTTGCAATTCTTACAAGGGATGATCCAGAACACGAAAATTTAGAAAAATTACGAAACTTTGGTAGCATGCAGAGCACATATAGGTACGTATGACGTAATTTTCTTTTTTTACCAATATCCACTCAGAATGGGCGAAGTTAATTTTTGAAATTTGGAAGCTCTCCACTCTATCTATTCGCTGATTTAGAGCCTTACTGGAAGTATTTTTCTCTTGAGAACTTTATAACGTACGCAGCGTTATCAAATTTACAATCCTTTATTCGTAATCAACTTCCGGTACTAAAATAAATTGTGTGGTGTGATAAATTCTTGTGTTTTAAACGTTTTTTTTTCAGGAGTTGCATCACTGCAGAATATTGTCACTGTCTTTTCTCATTTGTTTTTTAAAATCTTGTGGCAACCATCTGTAACGCTACAGACTGTTACAAAATCAAAGAATATCTAGTATTAATTCAATTGAATTGTTTAACATTCCATTGTTTCCATTTTCGACGTTAGCTAAATGGTAAAAAATATATGTAACATTGTCGATATCTTTACAACCTTCTTTTCTTGGCCGATTCATTATTGCTTCATAAAACTCATTATAACAAATAATTTTTGCCTCAACTCTTTTGGTCAATGTTTTACCATTAGTGAATTATATGCGTAGATAGAATGAAAATTCTAATTTTCAAATTTCGAAAATCAATACCACCCACTCAGAGTGAATATTAACAGAAAAATAAAATTGCGTAATACGTACCTATATGCGCTCTACAGTTCATGATTGTTGAATTTCCGGGTTCGAGATCGTCCCTTGTTAGTATAAACTGTTCTTCTTTTTATAAATGCGAAGGTTTCTTGTCCCAAAACATTTCCCTGCGTAGAGACGATTCCTTTTATTCTTTTTGTTTGTTTAATTGCAGTCTTCTTGGAAGTGGCATTTTCAAGCAAAATTATATTATTTCAGATATTTTTACAATCTCTTACTACAAATTTCTTAAAGTCTTCGTAGTGTGTTTAATAAGCAATATCTAACCTTGTCCTTCTTTTAATTAAAATCTGTTCTGGACGTAAGTAGTTATACTTCCTTACCTGAGTGAGTTCTGCTACAAGAGATACAAGTTTGATTTTTTAAATGGAATATCCTGTATATAATTACGTTTTTGGATGGTTCTCCTCAATTCATTCCATCTTCTTTCAATAATAATAATAACTTTCTTGTCTATTACCTTTCGCCTTGGACATTGTCAGTATAAAATACAAAAAAAATATTTCGTATACGCACCTACCTCAGTTCTTGGGATAATTTTTGGGAAATTCCTTATTTCTTTAGGGGTCGATATTTTAATTGGGTTACACGCTAGAGCGATGATTCAAATTTTATTCGATCGGGAATTTCTTGGAATTTTCGCCAATCATCGAGTTTCTTATATCAGTCAACGTTTTACAACATGGCCATCGAAATCATAGCCATGTTGATGATATTTCTTTTTTTTTGTTAATGGAACACTCTGTATGATTCTCGAGAACCTACTACAATTTTTTTATTTCCCCATTCTGCAAATGTGGTTTTTAAATGAATTAAAGATAAAGCTATGCAAATAAGTGTTTCGTTTAAGAACACAGACTGCTACGATGACGCATTGTGGGGGCCACGCTGTATAAGCTTTTATAAGCATTAGTAAATAGTTTAAACAAATAGGTGGAAGACTTTTTTGAAATACTAACGTGTCTTTTGCTTCCAAATTGGAGGAACAAATAAAATGCTCAAAATCTCCAGTTTAATAATATTTACTCATTGCCTACGCTAACAACAAACTCAAACTATCTGATATACTTGATTAGAGGGTGCTAATTTGTATGTAAAACATCTTTCAACTGTCCCATATCTTCATCTGATGTTGCAAGCCATACCATCTCGGCCTAGTTCAGTAATAGCTTTTGGAAAAAATCAAGCAGAAGATATATTTAATAGAGTCTCATAGATTCTTGAATATGTCGCTTAGAAAAGTGGACTCTTTATAGCAGTGTAATAATAATAATATATATTTTTTTTAACATTACAAATATTAAAATACAGAATAAAACTCGATGGACTTAAAAATAGTACATATAACATAATAAAAAAATACAAAGACTCCCACCCACAAATTAATATTTATTTTAACGAAAATTTATCGAAAGAATAACCCAAACATTGCGAAATCATAATAATCACTTCAAATTATTTTCCCAAGGTCAATTAGCACTAATATAGATCATCACCGTCAACTTAGAAGAACTTCAATTTTAATTGTTTTAAACGGGAATGACGATAGAAAAAAACGAAAATATTGAGAATATTTTTATTTTAGATTCGACGTCAGAATATATTAATGGCATCGAGAAAAAGGAAACTAATGGAATTTACTTAAGCGGACTCCGATGTGTAACCGTCTTGGTAGGAGTCTATGATAAGTCCACTGGCAAACCTGTTTTGGGCGTAATTAACCAACCTTTCTACGAGAATGTTGAGGGAAAGTAAGTATATGCATTAATACTAATAATAATAATAATAGATTAACTTGAACGATATTACGCATGTCGTTGTGTTAGAATCAATAATGTGTAAAGATTAGGCAGATTGCTGCCCGGAAAGTTCCGGAAAGGTTTTACAATTCGCTTTTTAACGATAGATGGAGCTATTGTCCTGCAATGCGGGTTTCGCATGGCTACTTTCCTCCAATGGATAATAATATTTGAATACCTGAACATTTTTTTTTATGCTTATCACTATTAACTGTTGCTATTGGTTGGTTGATTATTCATTATTGTTCATAGTTACTTCATTAAAATTATGCAAGTTGATTCATGGCGATTCAATCAAAACATTAAAGACGCGAGCCAAGCGAGTGTGCCCAATTTTGTGTCTGATTTATGTAATTAGACGAGTATTTTCTTTATACAAGCGATAGATTGACCTTATCAGTGCATAAAGGCTAGCGTATTTAAAAATAAAAACTTTCAAGCTTATTAAATTTGAGCTCATAACAAGGAGCCAGTTGCAAATAAAAGAAAAACTAAATTCTTCTAAACTTCTTTCTTCTTTCTAAACTTCTTTCTTCTTTCTAAACTTCTTTCTTCTAAACTTCTAAAAATCTTTAGAAAAACGAAAAAAAAACACATTTCAATGCCAACCCTTGGTATTTCGGTTATTAGAAAGTCGAAAGTAACGGTTAAATGGGGAATATTTTGCAGAATTTAATACTCGTAACGAATCTCATTCTCTCGTCCAAAATTCAACGTAACTTTTTTAAATTTTAAGATAATTTGAAGAAACCGAAATTTGCCGATTTCGAGTTTCCTCAATAACTCGATAACACATAATGTGACTGCTTCTGAAGTTTTACATTATTCAAGCACTTTTTTTAGGCACATTTCGACACATTATTACAACAGAAGTGTGAGAATTTCGCTTTCAAATTAAATACTTTGTTTTCTACATAAACATAAACAAAAGTCGAGGGGGCTAAGGTCGGGTGGTCTCGCGTTCATTATTTGAAAATATTCTCTCATTAAACTGTTCTCTCAAAAAATGTTACACTGTGGATTGGGCAACTATCCTGTTGGAACCAGACGCGGTGCGTGTTGTTAGAATTGATAATTTGTCTCAGAACAGTCATTATTTCGTTTGTTAGTAGCTTTAAATATCTGTTACCAGTTAAATTGTAATCAAAAGATGGAAGGTCCTATTAAGCGATTATTTAAAACAAAAAGAAATTTAAACAACAACGAAAATTGTAGGATCAAAACGAATCAAATCTTTGCTTTAATAAATATGGATTTTCAATAAACCGATGATGATGGTTACGGCTATTGAGAACTACACAATTGGTAAACCGTATTTCACCTGTAGGTACCACCTGCTCAACTGTAATCTTCAGTGAGAGTAATTATCGTTCGAACCTCTTTTTCTTCAAGGTTTTGCGAACAGTGGATTTAGTAATTTCAGTTTCTCGAGACACTGATGCCCTTGGAGTGTAACATTTTGTAAAATAATATTTCGATGTATATCAGCATCGTTAACTTCGAGATTAACTCTTTTTTATTTAAAACTTCTAAAATTTAATAAATTGCCAATAATCTAGCTAAAAATTGTCCTGCGTGGTTGTCATTTTTCCGGAAAATATTGAGCGTAATTTTCAGGGTTTCTGTGCGTGTATTACTTTAGTAGGTTCAACGGAATAGATCTCGCATGTAAGTTTTTTAGGAATTGGTTTCTTGGTTTTATTTCTTTTAATGCTACGTTTTAGACTGATATTATAAAGCACGGCTTAATATATACTTTCTATTATTATTATTATTATTATTATTACGTTGGAATATTAAATTGCAAACTTTAATTCAACTGTGCGCATCGCTTCCTGCGTTTTTGTACTTTTGTGGACTAATTATATACTGTGTTAATACAAATGTTCAGTTTTCCTATTCTTATTGTAGCCGTATTGTAGTCTATAAAGTCAATTATACCGTATGGGCCCCGCTAATGAGACGCGTTTTTTCGTCGAATTTTTTTTTGTGCTGCATTGTTATGTTAGGTGACAAGGTGAAGCCGGAATTAAAAATAAAAAGAAAATAAATAATTATATTTACCGGACAATTCATTTATTTTGAAACGATTAAAGTACAAAGGATATTTAATAGATCATACGAAGGAGGTAAGGTCCACTTTCAATTTTACAAGTGCCATCAATGTCTTTCGTGTGTTAAGTTAGTCTCTTCAAATAGAAACCTCTATTTTTTTTTAATAAGCAGAAAAAGTAAATAACTTTTATCTGAAACAATTTTTTTTATTTAATAACTATTTACGGATAAACATTAATCAAGCAATTAAAATAAACAGTTATTATTTACATTTTCTTACACGTTTATAAGCAAACTTGTTTTCTTTGCTTGTTTTAATTATTTCATTCGTGTTTATAAATAGTTGCTAAATAAAAAGAAGTTTGAGATAGTTATTTGTTTCTTTGTGGACAATAGACTTATTACAAAAATATAGCTTCTTCACTCGAAATACATCAATTGCACTTCTGAAATTAAACGTAGCTCACCTTCATAATAAAATTTTTATCCGTATTCGATTAACATAAATAGTTTCGAGTTATTCAGTCGTCTTATGATAAACGAATCACTTGGTATACATAATCAAAAGCTTTCCTGCCGTTAGGTGTAAAGGTTATTAAAATAATTAATATTAAAAAATTACTATTAGTATTATTATTGATAAATACACTGTCTGCAATTAAAAATGCTCCACCTCTAAATTGTAGCATTTCGTAAAAATTTTATGAACGTATTTCTGAAGGTCAACTTAAACCATTGTTTCTCATATTGTATTGGTCTAGTTTGTTTTCCAGCATTTATAAGAGCAGGATGTTCCACATATGTTTTTACAGGGACACCTGTTACAATCCAGTAGTTGTGTCTCGCAGATGAAAAAGTGCACCTTATATACAATTAACCCCTTTCGAAGGTGGCCGGATTATTGGACTACATGTGTTGGTTTCAGAGAAATTGCGTGTAGATTCAATCGTAATCATTCGATGGGTTGGTACGGTGTTGGAAGCTGTACATTGTAAATTAAGGTAAAACACGTAGAGGAGGTTCAGACGCATCCAGAAGGACTGCCCTGAAGATTTTCTTTTGAAGTGCTTGGTTGTGCAACGCCGGTTTCAGCCCAGCAGTGGCATCATTACGCGCATAGGGTTCCATAGCTACCGGCCTTTATTGCGATTACCTTTAAACTCTTGCGTATAGACGCGCTAAACGAACCTTACTTATTTTTCTTTCGTTGAATTGTCTTATACTTACGGCATTACACAGTACAAGCATTTCTAATATAATAAATATTATTTTGCAAAAATTTGTAGATGGTGCGTTTGTAATTGCGACCGGTGTATTAATTAAAACGGTACGCATTTATTCCTATAATTGCACATTTGTGTGTTGTTATGCTTCCAGATGGCGTGGCAAATGTTATTGGGGAGCAAACTGCGCGAATTCTTTACGATCCTCTCCGCAAACTCCCACAGGCGTAATATGCATTAGCGGCAGCGAAGATGATCTCGTTAAGCGGAAATTAATCGATACCGGTGGTTACAAGTTAGTCGAAGCGGCCGGTGCCGGCTATAAAATGCTAACGGTCATAGAAGGTCTCGCCGACGCTTACATCCTCACGAAAAACTCGACGTTCAAGTGGGACAGTTGCGGACCGCAAGCGATCCTCAAATGTTTCGGCGGCGGTCTAATTGTCTACGAAGCGGCCGTCAAGGGGAACCTGATCGAAGTGGATTATAATAATGGAGAGAGTGCCGACGATGACGATGACGATAACGAGGACCGTTCCAGGAATGCGAGCAAAATACAGCGGTTCTGCAATAGGGGCGGTATTATCGCTTACAATAACGTTAATGTCTTAAACGATATCTTGAAAGCCTTGCGAAAATAGAACGTCGTTATGTAGTAGTAAGGAACGTGTGTTATATTTTCGAAAGTAATTATAAGTAGCTGTATTAAGTCGTTGCTGAAGTTATGTAAATAAAATTAAATAGAAACAGTCTTATTATTTTTCTTAAGTTGTGTGCGGGAATTTAATAGGGTGTGCTTTGTTAGAATGGTTGAATTAACAATGTTAAAACTAGAAACTACGTTTTCCCCAATGTTCTGCTTGCCCTGGTTAATTTTGGCCTCCTAAAATATCAAAAAGAAAAAAAATACGGAAGGGAACTTTCCCCCATATTAAAATTGGATAAGTTAAATTTGTGCCTTAAATAACATATTTATTAATATTCATAGGAGTAGGTGTACGGACGATTGAGTATGGGAAAAATACTGGAAGTACGTTATCTGCTTCCAGTATTCCGAGAACTGGCGGGGAATTTCGAGAAATGGGAGTCGCATTGAACAGGTGCGTTATCTTCATTATCCATTTTAGCTGTTCAAGCGGCTGCTCATGCCATGGATTTACTTTACGCTGGTTATCTACGCGTATGTAAACTATGTCGACAATACTACCTACTTTTAACTATTTAATTTCCTTTAAAGTTTTAAACAATATTTTTGCTAAATTAGGAAGTTTAAAAATACTTAATGAAAGACAAAACAAGCGCGACAAAGACATTCTTAAATGTATGGTGAGATTGTATATTTCTTCAAATAATAAAGTGTAGTAACAAAAGTTGTAGCTAGAGGTGGTCCCGACAGGGCCTGATCCGTTGCAGTAGTGTATCAAATTGCTAAATGAAAGTGCAGTGCTACAACTTTGCTGTAATATACAGGGTGCTTCTGATTGACGGATTAAACTGTTAATATGTTCAAATTAATAAACAATAATAGTATGTTAAAAGCTCCATCTTCAACCCAATCGTAGAAAAAAATTAGTGCCCGGAACTAACTCCGACCCTGCCTGATCATCTAGCATACTGTCAGGTAACGGACGCCACGATGCAACCTCAGCGTGGCCCCTGCGCTCAGTGATGTAGACAAAACAATGAATTGGTCTGAATAGTACAGTCACTGCCGTTTTCAGTTACAGACATTGTTTAGTTTAGGTTGTCTGTAGTCATAGCATTCAAGCAGACATTTGTAATTGATAACGTTATAGCTATTGAAAGAAGTAAATACAACTTATTTTAACTGTAGATTCCAATGACTAGGTCATTGACGTCTTAAATCCTAAATGTATGCGACATTTCTCTCTTATCCATAAGCGACAACTTACTAAACTTGACCTACATCTACAGAGATTATTTATCGTCGCCCTCGGCAAAACGATTTTTAAAGTAAGCATCTTTGCACGAAGCAGGGATACAAATACGAGGCAGGATCGTATTCGACACTTTTTTATTGACAAATTTACACAAAATAAAATTATTCAATAGCAGGTTACTTTTGGCCTTCTGCCATTATTTGCTTGTTAAATAATATTAAATTTCATGTTTATATATAAGATACCTTGTATATATGCTAGTGCATCTCCGATCGGCACTCGATCTTAGTATTTTGTTCAGTTCAGGGACCTGTTCCCTTGAACAGCTTGAGTAAGTAAAATAGATAATGAAGATAACACATTTGCAATTAACATTCGTCGATGCCACAGCTTAAACAGTTTCCTGAACAGCTTAAACAGTTTCCTGAATAGCTTGAACAGTTTTCTGAACAGCTTGAACAGCATCTTGAACAGCTCAAACAGCTTCTTGAACAGCTTCCTGAATAACTCGAACAGCTCTCTGAACAGGTAAAATAGATAACGAAGATAACACGCCTGTAATTAACACCTGCTCGATGCCACGTTCATTTCACGGAATTCCCTGCCAATTCTCGAAATTTCGTTATCTACTTCCGATTCTTTTTCCATGCTCATTACATTACATTAAGCGTCTGGGACTTAAAAGACACATACGTAAACAAAATTCGTCAAGGTAAGAGCGAAATTAAATTAAGTTAAATGCTCAAAAGTTCCTCCATCACATTCCACGCACTTGTGATAACGCCCAATGGAGGCTTTACAGGTTATATTTTGTAATTTCTGGAACTATGCTGACATAACCGATTCAAATAAACTCTTCCGAATTTTTCAATATTTTTGGAAGGCGTGTCGGTTTTACTTTCTAGTTTTTAAATGCCTTCCAAGGAAGCTAGTCAAAGCACTTAAATCAGGAGAACGAGCTTGCCATCTTATAGTACCTATCCATTGTCCCCCTATTTAGATGATCGCTTATTAGGTTCTCGAACAAGAAAGATAAGAAAATCTACGTATTGAGGTCTTCTCAAGGTACAGCAAAAAAAAATATAGACCGATCAACTGGTCTCTGGGTTTACAGACAATCGGTAATGTGAACGACGTAGATCGACTATTCCGTTGTTTGAAAAGTTGCTTTCAGCAGACCATGGAATAAGAGTTAGAAAATTTGGAATTTGTGAATAAACTTCCATAAAATCGTCCGTGATAAAATAAATAGTTTGCGTTTATTGGATTTTAATATCTTATGAACTGAACCAACTGATATAGGACAATCTTCAGCAGTAGATCTTACAGACGTGTGAAGATTGTAAGTAACACTTGGTAATACACTTATTTTGTAAGCAAGTAAATTAGACAAGTTGGTAGCAATTGTAAGGAAAGAATTAACGAACATTTATAATAATGATTTCAAAATGTTAAATTCATCGCAGAACATTATGTATAAATAAATACAAAAATTACGTAATCACTACGTCCTATTAATCTTATTTAATTGTTGCGAGCGAGAAAATAACCGCGATTGTTTCAGAAGATCGATAGTCCTTTAATCTAAATAGATTAGTTTCGCTCTCGCCATCAATATTAAATTCTTTCCGTCTGTATTAGCATGTATTAGGTGGGTAACCCACAAAGCAATTGAACGCGCCCGTTTGGAGTAAAGCCATGGCCTAAAATAAAGTAGATTTAGATGGATGTGTGGTTTTGCTGGTATAGGTAGCAAGTATATGTTTCTGTTTTGTTTCCCCCTATTCTCCGATTTCATTAAGTCGGAACAATGGACTGCCGTGAGTGGTTTTCAACGGTGGAAATGAATTCCGTATTAATACGTCGTACTTTAAAGTTTAAATTTAGTAAAATGGGGGTAGTTTTTGCAATTGCAAATGATTTATTTAGTAGATGTTATATTTGAGGGAAGCATTGTAATATCTACTAATTTTAGAGTTAAACATGTAACTATGCAGGGAACCGATACATTTCAGGTGTTTTTTCCACTGATCTTAGTAGTGAAGAAAATTTTTGTTGATATAAAAAAGAGAAACGTTAGATTTTGGAATTTAGACGAAAGTAATGGTTTTCAGATTGATTTTTTTAGGCACTACAGAAGTTAGAGCTTTATAATTGTATTTCTTAAAAGCTCTTTCGCTACGGATATTAGTTAAAATGTTGATTTGGAGAAAAATCGAATATCCAGCCGTCTTTAAATTTTTGTATTTGAAAGGCAATGCGGCTGCGTAAACTAAAGCAGAGATGGACTAGGTGGCACGGCGAAAACTTTGGGCAGCTGAATTTAAAACGTGGTTGAACCAGCTTGGTCGAGACGGTCAAAAAATGCAACTACTATTGATAACATCGGAAAAGTTCACCAAGTGGCTCTAGACGATCGTCGAATTAAAGCTAGAGAGATAGTAGAGCCTGAAGAAACGAGTTGCGCTTCACGAAATTACCAGAGATTAGACGGACTCGTGTTTATTCGTCTCATGAGAATGGGTTCTTGTTGCCTACTGGTTTCTCCGAGAATCGACAAAGCACGAATTTGTCTAGTCCTTGCTAATTTCGTGAAGCGCACACAGAGTACTCGTTTCTGCAGGCTTAGTCATATATCGAAGATTTGAGAAAAGCTAAGCTCGTGTTGGGGGACGTGCTTGCTCATTCAGATTCAAGTTTTAGAGCCGATTGCAGATGAATATTGGATACACCAGTAGGCTTCTGAAGAGAAGGCATAGTCGAAACAGTGGACCACGAAGAGGATATAGACCGTTCCATTGGTCGGGAAAGTCATGGCGACTGGTTTTTGGGTTAATCATGGAGTTGACCATTTTGAAAGAGGAAAAACAAAGACAGGGCCGTACTACGCTCCGCTATTTGACAAGCTGAAGGAAGAAATTGAAGAAAAACGGCCGCGTTTGAAGAAACCCACTCACCTTCTCACACATCAGCGGTCGCAATTAAAAGAACGAACGAATTGGGCTTCCAGTTGATAAATCACCGATTCTACTCGTCAGATCTGTGTCCAGAAATCTTTTGCTCAGTAAAAGGATAAAATTAATATTAAAAATGAAAATTGAAAGAAATAATTTAAGGGCATAAGAGTTTACTTTACAACATTACAGGAGGTGCGTTAATAGCAAATTTCAAGTCCATCTTCATAATCTCTGAATAGTTTTGAACTTAATATTTTTCATACAATTAGCAGAATCTTAGTTACCATTAACATTTGTCCAATTGGAAGCAAATCGTTATATCTGATTATAACAAAGATATTCATTTTGCGATTCATAAAACACAACGGGAAATTTACTTTATGTACATCATCAAATTGCATTTAATTTTCTCAGAATGTCATACCAATCCCAGTTCAAATATCCCACGGGATATTTCAATTTTCCTTCTGTAATATCGCAAAGTCGAACATGCAAACGCGCTTGTGGAATCTTATGGATGGAATTGAATGTTCTAAATGCTAATGCGGCGGTAGGAAAATGTGTGCATACATGCATGTTACGCATTAACATTGAGCTTTGTTCCCTCAACTCGAAGATTGTTGCGTTAAAGGGGCGTTTGATATTGCAGCGTTATTAATTCGTTGAAAATTCGGATCGCTAGTTTTGAGATGTAATTTAATATTAGAATTTATCCTCTGCTCTTTCGTCTATTTTTCGAATTAAAGGCATAACTTTCTGTATACGATGGAAACTTCATTAATTAATTTAGAGTGGCTTAATAGAATTGACGGGGGTATGCCGCAGGAAGTAGACTGTGAAATTTTCTAGCTTTTATCCTGTTTACCGGATAAAGTCTATTAGGTTCGTTAGGTTTAATCTTTGAGTTTACCACATGGCCAGTATTAGAGGAGCTTCTAAAGCACTTAGAAGTGGAGCAGTGATGTGATATAATTTTCTATTAATAGTGATGGTTTATATGGAGAATGTACATCGTATCAGTTATATGAAGCATCTGCATTTAACTGAATAACTTTAGTAATAATAGTAATAATAATAAATAATAATAACAGAAAAGAAGATAAAAACAGATTAACAACAATATATTACAAATTATATGGAGATAAGATATATTTGAACACACGTTTAGTTGTATCAAATGCAGCATTGATGAACTGCAGGCAATTGACCTACAAACGAGAAAGATCATGATGCTAAATAGAAGCCTACACCACAATGTTTCCATACAAAGAATCTGCCTACCTAGAAAAGAAGATGGAAGAGGACTACTAAGCGCAGAACAATCGATCAACAAACCGGAAAAGGGGCTAAATTTTATGGTGCAGCAATAAGAGCCGGGAAATATAAATTAATCTCTGACCCAACATCTCAAAGATCAAGTAGAGATAATCTGAAAAACCTGTCACAGGATAAAGTAAAGCTAAGAGTAAAAGAAGAAATAAACTAAATTATAGATAAGCTTATGCACTTACAATTCTATAAAAAAAAATTTACATTCGCTTTTTTGACGGAAGGTTATTCTGTGGTGTGCCAAGATGGAGTCTACGGGAGTCTAGGACGAAAACGTATAGAGACTTTGTTGGTAAAGCCTATTGTTATGGAGCCAGATAGCGAAAGCATCTAGTAAGGTCTGGGTCTTTAAAATCGAATTATGTGTACTTTTACCAGTGACCAAGAAACTAGTGCCATTCGTATACATAACCGCATTACGTGACCAAAAAATCATTGAAGTAAATAACAAAAAGTAAGGGACCAAGTATTGATCCTTGTGGCACGCCTCTGTCAATTGCCATCTTTTTTGTTTCATCTTTATGGTCATAATGAAATACATATAATGATGATGTTTTCACGTAGTGTATCCAATACCAAGCTAAATTCATCGGATAAGGTGTGTATTCTTAACTTAAGACGTCTACGTTTTAGACATGAAATGAGACGTCAGATATCAGACATCTTTTTTGAAGGAATCTCCCTGTAGGTGGTGAACAAAGGCACGAAAAACGTTAAAAGACTACGTGAACATTTGCATTTAACATTCTTTCAAATTAGTTGTTGGTATTAGCTCATTACTTCCTGATTTTTTTTAAATTGAATTGTAGATTTCTTGTCTGTAGTGATGGCCTAACTGGCTGTATAAGCTTTTTAAAGCTTCTCACGGCGTCAGGAGTCTGTATGTGTAAAGTATTAGCCCTCGCTGCAAAGGATGAGCCGGAGTTAAATGTCGCTCCGCACTGCGAATGATGTACCGGACCCATTAAGAAAATTTGATCCAAGCGATACTTGAACACACAGCCCCTAACTCAGCCCAGTTAGACGCATGCTGGACTAGCGAGCTGTTGAAGTTTTCTGTAGTTCTTTTTTAATCCTACAACTGATTCTAGGTATATTCTTTTATGTACGTCCTCTTCCAAAATTTTTCTAAATATAATACCGTTGGTCTGAATAATGTTAAAGATGCCGTTTAGTTTTTATTTGATGTTAAAGCAAAAATGTTACAAATTATTCTTTAAATAAGTTAATATGAAAATATCATTTATTCATCAACGTTTTCCTTTGTTACGGAAGCAATAATTGCAGCTGGAAGTAGCTTTAAGGAAAGGCTATTACGCCGAGTTTAAACGCAAATACTACAATTTAGAGAATGCTACTTAATTTAAACGTCTTCTCGTTTTCTATTGAGAAAAAGCAATTTCAATTCTGAAAGCAAATTGTATTCGCCGGGAGAATATAATAATATGCTACATAATGCCGGATTTATAGACGAAATCTGCGTCTAGGAGCAGTTATTTTGATTTAACAGCGTAATATCCAATTCGAGATAAAATAGGGGCTGGAACGGGTGCATTATAGTGGTGCAGCCTGAGGAATTTGTATATATAAGAGCAGCATTTTCCAGAATGATATAATTCCGTTGCATTCGTAACAAAGACGTGTTTTTGCCGGAAAGCAAATCCTATTATGGAATCGCTTCCGATGGTATTAATGACTGGTTGGTTTTGCGACCGTTTGAGGTAATGTAAGCGGATAAAGTTGAGTAGGGAAGAAAATATTGATTGGTTTGTTTAGTCCAGTTAATCGATAGTTTATATTCTTGTGGTGTAAAGGACATGCTTACCTTTGCTTCCTTACTAGTAGAGAACGTTCTTGTTAATAAGCTTCTTGGATCCCTAATTTCTATAGATTAACAAACGGAGAATTTTGCTTTTGCAAGTTTCACAAAAAATGCCCAACATAAATATCATTTAACCTATTGTTTTTTATCATTTCTTGTATTGTTACCTCCAAGAGGTATAAAGCTTAATAAAATAGAGCTGACAGAGACTGCTCCCACGAAGGGGTCCTTTTACCTCTGCTTTAGTGTCTTGTTGTGGACGACCTACTACAGAATTTAGCCTCTAACTGGTATGGGATGCAAAGGTACGCTTACGACGTGGTAATCATGATCCGTGGAAAATATAAGTAATAAAAAATAATCATATCACAACTTATACAAAGAGCTCTTGACGACACACATAAATGCTGTCAAAATTATAGCCTGCGTATAAATCCTCAAAAGATCCTTTTGCAAGGAGAAGAAAAGTCTGTCCATAAATAGGCACCATCGAAGGGAAAGCCATTAACTTCAGCGATGAAGTTAAATACTTGGAAATCACGTTCGACAAAAGACTATTTTTGCTACTTTTATTGCTACTAACCCGTTCTATAGGTTCCGAAAGGGCTACATAAAACAAGCAATAAAGACATGGGAGGGCAATCAGAGGGCCTTGTGCTGGGATAGTATTCAGGAACAAAAACAGGTGAAAGCACTAAAGTCACCAATAGCGCTATCGTTCAGCACAGGGAATCTACTTAAACCAGGAAAAGCTCAAAGAAAAGATCAAATCTGTGTTCTAAGAAGATCCACTATCTTACTATCTTCGTGCGTAATGCAGGAATCTTGCTGTACTAATTCCGCTCTTATTATAACTGATGATATCTTACTGCGGTCTAATACTCCGCATTTAACAAACTTAAATGGGATTACTTGAAATATGATTATTTAGGGTCCGAGAGCTAATGTAGTTAGGTAATCTTGTAAGTTCATGGTGAGTGGTCGCGCTAATAACGGAGAGCTAATAAAGGTTAATTACATTATCTGTAGGATACTTGAGTTAGTTCGTGGTAGGGCTGGACTCGCAATTTTGCGAGACCGACCAGTGTCTAATGTTGGATAACTTCCGACAATGGTCAAAGATCTATGTGATATTGGAAAGTTAATTGCCTCGTTTTAACGAAGCAACGGGTGGCTTAATTTTTAATTTCTACACGATGAGGATTCGTAATCCCCCGTAATGCAGACGTAATTGTTTTAATGACCGCGTTACTGGGAAATCGGTTAATGCATTTTTTTAGGAGCGGTTAAGGTCAAATTTCATTGATTTGTACGAGGTGGTGAAAGGACAAGGGCAGAAGATGGAAAACAATGTTGGGGATACCTGCACTTTTTTGCATATTTTATTTGTTTTATCACAATTTTTATTGTCAAAAAGTTTTTGTAATTTCAGTTGTTACTTTGAGCGTTGAAATAATTGCTGCAAGCCGTAAATAACTAAAATGTTGTTACAATTGTAGTAATTCCTTCTGTGCCTCTTTCCGGGTAAATGTGAAAATTCACAACAAAAAGAAAAAACATCTTTTGAAAGTAAATTTAATTATTCAAGTTTCCATAACACGTATCTACGAAAACCATTTTGCGTAATACAATTTTTTAGCGTCTACTTCCTGCTACAGCCACCAAAAGAAAAAGAAAGAGAAAAATAAAACCTGATCTGCATTGATTCCTTCGTCAGTAACGTTAACGTATCACCTCTAGTTCCACCGTAAAGTAGCGCCAATATATCGCAAACGAAGAGCAACGTTAACCAACGCTTTTTCATTTTATTAGTTTCCATTTTTCGCCGTTATAAAAATATCAAAACCGAATTTATCACTTTTTTGTCACATTAGTCCCGATATAACCGCGGGACGTTTTTCTCGCCCCACCCGTAAAGGAAGATATTTTTCATTTGGCGGTTACGTCGCCGTTCTCGGGAAATTTTTAGAGTTGAAAATCCGCTAATACTTACCATCGATCATTGCATCGAAACGCTACGCCGATGCTTGTAAATCGGACGGATGATATGGCGTCCATTTTCTCGATATAAAGTAGATAGATGTATTGTATTGTAGTGCATTGGTACCAATATTTAAACTGGTTGGAACTGAGGAAATATGCAGATTAATAGGTATTTGAGTAAAAAAGATTAACTTCACTTTGCGCGAATCAAAATCGATCAAGTAGGTGGCAAGTGTTATGAACCATTAGAAGGTCTTAGTTAGCAAAAGTAACCAACTTTCAAACTGCGTTGATTCCGCCCTATATTTTTCAGGTGCCTTCGTTTGCTCGATTTTGGGAGCTCTTCCACGCCTCTCACTCCCTCGAACGACCGACCCTATCACCGAAAATGAGAAAGCGTTCACGTATAGGTGTCGATCAGCTATTATTAATTATTTACTTCCAATTCTTATTATGTCAAATTCCTATGAGCCTCCTTAGGTAGTATTTTTGAGACTGTGCATATTTTGGGAATTTTCAGGTTACGAAAACGAAAGTTTGATGGATTTTTGCTCCCAAACCCGAAAAATGCTTGCGGATACGAAACTCGGGTAACACCTTTTTAAATCTCTTCACATTGGTGTAAAGAATCTTCTATTTGCCGCATTGCTAATATTGCCCCCTAAATGAAAAAGTCATGCCACCCTTGTCATCTCCCATACGCCAAAAAAAGGCATTAAAGGCACTGTTTGTACAAATGAAATAATTTATTTTTAATTTTAATCGTATAACCTCTCTATTTATGGTAATATTATTTTAACATTTAAAATGCATTATTTTTTATTCCTTATCGAAACATTTGACTCCATTT
The DNA here is from genome assembly GCA_902655005.2 of Marronus borbonicus. Lineage (NCBI taxonomy): Eukaryota > Metazoa > Arthropoda > Insecta > Coleoptera > Scarabaeidae > Marronus > Marronus borbonicus. The sequence continues at coordinate 11,136,225 of LR737387.1, forward strand.
ATGGAAGTTCGGTCTACGAAATGATTTTTCAAATCACTTAATTTCGTAAACCGAGGTACCCGTGCCTCCAGGGCATTTAACTAGATAAAGTGATGATGTAATTGTAGCTGTAGAAATTCTACGTTTTACGTCAGTTTTATCTTGAATTTACATTTTAAACGAATTTATGTCGTTATCCCATCTACCGAATATTCACTGTTCATTTGCTACATCCGTCACCATCATATCGCACCAGACGGGATTTCGGTTGTCCGATGCTCCCGCAGTTTTTGCCTTTTGCCAAAATCGAACTGTATCCGATAAAATCGTTTATCTGAAATTCAGATTACGGGGTAATTTCTGCGGACCGCCGGAACAACATGGAAAAATGGGGGGCAGCATTGTCAGTGACGAATGTGTGGGCGTTAGATCCGACGTTCGAGTGTTTTATGTCTGCATTTGTTTTCGCGTAGTTTTGGTCTCGGTGCCGACGCCCTCGAAGACCATAGGGAATTGGTAGGTCATGTATAATGGTGTACAGTAATGTCCAGCTCCGTTATCAAGAATCTCATAGAGTTCCCATTATTTCTGGATGTTTTTCGTAATGTAAAACTGATTGACTATATCCCCACTGGATCCCCACTTTTCCCATATTTGTTTATTCTCGCTTTTGTCGATCAGCTATTATTAATATACTGTAATAAATTCTAGCAAGGTCTGAACTATGGGAACTTCTCAATTTGATAGAAATTTCCAATCTGTATACTCTCATTCTTACAATTAACTTGATGTAGACGTGAAGAAGGGGCAGACTTACCATGGTTTCTAAATAACCTCCTATTTGTTGGTTATTTTTTGAAGATCTAGAGACCAAAGTTACTGTTTTGTTGGCTAATCTATAGAAGGCAAGAAATGGATATGATTTCTTGCCATGATGTTGGCACTACACTGCTTTGAACGTTTCCAAAGAGACTGTTTTAGCAATGATTTTTTCTTACGTGCATTTGTTGGTCCACAGCTTTTTGATTAAATTACTTTTGGTGCAATATGTGATTTTCTTTGTATGTTGCCTTAGTTCTTCTATAAACCTTATTATTGGAAATTGGGAATTTTTGAATGATGCTTGAGTTCTTATGTGGTTACAGATTTTAACAAATTTTTGCAAGAGCATTCTTTGAGCTTAATTAATTTTCATTACATAGCATCAAATATGGATGTTTAGCGTTTTGTCGATTTGCAAAAAAAGGTATATTAAGCACTAATAACTTAAATGCACCACTCTGTGTGCTTTAATAATATCGAAGATAAAAAAAATATGCTTTTTTACTCAATATAAAACCGTCGAAATATGCATTTAATCTTCTGCAACAATCATCAAGGTTATAAATCTTCTCGTAAACGTAAACGCAAATGACTAACTCCATAAAAATAATATTACCATACCCGTAGTACGTGTACACCACATTACGTGCTTACCTTTTCAAATGCGTGCGGTTGTAGCTCGCTCGAAAATATGATGATTACCTCCTTGTCGGCGAAGTTCTTGCGTTCAGCGACATCTCTGCACCTCGGCGGAGAAGAAGAGGATGTTACGTAAAATAACGCTGTTGATGTGTAACATAAAAAGCTTAATCTATTGCGATCTATACTCCGTCTTCTATCCGAATACAAAGAAAGCATGCGAATGAGGCAATTGAATGTAATATATTAAGGTTCCCTCGTGGAAGCTGCTGAATAATCCTTCCATTCGCGTAAAGGCCGAGCAATATACAAAACGTTAGTACCCCGCATACATAGATGAAGTTTCTTAATAAATTAAAGGGATGTTGATAAATTGTGTGCTCTTATGTTTTGCGTCTTGTAGGGAAAAAAGGGAGCTTTTTGATATTCTCGGTAAGGCAAAATTTAATTTGCAAGAGCGATGTTGGTCAAATATAATACTTTTAGCTAGCGGTTCATTTCTAAAATTTCTAAAATAATGTTGGTATGACTAGGAAATTAGGTAATGTAGTATATTATGCGAAAATGGTATTTGGGACTATAATCGTTTGATAGTTGTCAACATTGGGAGACGTTAATTTTTGGTATTACTGTACGTACGAGTGGATTTTTACACAGTATTCCCCACTCCGCAGGCGCTTTCTCCAAAAATTGGTTGTGAGGGCTCCAACAGCTTCTGGAGGTGACGAAAGAAAGTTGTTCAGGTGTGTTTTGTTTCACCTTTGGGAATCAATTGTTTGACGTGTCAGAGCTGGCATTGTCGAGATCAAGGATAAAGCGACGCTCTCGATTGTTTTCCTGAACTCACCTACGCATTTAGTAAATAAATTGTTGTATACCATTCAGCATTAACTGTTCTTCCAAAGTAATATTTGCGACATCTCCATTCTTGGAAGTGCTTCGTGAACGAAAAACTTGTATTGGAACAGTTGATTGTTGCTTGGTTTTCTACTCGTACCAACATGTTCAAGTTTTGTCGCTTGCTACGGTGTTTTTTTGATCAACAATAAGAAATGTTAAATTTTGCGAAAATTGTATTGCGAAATCTCAATAGCAGCAAATAGCTGGCCTCGTAGTAGCAAGAAGAACCAACACAATCATCGATTCCATAAAACTTGTTCCCTCTTCAATTTTCTCCTTTCACAGAATCTTAAATAAGGACAATAGGACGCGAAGATAGGAAATGGATGACTATCTGACCGGATTCCCTATTCAGCCCTCAAATTACTTCCCTCATTATGATTATAAAATTTGTTTTTACCGGAGGAAAATCACTTCGCAAACCTCCCTCCTCTTTCGCATTCTTCTCGATGCCTAATTCCTCTTTAAAGACGACGACGAAGAAGTAGAAAAGCGAGAAATAAAAGTATAGGCGGTGAAAAAGGGTCGTTAATCCGCACAAAATGGAAAGGCGTGGAAAATTTACCGTCCTCTTACGTCATCCATTCCAATTATGTACCTAGATCCTGAAAGTATGCGGCCCCGCAAAGCGCGTGTAAGAACTCCGGGAATTTTGTTGAATGTTAGATGTATTTTTAATGGAATACCCGCGCGTCTAGCCACCTTGATATTCAGTCGCACACGTGGGAAATTAACTATCGAATAAAATACGTTCGCAAAGGTAAAATTTCGCGTCGTATCGTTTTAGTGTTTTGTTTGCTGAGGAATTGCCCATTCGAATTAAATCGCGTTTAAATTGATGAAACATAGAAAAAATAATATAATTTTTCTTCTATTGATGTAGGCGTATTTTCATAAGCATTCTTATAATGAAAAACTAAAATGAACGTCACAAAAAGATAATGCTAAAGTTGCTTTCTCATGGTATTGATGGAATCATTTACGCCAAAAGCAATGCAAGGAAGGAAAAAACACGTTACTCATATAAGCATGTTTCTGCCGATCTGGCGTCATCACCGTGGCTCCGACAGTGTTTTTACTCCACCTACTCCAAAGGTCACTGGAACCGAGACCAATTCGAACCCTAATTCGCGAATGTTTGCCATGGCGACCACTGAAGGATGAAGCGATTTATTGTTTTGATTGAATTTAATAAATATATTAATATTTCAATATTTGCTCCTAACTGCAATAATTCCAACGATGCGAGAAATAACAGAACACAGAAACGATTTTCCTTCCATTTCAGGTTATGAAAGGTACGTATTCAAATGAATGAAGTTCTACGTTCGGCAAAGAAACATTTATAAACACGTTTTAGCCATACATTAATCATCTTTTGTAAGGAAAGTACCACGATAATAACAGAACGCGAACACACAACAGAAGCGAGGTAAACCGCCTTCACAATAGGACTCCTAAATGAAATGTCCTTTCTACCTTTTTCTATCTTTATATTTATGATGGCGCATAAAGATTAGTTTTTGCATTTTCGCGTATCATATGCTCAACTGCTTTTTTTTTTACCAGGATCGCCGGTAATAGGATTTAAAATTGACATTTCCCGTGAAAAATGATAAGGTTTATAATAGAATAGTTTATGGCACCCTTTTTTACGAAAATAATCCAGAAGAGCCACCCTGTGGAGAAAAATTCATTATATGTACTCTTGATTTACTATTTATACAACCCTCTTTTAGAAAAAAATTCCAAACGAAAATGTAAAATATATTCCTCTGTTGGTTTATTTGAAATAAATGGGAAAAAACCGAGAGCTTTTTAGTGGTGTACGTATGATCTATTCACGGTCCAAAAATGTTTAAATAAACACATACTTGTGTATTTTGACGTTGGGGAAATAATGTATTACCACACAAAATGAATAAAAAAACCCTCGCTTGTTTTAATGGAAGGATATTATAAATGCGAAATAAAAAAAGATACTAATTGTAAATGTATACTTCCCCTTCAGCAGTTCGCGTGCCTGTGTTTTTGCGAAAATGAATAATATGCCAGACCCAGTCCAAAACAATGCGCTAGAATACTAATTACTGGAATTAATAATTAATAATAGCTGATCGACAACTACACGTAGGTTACCTCCTTGGTTAGAAATTTGGCCGTTAGTGGGCGTGAGAACGAGGCCGGCGAAAACAAGTAATATCATATAAAGTCGGGGCAGCTATGGATTTATAAATCTTATTGTATAATTATTGGGCCGAGATCTTTGTCAAATCTCTCGTTCTTATCACTTCACCTTTTTTAATCATCATTTAACAGTTGACAATTAACTAGTTATGGATCGTTTAAGTGAAGCTTAGCGCGTAGAATTTTTAATTCTTGTTGGAAGCGGCGATAAAATCAGGATTCAGCAAGCAGTCTGCAATTTATAGTTGACAGAACACTAATTGGTCCTTTGACAAAACTCTCACGGGGCAGCCATAGCTGGATTTCTTTTTCCAAATAAAGATAATCCTGACCTACCAAATGGCGATATTTAGATTCAGTAAGATGGAGCACCTCTGCACTACACGTAGTGCTCGAGAATTTTTAAATAAATGGCTCCTTGGGGGGTAGGTAGATCGGTAGGTGAAGACCAATAGAGTGATGCCACAGTCGCCCAGATCTTACGCCACTTTATTTTTTCTTATGGGGGTGTTTAAAATCAAAAAACTATGTTGATGGATCACAAAATCTAGACGATGCGATTCGGTATGACATGAGTCGAACAGCCATGACATGATTCTTATTGCCGAGAGGCCGGGGGATGGCATTTTGAGTTGAAGGGAATTACCATTTCGTTTGTTAAATAACAGCATTTATCTTTGGCTTTTGTTAGTAATAAAATTTATGTTTTTTGTTGTATGAGGAATTAACATTTCAATGATCCCATTTATACAATTAAATGATCTATCGAAATAAATTGCCGTTGGGATCATTACTTGAAAAATAAACGCGGAAATTGATGGAAAAATGTTTATTGTTTTTAATAAAATTGACCTGTCCAATATCTGGGTCTAGTCTTACATGAAGCAAAAATTTTAACGGCAGACCGTTTTTGCCACGAAACGTAGCGCTTTCTGATTTAGTTTATCCAGTTCTTAGTTTTCAGTTTATTCACTTCGCTTCGTCTCAGTTCGTAACAGAGTAAAATTGAGCAACGACGGCGCAATCAGTTAGACGGCTGACGTCGCGTTGGTAACAACGCTTGGGTTTGCAAGCGATTCTGGTTTTAGTCGCGCTTGAGATTTCGATGGGGTGTCCCGATTTCAAACCTTAATCCCTGCGAAAACATTATTCATCTAAAGCATCTAAAAGAATAGCGTTGATGCATGTTCTTTTCATAACTAGAAACATTTTAATACGTTACGCTTGAAAAGGGTTGTCACGTGCTTTGTTGTTTATATGGTATATATGTTTGTAGTTAATTAAATTTTTTCCATTAGAATTTATACGTTTCGCTTCCTGTAACATTAGACGTTGCCATCTATTACGTCAAGAATTTAAGATCGTTTTTATGAAGAAAAAAGATCGTAACTAGTTTGGATAACAATCTTACAGATGCATCTACTGGATGCCTTTTTCGGGCAGATATTTCTTGTTCTTTTTTCTAACACAGCTCGTTTTAATGTAATTAAAATAGACACACATGTGTTAAGCTGTTAATTACTAAATCTAACACTTGTTTCCTTCTATAAGTTCAACTAATGTAAGTTTAACAGCATTTTTTTCTTGGAACAGAAGTATCGTGCTTGTAGTTTCAAATAATGGGAGATGAATATATTTAATTTTATGAAAATGAAAAAATCCTGTGAAGATAATTGCAACAATGTTATAGGGACGATTCTACATTGAAAATTCACATAATTAATTAAAGGAATAGTTTTCGTTAAAATATTGAAGTAAATTGGGGTAACAAACAAAACAGGTACTCTAGTTTTTAATTCTTGAGTCAAAGAATATGTTCTGGTGTTTAGTAAACAATGAGCGAAGGGATCCCAAGGCAATCGATGCTATTTAGCTCGAGTTCTGTTTGAGAGAAGATGTGTTTTGCTGTGTTATATTTTCGAAATATGTATTTCGTGATGTTAGTGCATAGTGCTTAAATTTAATTTCAAATTCGGTGATTTTTTGCGTGACGCGCTAGCATGGAGAGGGCACGTAAATGTTATAGTTTCAAGATTAATTTGATTTCTATCGTTAATTCATCATTTATAAAAGTCATTTGTTTCAATATACTCCGATCTTACGCGAAAAAAATATCATTTGCTCTCTTTAGGTTGCATTTTAACAAGATACCCTAATCGTTATTACTTATTAATTCACACTGAAGTTAATTCGACGAAAACTCGGAAAGTCGCGTATAAATTCTCTCGCTACTGTATAGTTAGCACTTCATTTACTAACGGATACAGCGTATCACTGCAGTGCAATTAAACATGTATACCTTAGAAGAGGTAAAGTAGATTAAGCATAAATCCGACGACACGCACTTAATACACATAGCGGAGCGCAGTTGGTAAATAAACACGAACGTTAACAGCTTGCGCGTGAATAATTTAGCTTTCCTAATTCAAAACAGGGAGCCCCCGTGAGCGTGTTAAATATAGTCATAAATATACCCTAACATCAAATGTACGACGCGAGTCACACATGTGGGTGGTACCTCTTGCTTTCGCGTATACGATAAACTTAGATTCGTACGTGGGTATCTTGAAAGCGAGCGTTGACAATATGAACAATAGAAAGGCATTGTTTCCAGTAATTTAATGAAATTGAATGCGGTTTTGTATCTAACGCTCATTTACAATGTGGTTTTAACACGTATAAAGGCATGAGCTCCTGAGATAGTTCAAATTTATTTCGTTCTTAGGGTAATGGAGAAATCTGATCAGTGGAGATTATTACATCGAGGTCGTGAATATTATTCACCTTTAAAATATTCTTAGGTATTAATTTTAATATATTTGGGTTGGAGTGAAGGTCTTTAGTGTAAAACCAACCAAATCAAATTTAATTATCCTATTAATTACGTGTGTAAACAGAGAAGAATATTTCAACAAAATAGCAGCTTGGTATTTGGTGTTTGTGGTTATGTCGACGTAGTATCTTCATATTATTGGATTGCCTTAACTGAGCTACGACCATGCTCAGTTAAGGCAATCTTCAAAAGTATCTTTCAACACATACACAATTACATTGCAAGAATATTTTTAGCGAGTTCATGTTGAAGATTGAAACTCTTCCTCGCATTTAGTACTAAAAATGAAAGGCAAACTCAAGCCTCTTACCTTGATGTTTAAATTTCGTCCAAACTTCATAGCTTCGCATTAACTCCAAGCCGATAAGAGCTCAATACTCTACTGCGGTGAACCTATTATATAAGAAACGCCTAACATGCCAATCGAAGGCTCGAATAATACGCCCTTTCAGGTAGAGGTAACGTTCACAATTAGGTGAGTGAGAACCCTTTTATTAACATTTAATGACACGAATTACGCTTTCAAAATAAGAGCTTTCATGTATAACGCAAATAAAGCCCAGGGAAAAAGAAAGACTCTGGCGGCGTACGACACAACAGAAGTAGATGGCGAAAGAAAAGCGGTAAAGTTAATGAAGTCCCATGTTAAATTAGCGGCACTTCGGAAGAGCAAAATTAGTTATTTCTGCGTTTAGCCTGCGTGTTATTGTTGTGTTGTCGACGGGTGGTGGCGTTGAGGTGCGTTTTCGCCTCCTTTTTGAATATTCCATGAACGATGAAAAAGCGTGTCGTAAACGAATCTTTCCAAAAGCGGTTTGCGTCCTCTGGCTTATAAGGAAGATGAATTGAATAATAAGACAGACAAACGTTTTTTATTATTTCGATGTCGTTGTTATTTAGCAGAGGCTTATAAGAGTTTTGTGATTGTGCATTTGTGCATCTAAGTGGTTTTTGGTGTTACTACTGTTTGGTTATCATAGTTTTAAGCCCAACTGGCCATTTGCCATTTGTCAAAGGGGCGAGCCTTGGATTTGGAAATTGCATCAAATGATTCCTGGCGTTAAAATAGTTTGGTTAAAATGAGAGCAGTAATAGTTAAGAGGTTGGTGGCAGTAATTTTCATTAATTAATTTCATCGTCTGGTAGAAGTTGATGAAAGTAAAGAACTGCTGGAATATTAAATTAACAAAGGTAATGTCAATACTGGAAACTGATACAACCTTAGAATTTTTGCAACCGCTCAGACCACATTCCGTAGAATTAGTAGATCAGGTATACATGCTCACACGGGAAGAAGCATTAGAAGCAATAGAAACTGAAGAAGAAGAGTGTATATCAGAAGAAGGAAGTATTGTAATTTTAGATTACGGAACCAACGCTGTTACGTTTTGGAAAAAACGAAGAGAAGAGTTCTTCTTTCCACTACCCAGCTAAAGTTTCGCAAAGTTTCATCCATGCAGCAGTTGCAGAGGTAAATGGTGAATATCGTGACACAGAAACGACTTTTTTATTTTTTTCTAGGTGGGAAGAAGCTAGTTTCTCAATTCATGTAAATAGCATTGATTATTTATGATTTACACGTCCAACCAGGGCACACAGACATTGGTTTAGAGAATTTTAAAGCATCACGATACTAGGCTTGGAATTTTAAGAAAGTTTTCAAAATGGTTTAAATTTATTACGAGATCATCGAGAATTGAAGGAAATTGCCTCGCAACCTTCGTTAATTGCATCATATAGGGCAGGTCGGGATAGATAATACATTCAATGGTGATGAGAATAGTTTTAATTTAGAGCTACACTCCGGTCGCACTTCAGCTGTGTAAGGAACAAAAAAGGTTACGGCAGTTGCACACCATACACCCCACAAAATCAATTTCCGCAAAACTGCTCTATTCATTGTCCTTAAGCAGCAAATTGGTAAATTGGCAAATTCGGTGGGCGTGCATCACAGTCTTTGCTTCAACCGCGCAAAAGCTTCCACATCTGGTAAATTAACAAAAGAACTATTTCAGCAATGTGTATTTGCCAAATGTGGGAGCTCACAGCATTTTGTTCTTGGACTCTCGGACCGACCAGCTCTCTTACATAATCAACCAATCCCTATTACCTATTATTAATTCCAAGCATGCTTACCTGTCGAAATAAATATACGTGAAGATGTTGCTATTTTTAACTTTTCTTCTTATCTATCTAATCAAACTCATTCAAAGGAACAATTTTTGTTTTAAAACTTTTTCTCCACCGTTTACCGTTAACATGTGCATAGACAAAATGGAAAATGTTAACTATTCAGAATGTTTTTCCGCAGAAAAACAAATTAGTGCACGCCTATATGTGATTTACATGCTTCCAAAGTTTAATATTTTTTTTAATTTCCGGATTCAGGATTAAAATTTCTTTATACTACGAAGTTTTTCGATAATCCCGCTTCATCCGGTTTAGATCGTTAAGCTTAATAGACCTGCATTCGTATTAAATATGTACGAACTCCTTGCGAATATCCCGAGGGGTCGTGTTTTGCCACTAATACGTCGGCGAAACTTTTACAAGATCGGTCGGTAACAGGGTCGTTAATACAGTGAAAATATAATGACATTTTCAAGTATTTATGAGTTCTCGTATTGCGTGCTCGTCGTTTAATCTTAGTTTCGGAGGCGCTAAACTAGCCTAATTAATTTAGGACTTGCTGAATGTAATCCAGGAATTTGTTAAAACTTTTCCCCTGGAATTACTAAGCAACCCTTATATTTTCTTCTCGAGAGGCGTACTTGCTCCCTGCGTAGAGGGAAGTTAGTTAATTTCGGTTGTAAGTTGTAAGTTCTGTTGTCTTGAAAGATTAAAGGAACATCGTCTTCATTGAAACCCTTTTTCATGTTCTTGCCTAAAAATTAAGCTAATATGGAGTCCAAAATTTGTAAATCTTAAAAGTTAATCAGAAAATTTAAACATTGGATTAAGATTAACCTTGAACATGTATTAAAGATTAACGAGGCACCTATAAAATAACTAATTCCGAAAGGTTGGGGAAGAAGGAAAATAAAATTGTACCAGGTATGTGTATGTTTGCATGTAAGGCGATGTTTGTCTATGTATGTAAATTTGAAGGAGTAAGGTGAACTACGGGAGACCTTACACTCTGAAGGAGTTGCGTTCTCGGGGCTTGATTCGACACCGAGTACATAAGCAGACTTTTTTCTAGACAAAAATGACGTTTTAAATACTTTAAATATTTAAAGTATTTTGCAATAGAAATAGAATGTAAATGCAAATAAACAGGTTCCCTGATTGATTGTGTCAGCAATAGACTTCCGCTAAATCCTACGCTTTACCGATGAGCAAAGACCTCGATGAACTTTTCGAATTCGTATTTAACGCCGTAATCAATATGTGAAACGCGCTTTACAATCCATCTTCGACGAAGCCGTTTTTGGTGGCTTTGGAAAAAAAGGTAAAGTTTACTGGCGGGGTAGCAATATTGTTGATAGAAAGCGGACCATTATCCGGGTTACCTTATCGTTAGTCCCGTCTTTTTCTGATGTACGGACTTCTATTTACTTTCTCCGATTCAGGTGAGTTTTTGTTGTATTGCGTAACTATTTCAATTTAATCCCTGATGGGAGTGTTGAGAAAGGAAGAAATGTCTGTGGCACCAATTGTCGTAAAATACGTTTCTTTTTTCAATGAGATTTTTACGATTTTCAGGGAGAACGTCTGGAGAGCGAATTCAATCTGCTTCGTGATTTTTATCCATTAAAACGCGAGATGCGTTCTTGTAGGCTGGTACGAGTTGTGATTGAAAGATTCGGATGTGGGAGATTTCCAATGAAAGACTATTATGTAACCATCGTCTCTATTGAGATAAGTAGCTTCTCGGACATTTCTAAAGTAATAGTAGGCTTCACGGAACAGAAGTATGGTATCTCTAAATAAAATCTGGTGGTCGGTCTCCAGCTTGCGCTCAGCTAGTGCAGAATCGGATATCGGCAACAATCTAATGCAACGCTCGTATTTTGCCACACGTGTGCTGACCGACCGCTTTGTTTCTCGGACATAACCGCAAGAACACGGGATCCGGTAAACACCCTCGGTGTATAAGGGAGAAGCTTTGTCTTGACGGCAATAATTCGGACGGTGATTGTTTTGATATTATATCTTCAGAGTTGGCGGCCTATTTTATCGGTAACACCTTGAATGTAGGCAGAAAACCTCTGCTGATCGTAGGATCTTAACTAGAAGCGATAAGCTGTTTGGGAGTACGATGACGGTGTATTGTTTTTCGGATACAAATTGTTTTTTCGATGAGTAAGTTGGTCACATGCTTCAATTCTTGGGCGAGATCGTCGGGTTGAGAAATGGAAAAGACCCGTTAACTAGTGCGTTTATGAGAGCTTGTTTTTGTGCCGGATGATGGTGAGAAAGGGCATTCGAGTAGCGGTCCGTGTGGGTCAGCTTCCAATATACTGTGTGTCCTAGTTTGCCGTTGGGGCAGCAAGATACGAGGACATATACAAATGGGAGTCGTCCATTTGATTTAACCTCCATGGTCAAAGATATATCCGGAAGATTAGAAATTTGGATGGGAATCCCGACCATGTGGCCAGATGACGAAAGTGTTTTTGAACCAACAATTCGGTTTAAAATGGCAGGATAATAAGATTTTTTGTTCGAAAGCTTCCATGACAATGTTAGCGACGATTGGGGACAAAGGCAAACTCATGGCAGCTTCAGAAATTTGTTCATAAAACTTGCCACGGGATTTATAATAAGTGGAGGCTAACAATCCGTTTACCAATTCGGCTCTATCGGTAGCTCGTTTATGAGCCCACACCAAGGCTCATTCGAAACAATAGATTGCATAAGGTGAATCGGCTCCAAAGATGGCGAGAGCTGTTCCATCGACGACTGTTTTTTTTACGACTTTTAAAAGAGTAAAACAGCAGAATATTATCCATCATTACTTGACAAGCTGAACGCAGAAATTGCGTAAAAAACGGCAGAAGCTAAAGGCAGAAAACGCGGGAAAATGGCCGCGTTTGAAGAAAAACAAAGTTTTGCCCTACCATGATCACGCATCGTCACACACTTCTGTAGACGTCATGGCAAATATTTACAAGGTGCGGTTCAAATTAATTGACCACCGACTATTTCCCAGATTTGACCCCAACAATTTTTCTTTCTATTTCTGGACACATAGTTTCATGGTTCCAGGTAGTGTTCAAACACTTGATAAATAGAATTTTCTAGTTTACTTAACTGTTCGATCGAAGGTTTGGGCAATTAACAAACTTACTCAATAATAAATATAATTTGATTTATTTCATGAGAATTTTATAAAAACCAAAATATAGTTTTAAGCAGCAAGTAATCGTGTAAGGAAAGTAACTATAACATAGTGCTTACATATAATACATTATATAAATGTACTTATTCTTCGAACACCACATTGCTAGCTTCAGGATTAAATTTTCATGAGTTCGCACTTAAGTACAATCATTAAACACAATTTAGCGTTATCTTCGTTCTGTTAATGAAAGGAGAGAAAGGTCTTCTATTCGAATAAATCTCCTTTGGACACTAGCGCCAAATTTCTAAAAACCCTTATCGTCTCATTATCTGTATCCCTTCTTTCGGGTAATGGGTTGCTTCGCAACACGAGGACCTGATGGCAACCTGTTCGAGAACGACTCTCGTGGGATGGACGAGATTGTCCATTCGTCTGTAGGAGCGTCCCTTTGAAACTTTAGAAAGGTATTAATTATCCATAACGGAAAGCGGAAACCGTTTCCGCATAAGTTTTTGTTAGTAGTTCTGCCATTTCCATCCGGCATCGGTACGAAGTTGTGATGTTTTAGGTCAAGGTAGGAATAATTTAGCAAAGGTTGAACTAATGATCGATGAAAGCCTTGTAACATCAATAAGAACGGTATAATAAATTAATTGACTTGTGTGCAACAGAGTGTCGCCTGTGTTGCAAAAGCACTAGACGACCTAGCCAGAATTTCCTGACATATTTGGTATTGCAAGTACCTTAAATTGTAAATATCGCTTTCTAAAGGAACATTCTCCACCAAGATTCTATCAACATCTACAAAAATTGCTGGTTGTCAATTTTAAATATCCTCTACTCACAATTGCTATATTTCAGTGTGATGAACGAAAAATACTTAACATATCTCGAGTCTTTTAGTTGGTTGTGTTTCTTTAATCTGAATATTTCTTCTTCGTCAACTAAAGCATAATATGGAAAACTTTTGTCAACCTGGTTCAAATCAGAAAGGAAAAAGCTTTTCTGACCGAGCCAGGAGATGTAAGACAGTTGATGATGAAACGTTGTACAAAAAATTCCAGTACGTCACCAGATAGAGGTTAAAGAGCCCTCGAAGATGCGTTCTTAGTTTTTCTCCGCAAGGCCAAATAAAGATGCTGGAGATAGAAGAAGAAAGTTAGCTCTATTGTTGTTGTTTTTGAACCTAGAACGTCATTTACTACACATCTATTTCGTCAAGAAGAATTGACCTTAATCGAAAATCACACCAAAATATTAGCGAATCTTTTTACGGGCCAGAAAAGATACGAAAAAAAAATATGGAATGGTGAAGAGAAACGGAATAAATGGAATTATATAACGTAGGTTGGCAGAACCTTTTTAGAAATTAGTTGATTTTTGATACATAAGTCGAAACTTCCTGCAGTACGGTTCGATTTCTTTGAGTTAAGTTATATTTATATTAAAGATACTTTGCTATAAAAATGTTCGTATTCTTAAAGAACTTTTCTACAAATTTACGTAGTATATTAAGAAAATTACCTCTCAAGATGCTTTTCTATATCGCCAAGTTGTTTCAAAGAAGATAACGTCTCTAACTTCTCACCTGGGCCGTTACATTTAGTTGCAATCGCACCGACAAAGTGGTAGTAGAAAATTCCCGTTACGTTTTACATCCAGATAAATCGGCGCAATCACGATAATACCAACAACTTTGTAAAGATAATCGTTGCTGCAATTTTCCTGGATAATCTCGACTATAATGTGCAATTCCAGTCCGAACAAATTGTATCGGCTAGGAGTTTCTTTTTTAAGGGACGTTATTCGATTAGCTTAATGGCTGCAATATATTCACTACTCCTACGCTTGAGTCGGGCGCATAATGCTAAATTCCAAATGTATTTAGTTCTACAAAGGACTTATGTTTGTATTAATTTACGGAGCTACTCAAGTATTTTTGGTCTAGGTGAAGTTATCTTTTGGGAGAAAAGTCGAAAAGTGCCTAACCACATTCGAGAAGGCATTTATCGACATCTTTTATAAGTATGCAACAATGATGTTGTAAAGCATGGTTCGATCAAAAATGCTGCATTCCAACTTTCTACATCTGAAAAAACTGTCAGCATCATGGACAAAAATTGTTACCAAAGGAGCATCAGTTGAAGCTAGCAGAGTTCGAGGAATATCAAATGTCATAGATTTAGAAGCAGTAAAACTCGTACTCCAGATCAAAATAGACATATTCGATCTCTTAGTCATGTTCTTAATGTTCCGATTGCTACACTGCATAAACATATTAAATCAGGTTTAATTAAACCTCATTCAAACGTAATAAATCCACTCCTCACGGATGAGAAGAAAATTAAACATTTTAAGTACTGTTTGTCGATGTTCGAGCCGCAAAGCGCTGCTCCTAATAATCCAGTTTTTGAAAACATGGTGGACATTATCCACGAAAAGTGGTTCTATTTAACAAAAACTTTATCCAGATTTTATCTTGTTCAAGACGAAGGAGAACCTTACCGCATCTGCAAGAACTACACATTTATTACGAGAGTCATTATTTGATGGGAAGTTATTAAGAGCCTGCCAAACGCTATAGCAAAAATCGACTAACAGAAACGTTTAAAACCAAGATGCAAGCTGCTGACAAGCAATAATTCCAGAAAATGTTGGTGCAAAAACTTATTTTCATTCGACAAGATACTGCCAAGCTTCATTTTAATCCCGATGATGACGATTTCAACGGAGCAGCTCGTGTTACGTCTTTTAGCATTAAAATGATTTGTCAACTTCCAAACAGCAGCGAACAGAGCAAACGTTTTTGATCATGGATTCTTCAACTCTATTCAAGCTCTACATCAGACCGCAGCGAGCGATTTTGATCAATTAACCGCTGATTACTTCATGGTTAAAAGAAACGTATTACCAGCATTAATTAAAAACATTCAATTTGAATGATTTCTTCCCATTAATTTACATAATTTTTACCTCTATAAAGCCATTCCGCAACCTTAATGAATTCAAATTGAACGTTTATGTTTATTATCATCTCCTAAGCCGCCGTTTACACAAAGAAGAAAAAGTTAATTAAAAAAGCACCAACCTGTTTATGTTTTTTTCCGGGCGGCATCGTCCTTTCCTCTACTCCCTTCTTCCTTCAATATTTCCAACTTCACTCACAATGTAAGACAAAAAAAAGATTCAATTTAAAATTTCAAGAAAGGGTTGCAAAAAGTCGCGTAGCAGTAAATAGACGCGAGAAAGAAAAATAAGGACAAAGAACCGGCAAAAAAGACACTTGTAAAAACGGTGCACGGCGGAGAACGACGAGCAGCGTAATTTACCAAAAAAAAAAATAAGGGAAAAACATGGTCTTAAGGGATTGTACTAATTTGGGCTTGATTACAACATCTATTTAAATTGAATAATTAGAGTGTAATGAGAATCAACTTAGAGGTCTCCCCTGGTCGTAAATAAAATGTCTAATTGGGAGCAAGAGTCATTTTAAGAAGATCGATGGGCGCGTAGTATATAATAAATTATCCCAAAAAATAAAAGTACTGTTAAAAGTTATCGCGTTTAAAGATAATTAGACTACTGCTGCTAAATATTTTATGGGCAAGATTTCCTCTATATCTAAGTAATAAAAAGGCAGTATTTTTTCTATAAAGCGACATCATGATGATATTAAAGGAAGATGATGTTCTTTAAACATAACCGCTGTATAACGACGGATCTCTATAACCATAAAAATGAAAAGGAAAAGAGAACGAAAATATGCCGTAAAGCCCTTACATCTTTGGGAAACCAGATGGAGTTAGTAAGAGTTACGATTAGTATTGGAAAGGAACGGTAAAATTTACACAAGGCAGCATTCAACCATATGTATACTGAGGAAAAAAAATGAACTGAACTTATTTGCTACTGGATTTAAAAGAAAAAGAGGAGTTCCAAATGCGCTAGGTGGAATCGATGGATCATATATGAGGGAAGTTTCCAAAGTTCTGGGGATTCTACTATAATTTTGTTATTTTCTCAATTTCGATAAACGATAAACTAATTTTCTTACGCCGTCTTCAAAAGAACTTTTTCGGTGTCTTCACAGTCAACGTATTTATGCCACGTTTTGCGTCAGTTAAACACTCAAATCGAACATTCCGTAAAGGTCTTTTTCAAAACTGAGAAAATCACCGGGTGCGAGATCTGGCGAGTAAGGTGGATGCGGAAGCAATTCCCATCGTAAACCGTCCAAAACATCCTTTGTCTTTCTTGTGGTATGGGGTCTTGCATTATCCTGTTGCAATAACGGATACTATGCGACTTTCCAGGCCGTTCTCCGACACCTTTCGCCAGATAATCCATTTTCGCAATCCCAGAATACAGTAAGCATTACTTTTCCAATAGATGGAACTGCACGCACCATTCTTTGGATTGACTTTTGGTCTCGGGATTGAAATAAGAAATTCAAATTTCGGCAGTGGTTATTATCCGTTACCAAAATTCATCACCGTAATGGGCTAACAGCTCTTGAAATTGACGACAGGTGTCAGACTTATTCCGTTTCTGTTCCGGTCCCAACAATCTTAGCGGGCTAATAGGAGAGGATACCAAAGTATACTTCTTCAAGGAGTTTCGTGCGGAACACCAGGTAGCATACATGGTGCTAGGTTATTGCGAATGTCGGAGTTCTACAGCCGAGCTCAGAACGATCACCTTTTTGGAAATTACTTTTTGCTCGCCACCCTACAAAAATGACGGCTTTTTAACATAAAATCAAAAGGATTTTAATTACCGCCATTCTATTACTAGGATTATGGTAGAGAATACTTTTGCAGTGCTCGAGGAAGATTCGGCCGACTGAGGCATTTTGAAAATAAAAAAATTGATTGTATTGAAGGTAGATGATAACCCAGAATCTGATGAAGAAAGTCAAGAAAGTGACACTGAGACATAAGAGGGAATCACTCCTCGTGATGCTATTTAATATGTCGTATTGATAATGTTTATATAAAATAAAATAAAAAAAAACTGAGAAACTAACTTTTTATAAGCCCCCCATCTAGTCTACATTTTTCATCCAAAAAGAAAAGAACTTTTTTTTGTAAATTCATCCTTTCCTCCATTCGTTTTTTCTTCTTTTTCCTTGAAATACTTTATTTTCTCTTTAACTGAACATCTGATTCTTCCTCAGTAGCTTCTACTTCTTCTTCCTTTAATCTATTTTCTAAGCATCATTTAATCTAGTATCTACAGTATGGCTGCAACTCATCGATGGTTTGTCTCTTAATATGTCACCCGTTCTATCATAAAACTGAAAGCGCGTGGCGCTTCGATCAGTTTGTTTTTTGTTGTCCTTAAACCGCTTTATAGGCACGTATTAGATTTCTCAATTTCATTTTACACTTTTCAGAAGTTTTATTAACACCTAAACTTACCAAATCAGAACGAAATCATCAGACAAAAGGCTAAAGGTTCGAGCAATTAAAAAACAAACTCATTGTGAACTAGCAATTCTACAGCGAAAGCAACGATGCCGCTTCAATGAAATAAGGTATGTGCCGCATTTAGAATTGTGAGCGTTACTACTTTAGAACGCTACAGAATAATCCCGAACATCACAAACTGGCAGGACAGAATGCAATGCATTATAGATGTGAGCTCGTTTGACAGAAATTGAAATTACATTTGTTAAAATTGGAAGCAAATATAGAACCAGCACGTTACAGTCATTGTTGCTCCCTCGTTATTTGCCACTAACCATTATATTCTGAAAAATGTCAACGTGAAAACTATGAAATTAAGCCCAGCAGGCACTGCGCGAACAAAACATAAACTTGAATTGGACACTCGTGGCATCTCTTAGCAGTCTATATGTAGGTCAAATGAGAAGATGGCGGTATCGTACATATTAAACTTGCATTGTCTTGCGCTATCTAAACATGGATTGGCTCTGGACGTAAATTGAATACAACATCTACGTATATACACACGTATAAACGTGAACATGTTAGCTTGAAACTGTATACATGCAAAATAGAACGCATCAGATGCGGAATTGAAATTTACGATGGTTCTGCAATATCGCTGCGAGATGGAATTGCGGCCATTTTAATGCGGCGTAAATATAAATAACATCGAAACTGTTTAACTCAGAAAGACAGCGAATAGGGTGGATATGTGCGATATATCTTAGCAGCTAATAAAGGACAAGTGCAAAGATGACAGAAAATGAATTTAATACCTTGATTAGTATGCTTGCTTTGACAATGTTATCAGCATTTATGCTCCATGTAATTCGGACAATGCAGGTTAAATTCTCGATTTGGATTATTGATTTTTAGTCGGCGATTTTCGCGAGGAAAATCGCTACTGGAATTAGCGGAACGTACAAAACTTATTTTGCTATTTTTATTAATTAGTGTTAAAATAATTTTGGCTGGTATTGCTCCAGGAAAATATATTTTTTTAAAGCTTCTTAAAAAAGGTTGAAGGCAGCCATATCAGTTTTGGCCATTTTTGTTTCCTCCGTGTGCAACAAATGTAACAAATAAGAAGCTTATTAGGTACTAAGGTTTTTCCAAGAACACCTGCTACATCCGATAGTTACAATCCAAATCCGTGCAGTATGTTACAAGTAATCGCGGTAATGCCTCACAGACGAGAAGGTGCACCTCGTAAACAATTATTCCTCTTCGAGCGCGGCCGGATTATTGGGCTACATGAAGGCGGCGTTAGTTCCCGGAAAATTGCGCGTAGACTTAATTTTAACCATTCGACTCTATTGGTAAATCAAGATAAAGCACGTAGAGCAGGTTCAGATGCACTCAGAAGGACTACTCCCCGAGGTGATTTTCTTTGGAAGCGTTTGGTTGTGTAACGCCAGTAGCGCAGCGATGGTGGAATTCTTGTTCTGCAAAACAGGTCATTCGATGAAAATCTCTGTCCTCTGAGCGAAACTTAGAGTCTTGGAAACAAAAAAAGGTGATTGGAAATCAGATCTGGTTAACAGGGTGGGTGGTTCATCAAAGCCCAAAGCTCACTGTAACAAATAATGGTGTAGAGTAAACAGTGTCCATCTCGAAACGCACTCGACTGTCGACAATGACGTGGTTGAAATTTTCAAAAGCAGCTTTCAACACAGGCGCAATATTTTTAATGAGTAGCGCTATCTTCATGTAGAGTTTTGAAACTTCTGAATTTGTTCATGAGTAAACATTATGAATCTTTCAATTTCAGGAAGCAACTCATATGATTTCAGGACTAAACTCAATACGTGATTACATTCACCGTCAATAGTGGGTAGTAGGTTGTGGTTGTGGATTGTTATTATTATTTAATGGAGATTAATCAACAATAAATAATCATTTGGATAAATTACTGAAGCTATTCTTCTAGATTCTTAAAAATTTAGCGGACAAATTGCTTCAAATTCGCCAATTTCCTTCCACAACCTCTTAGTGGATATTTTACACATAAAAGCTCATTTTGTTTACCATCCACGTAACATTCTTTAAAGCTACGAAATTGCAACGGTATTACATATAGCAGATCAATCGATAACACAATAGCGGTTTCGAATTACCTCGTGTCGGTTCCATTATTCCTAATGCCTCGGAAAATAAATTGCATTGCGAGAGAACGTCAGAAGGTATACGAAAAATTACCGAGAGGAAAAAGTTTCGCGAGTTCAATAAATTCCTCTCCAACTATTTCCCTCATTTCTATCCGTGCTCAATGCCTCTATCAATGTCTCTACTTTCAAACTCGAACGACAGTCGCACATAAACGTCGTAAGGTAAGGCCCGCGCTGTGGTGATATGAGCAAAAGAATGGATGACGACGAAGTTTGCCTAACGACTATAACGAACTAGATAAGATAAACAGGTTACCCGGAATGTAACGGAAGTTCGCCCGTATTCTCTTTGCATTAAAGTGTTTGACAAGCTTTATGCGAGTGATTTTCTGGTGGCGTACAAGGATACTGAAGGATACTAAAACATTGTTGCGCTGAAAAGTTGAAACATTGATCTATCATCTTCAGTAATAAAACTAAGCTGTTTCTCTTCGGCAACGGCAGCTTTTGAGTCTTCACTTGCGGAGTGGTACATTGTCGTGGAGCAACAGGACAGCTTGCGTCGTTTTTTCCCTTTAATAGAATCTTTGAGGCGTTGGTTAAACTCCTTGGGAGGGCTGCATCGATTTCTGTTTTGCTCAGCGTGAAATTGATGGATTCAGGTTTCATCTTCGCTGACAAGTCGATCGATATGTTAAATTTTTTTCGTCTGCACTAACTTTTGTCATTCCAAGGTATATATTCCCGTTAACCGTGGGAATAAAACTGCTATTTGTC
Organism: Marronus borbonicus; assembly: GCA_902655005.2. NCBI lineage: Eukaryota > Metazoa > Arthropoda > Insecta > Coleoptera > Scarabaeidae > Marronus > Marronus borbonicus. The sequence goes on from LR737387.1 coordinate 11,157,207, forward strand.
GCTTCTTTAATTTTGCCATGCCCCACTACCGAACACATGGTTTCTTCAATAACATCGGAAGTGACCACGTCAAAATTATTTATTAAAACAAAAAATAAGCAATCTCTGGATCAGAATCAAAGTTTTTATAAATCGTAAAAGTTAAAACATAGAAGTTTCGTTGCGATATAACCATTTCCAGTAATTACGCCAAACAGATAAGCTTCCACTACTTTATGCACGCGAAGTTGAGGTAGTTGGGCTCTCGAACAGTGGTTGTTTTACACGGAATACTATAATGCAAGGCCAATACTTAATTAAAGTACCTGCTTCGTTCCGCTTCCTATCTTTATCGTTCTATGGAAATTCCGCGGAAGTGAAGTTGGCAATAATTTAGATAAATGGTTTATGAATACTGCCGGTTCTCTAGTACTTGGTATAATTGGTTGGTTCATAAACTGGAACTTATGTTGTCCTACTTTAGCTTCTACAATGCTTTGTACTGGCTTATTTTATTCCCTCAAAACAAAAAAAAACGATTGTCCTCCAATCAAGCTCAATCGCTGCGAGATGGAATTGCGGCCATTTTAATACGGCGCAAATATAAATAACTTCGAAACTGTTTAACTCAGAATGACAGCGAATAGGTTGGATATGTGCGATATATCTTAACAGCTAATAAAGGACAAGTGCAAAGATGACAGAAAATGAATTTAATACCTTGATTAGCATGCTTGCTTTGACAATGTTATCAGCATTTATGCTCCATGTAATTCGGACAATGCAGGTTCAATTCTCGATTTGGATTATTGATTTTTGGTCGGCGATTTTCACGAGGAAAATCGCTACTGGAATTAGCGGAACGTACAAAACTTATTTAGTTATTTTTATTAATTAGTGTTAAAATAATTTTGGCTGCAGGAAAATATATTTTTTTAAGCTTCTTAAAAAAGGTTGAAGGCAGACATATCAGTTTTGGCCATTTTTGTTTTCTCTGTGTACAACAAATGTATCAAATAAGGAACTTATGTTGTCCTACTTTTGCTTCTACAATGCTTTGTACAGGCTTATATTATTCCCTCAAAACAAAAAAAAAAAACGATTGTCCTCCAATCAAGCTCTAAAGTACATTATCTTCGCAAGGAACGATTTTCCTTCCATTGCAACTATTTAGTCCCAGCTCCAGCAGACTTTCAATGTATTGAAATTCCATGTATAAAATTTACATACAAGCAAACAGTTTCAACGTACGGAGTGTAATACAGAAGAAGACGAGAGTGGTAGGTGGAACTGAGGAAGTATTCTCTCCTCAGTTTTCATTTTAAAAGTTCTTCTGCTATTTCGTATTGGCGCACCGCATCGAATATAATAAAATGCGAATCGCCTTTAGTCGAAAACAGATTTTAGGTATTCGATTCACGTTCGGCGGAGATCTCTTTGTGTTTTCACGCAGTATTTCTTTCGTCAGCGCTGAAAGAAAGTAAAGCCCTCGTTCTTATCTAATAGTATTGTATGCAGATGCCAGTATACTCAAAATTATTTTCACCATCAAATTTGATGTTACGGCTGCAGAACTTAGGCTATTAGCTTGTTGGGTAGGATGTTGCATTAAGTGATGTACGCGTTGTATTGTATAAAATAATGTTATGATTTATTAAAACAATCTGCTGTTGAATTGAAGTGGCCTAAAAAAAATCGCTAGAAATTAATAGCAAATATTTTTTTCTACAAATTAATTAAATTTTAATTTATTTACTTATGGCACAATGTCTAATAAACATTTTTTATTTATTTTATTTTTAGTTATTGGAATATTTCTTCTACGATGAAAGGGTGGCATTGATTTTTTTACATTAACACACATATGACTGGTCCTACGTATGCCATTTGGAGATGGGAATAAGTGGGCACACAGACGATGTAGTATGGGGGAAAAACCAGAAGTGGACGACGAAATTCCGAGAAATGGGCGTGTTTCAGGAAGCTGTTCAGGCATCAGTTCAAGCTGAATGAAATAACTTGAACAGTCCCCCGAACAGCTTGAGCAGGTATCTAAGCACCTTGAACGGTTTTCTGAACACTTTGAGCAGCTTCCTGAATAGCTTGAACACCTCCCTGAAGAGCTTGAGCAGCTCTCTGAAGAGATCCCAGAACAGCTTGAACTGTACCTTGAACACCTTGAATAGCTTCCTGAAATGCACCCATTACTGAGAATTTTCTGCCAATTCTTGAAATTTCGTCATTTACTTTTGAGAAGTCCATCCATGAATGCAGAAAGGTAGAGAGACTTGTGTATTCTGTCGATAGTTGTGCCATTTTTACGAAATTTTTGAAGAAATTTTGTGTTTCATCCGTACTTTTGTTTTTAAAATTTTATTTTATTGATTTTATAATTTAACCTATTGTATCCAATTTTAGGAAGACTTTTCTATCAGCAATGTAACTTTTGTTACGCAAAGTATTGTGAGGAGGTGCCATAATTCAAAGAAACTTTATCTCCCGAGCAAGTCAAATAAAAGAGTTTATTATTTGATCACCTTTCCTGATAATTTTCCTGATGTTTGAGCTATTGTCTAGTTTCTGACGTAGGACAGTTGGTGTACTTCTCTTAGATTTTCGCATTATTATTATGATTAAGTATTAATACCCTTCTATTCATTCGCTTCACTTTCTCTTCCGTCAGCATAGTTATATTTGACAAGCTGCACGTACTAGGCATTTACTTAGAAAATATTTACATCAAATCTATACAAAAGGTTTCATTTCTCCAGCCTAACCCAACAAATCGAGATCACTAGAAATCTGTCGGCGATGCAATCCATCGAACCTCCTAATACGACCCTTTTAGCAGGATAAAATAAGAGGTGCTCTAGTTATGACTTACAATCAGATTCTTCTAAATCGAGTTCTTCCCCATGAGTGGCACATACCGTCGCCGATAGTAGACTTCGGAGACGTCGACCGCAGGTTTTGCCTTCCGGTCACGTAGATGACGTGCCTTTGAATGGAGATCGCGTTAGGAGAACGCGTAGGGAGGTATTGAAAGGCTGTTGGCCGACATTTCGACCAGAAAAGCGAACAAGGGAGAATTGAAGAAAGTCCTCGACGTGCAGTAACGCTCGACGCAGTGCCTCCTCCTTCTAAAATGTTATAGATGTGAGTAAAAATGCATCTGGAGTAGCGGTCCTGCTTGAATGTCGATACGCGGATATTTTATGCATTCGCCGCGTTAGTGTAATATCGTTACGCTGTATGATACTTAGAGACGGTAAGAGCTCTGCATATAAATGCGGTCATATGGAAAAGATCGTGGTAATGGTGCGCGACAAATTCAAAATGGTTAATTTAGCACGTACAGGAAGACCTAGTTCAGTATGTGCGAAGGTATGTAAACGCCGTTTAAATCCCAAACCGTGAATAAAAATGTTTTTCTTTGCTATGTAGATGAGGATTTATGTAGTAAGTACGTATGAACGCTCTTTTCACGATTATAGAAAATTTACATAACGTAGCTTTTGCTGAAAAACTGTGGCATATATGGGATGATCCAAAGTAAGGCCCCTATCGCTTCTGAGGAAATACGTTCTTGTTATTTCCATATTTGAAATAAACTTTCTATCAATGTAATGAAATGTAGGGGAAGACCTTGAACCTTGGGCAGCTCTTCTGTATTGATTTTTTTTGTGGATCTTTCATTTCATTTTTGAGAACTTGAAATTTTAACACATACTACAATAGATTGGCCTTTATTATAAATTTTATTTGTTTTTCAGCTAAACAAAGAACAAAGAAATTAAATGCGATTATAAATTTTCTGTTCAAGGTACACAGATCTCTTTGTACCTTCAGCAAGATGGAATCTACCTTAAGCATGCCAATCAACCGATACCAAAAACAACATTACAAGGAGTAACTATTAGGAAAGCCCGTACACTGCCGTCCAGAGAAGTTCGGTCGGTTGGTAAAAAATGTGAAAAGGTTACAGAAACAAACAAAACTAAAAACAAAATGCAATTTTATTGTATGTACAGGTAAAAAAGACAAAAATAAATAAATAAAAAGTTATTCTGGCCTAATATAACGTACTGAACATTATATTTTTTTTTCATCGAAAAAACCTCCTTGGCTGTTAATCACCGCTCGAACTATTCTAGGCATTCTTTCGATAAGTTTTGTTAAAACGGATTGTGGCATATTAATCCATTCATGTTGCAGAATATTCCGTAAATGTTCTTGTGAAGTTGGGCATATTTTTCGGATCCTCCTGTCCAGTTCATTCCACAACAACTCTATAGGGTTCAAATCTGGGCTTTGTGGGGGCCATGTCATTACTTTCAGGGTGTGCTGTTCTTCTTGCTCCTTTAGATAGTTCTTACACACTAACGCAGTGTGTTTTGGGTCGTTGTCATGCATAAATGTAAACTTACGGCCTATTATACGCAATCCTGATGGCACTGCATGATTCTGGAGTATTGCAAAATAATTTTCCTTCCTCATTACACCCTGCACTCTGCATAAATCTTCCGTCCCAGCAAAGGAGAAACATCCCCACACTAACACAGAACTACGCCCTTGCCTCACTGTAGGCACAATGCAGTTCGGGATCACTTTTCGGTTTTAGATCTTCGGACATAAACTCGTCGATTTCGCCCAAAAACCTTAAACTTTGACTCGTCACTCCAAAGCACGTGTTTCCAATCATCTAACGACCAATCTAGATGAGAACGGGCAATGCGTCCATGAAGGTCCGCTTGTTGAAGTCGACGTTTTACCGTACTCGCCGAAACTTGTTCTTCACGGCCGCGATTGACTTCGGCTGCTATTTGTGGCGCTGTTAATTTTCTATTGCGTTTGCTTAATAATACAATTCTCAAATCTTCAGCTTTTGTTGTTTTCCTGGATGCTCCAGGACGAACACGATTTTCTATAGTTCCAGTTGTCCGATATCGCTTTATGATGTCATTTACTGTTGAACTTCTCATATTTACTTTTTCAGCAATTTGTCGCCCCGAATATCCTTCTTCAAATGGCGTAATAATGCGTGGACGTTTTTCTACACTGGTAGGCTTCCCACGTGCCATTTTGAAGTAAATTTTCTTCAAACTTTTACACACGTTTAACAGTAAAATGATGCAAATTTATATCTTTACGCCTGTGATAAATAAGCAAGAGTGATTTGACATAATCACTAACATTGGGAACATAGGTCGAGTTCAAACTTATTGTCCAATGAACCCATTTATATCTTGCTCTATTTCATTAACTCTTTTCAAATTTGTTCATCAATGCGAAACGAGAAAACAAATAAACAGTTCCAAATTAAACAGTAACTGTATATACTCTTTACCACACTCTTGAAGACAGTTATTTAGACATCGTCCAATATAATTCCTTGTTAAGACTATGGTAACTAGACAGTTACATTCCGGAAGGAAAATACGTTGAAGTTGTATGAAAATGTTAAGGTTGACGCTTCTCCCATTGTATTACACTACCACACCTAAGCGTAACCGCACGACAACGGCATCTACCGTTAGCTACCGCCAAGTTTCATGCATAATGCATTATCACCTGTATCAGCGTCCATCCCGTATTTCATTCCTCAGACTGCCATGGACCGTTTGCATTAAGAGCTCAACATCCCTCCACTAAACGTCCAGATCCTTCCGGTCATTCACGTTTTCGATGTAGTCACGTTCTACGTCGACTATGCCGGTGTTAAACGTTACGGGAGGTTAATACACGGAATTGCAGTAAGATAGAGATAAGCTATGCACGGCGGGATTGCATAGCGTCACATCCTAAACCTCTTGGCTGCACTTTAAATATACATTTTAGCTGTGCCGGTACGGAATACGTAGCGCAAGCGAAGTTGAATGAAACGAAATTGGATTATGCATCGTAAAATTGCTTTATAACATGTCCGTTTGCCGTCATATTCGCTGTAACAACGTTAATGTATGGTTAACGGTTGTTTTAGACGAGCTTTCGCTTTAAAACGCATGCTAAAAAGTTGATGGAACTCGCTTAAATAGCCTTGGACGTATGTAAAGTGGTTGTCAAAGCTTTAAATGAAATCTTGTATAAACAGTCGTTATTGCGGATTAAACAAGTTTTAGCCACACAAAGGAACACAAGGAAATACTGAAATTTGCAAAAAAACAACACTGCAATTTATATATTTACTGAAACAAATGAATAAACAAAGTTCAATTTTTTTATCAGAGTCTCATTTTTGGCGATCCAACTTACATCGATGCCCTTTCAAATGACGTAAATAATTTATTACAAGAACTATTCCTTCAGATTTGACGAACTCTTAAAATATCAATGGCAGAACAAATCGTGGCGCTAACCTTAAAGATAAATACATCCTACTTAAATTAAACGGTTCATTCGACAACTCTGTAGAATATTTGAAGCAGTTCGAACTTGAAAAACACAGATCATCGGAACTATAAGCTCCGACATGGTTTTCCATCGTTCAATCGAGTCGTCAAATGTTTGAAGATTTCCAGGTATGTTCCGGGCGAGGTGGTCCTGGGAAAGGTGAGGACAAACCTGACGATGTGCAGGTTCGGGCCAGCTAAGTGTAGCAGCATGGAATCGTATTTCTCCCATAAATTCTTCATAGCACAACGACACTTTGGATCTGATGGACTTTTTTAGGGACAGGGAGGAAAGTAGATAGGACCTTCACCAATATACCTGCTCCTCCACAACGCTCCAATGCTTTTTTATTACAATTTCAAGGAAGCAATCTGTAATACTGAGAATTGGTTTCTTCCTAAATGAAGTAGAAATAAATATTGTTTTTCACACCAACAAATACTTGTTTCACTAGTCGCAATCATTGATCAGCCATTACCAACAGCCGCCAAAGTAAAAGCAACATTTTCCCCACAATTGCTAAGCAAGTACACGAATTCAAATTAGAGCTCTTTGCTATGATTTGGTCTGTGCCTAAGATACACTAATAGGCAGCTGAACTACATTAATTAAGGGAATTGTGTCGTACAAATTGAATTAAATTTATTGGTTCCTCAACTCTCAACTCAAACAATGGAACATTCTAATTCTTCAAAGTAAATAGCATTGTTATGAGAATGAATCTGAAACTATTACAATAAGTACGATAATTTCTCACAGTGTAAATAAGTTTCTACTTGAACTGGTAATTTATCGAGAAGTCAGATTTTCCAGCAGAATTGTCCCATAATACAGTCAACAGCCGTACTTCCAAAGTGCACTCTGTTATCCTTCAGCATCCATAATGGACCGCTTAAACTTTGAAAGGAAGCAACGTGTACGACGCTAATGTCGTTCCTAAGAAACGAATCTCACCTTACTGCTTCAACAGCGTCCTCACTTATTTCTACGAGTGTCGTGAGACATCTGCAGGCCACCAGGTAGTACCCAAAGCGGTCCAGTAAATAAGATTGATGTTGTACGGTGAGTATTGCGCACGGCTGCTAAGAGTGCTGTTTTTGTAGTAAATAGTCGTCCCATTAATAATGGCGACCGTCAGGAGTCGTAAAGATTGAAATAAGTAAACACGGATAAAACTTACTTCCTCTAGAAGTGATTTATTTCCTCGTTTTGCTCGAGGACTGTACAGAAAATCCATGCACATCAGCGCTGAACTTGAATTATTTCCGCTGCCTTGCTTACAGGAGGTCCAATTAAAGGAGACCGTCGTCTCTTGGCCTCGTTTTATTTTCATATTCGAATCTAGCTTAAAAGGAACGGTAGAAGTAGAGCAAATAACCACGATATCGTTGATTATAAGCAAAACGAATTCTTTTTGTGAATTAGAAAAAGAAAATCGTATTTATTAATCTATCGTGCTGAATTATTGAACGTTTTCTCTCCACTTCGTCTTTAGACCAATTAAAAGAAAAAGACTGGAAGATCGCAAACTGAAGAAGGGAGAGGCAGAAGTTAAATTGAAGCTGTTTGGGACTGTTTGACACTATTTTGGGATTTGGATTAGACATTTTTAAAAGAAGATTTAATAAAGTACGGAGCTTCAAACCATTCTCCATTTTTAACGTCCTTTTAGTAATTTATTTATTCATTGTTAATCCAGAATTAGTTTACCAAATATCTTAAATGTCCTTTTAACCTCAGCAGATTTCATTGTTTATTTATTCTCCTTCATGTTCGGAATTTTCCTTAATTAACGGACTTTCAAGCATATGTAGGAGTACTTTTAACAGAGTTTCACTTTACTTATTATGTAGCGGCTTTGTAACGTTGTAATAGTAGATCTCGGCATTAATTCTACAGTTTTATTCTTTAAAATTTGACCTAATTTAATTCAAAATAATACAACGCCGTATCTTCCGATAAAGCTATCACCTACTAAACCTAAATACTCATATCATGTGACTAGTTATATTATATTAATAATAATTATATTAATTCCTCCATATTTCCAATAATTTACATTTTAAATATATTTTTTGTAAAAACACAGAAAACTCATACAAAACACACTACTTGGAATACAGCAGTGCACAACGTTAGAAGCAATCGTCGTCAGGCCAACCATTAAAAGTATCACGGCATTGGATTGGCATCCTTACGACAACGGATAAAGTGGACAGAAACATGAACACATTTTGTCAGAAGAAACTATTTAGAAATTGAATTTTAATCGATGGAAAACATTCGTTTAAAACTAACAGAGGGGTATTCTGAAGAGAACAAAAGAAGAACATAGGCTCAAGAGGCAAAAAGACAATAGAAACCACCAGAGGGGATTTGAAGTATTAACGAAAAAAAAGCTTCTCCACCGGAGGTAGTAGAAACTTGCGCTGAACTCGCTCTAGTGTAATCTTATGTCTTTCACATACGGATACCGAATTAAGGTAGCGGGGAGCGTATTCCGTACTTAAGGGTAATGCAGCATTTTGACAGTAGATGCATTACTAAACGACAATGTATTTCGAACCACGAACCCTAGCATCTTCAGGTCTGCAGATGAGGTGGTTCGATTTACATGCTCAACAAAAGTAAATCTACTAATTGGAATGTACTCCAAGTTCTCTTACAGTTGAGCAGCGTAACAATTCTGTATTTTCATAAACATAGATGTGCACAACTGGATTGGGCTTTCTGGTGTAGATAAGAGCTTTGTACTTATTTACGCTCATTGTAAGCTTGTTAATGTCGGACCATTGTTTGATTGAATTTATTTTTGTAACAGTATTCAAGTCGCTATAAAAGAGAAGATTCTCGAGTCATCTGCAAATGCACAATTCTTACATTTCGGTGGTTCTAGAAGGTCGTTGAAGCAAAAATAACATGGCCACAATATTTGATCCTTGAGGCACGCCAGATATTGCGGAATAAATTGCGGAGTTGTACCCGTTATACGTAACATGCTGCGGTCTGTTTAAAAGGCAAGAGGCGAAAAAAGAATCAACGGGTTGTAAAAGCCAAATTTCAGTAATTTAATCTTTTTAATTAATCTCATCAAAGGCTTTAGCGATGTCAGTGTGGATCAATCACAAATTCTGACAAGCACGCCAGGTTATATGTTGCAGATATTTGTGTTTAATTCGGATAATAAGGTTAATTTACAACGTCACCACCAGCACCACCCTTCAGAATAGGGGCTGCATCAGAAATCTTCCGCATTTCCGGAAAAACTACTTCTTCAGCGAAAGATCGAACCATATAATAAGATCTAAATTTATTTTTTAGTTGTTTTTATAAATCGATTTTATATTGAGAAAATAATAGAAAATTCATCTGAATTTATTCAAACGAAAAACAAAGAAAATCAATCACATAAAAAATTCCAAATAGAATTCATTTTTGTAGCTCGTCGCTGTAATTTGCCGCTAATTTGCATGGAATTAATAACGAGATTGGCAATTATTTATCAATGGCGTTTCATTTCCGTCCGATCAATAAGCATTTTAATTACTTAGTTAACGAGTTTTCTCGTCTTTATGTTGCAGGAAGCGTCAGTTTGAAACGACAAAGCGTAGCTACATATATCTCTCTCTTCGTCTGTGATGCACGCAAAACGCTCCTAATTGCTAATTTGTAATTTCCTCTTTTTACGTTCGTAAGTTTGCTAGCAGATTATTGTAGAATTGATCCTCTTTCGTGTAGGACGGAGGAAGTATCGCGAACTACGAGCTTCTCTATTGAATTGTGTAATCTTCTGTATTATGACTGTAATAGTACTCTCATGTACAGCAGCTGAACGCTTTTGATACAATCTAGAATCTCCTTCCTTCAATTCAGTAGGCTTGAGGGTTACTGAAATGTTGCTGTTGTTTATGATTAATAGCAACACATCAGAATAGAATGTGCTCCGTCATCTCTAGATCTTCATGATACAAAGGATAGGGTTGATGTTCAGCTGATGATTTGGTCTGTGTACTGTGCCAAAGTTACTCTTTTAAATTGGGGTTCCACAACCATTCAGGTTGTAAAGATAGTTGACTCTTTCAGGGTTAGTGGTTCCTTGGGCTGTCCACCATATCAAGGTTATTTATTTCGCAGCTTGCTGATGTTGTAATGATGCTATCGTGTAAAATAGGTCGCCTACGTTAGGAACCGTCCATATTTTTTATTCCATTTTGTTAAATAAACAAAAATATAACACCTAAATATTTATTAAAAGAGATTTAATTTGGGCTGGAAAGGGTTAACAGAGCTGAGAGCAAATCTCATAACCTTCAGCAACATATTGTTTGTAGCTACTCCTTTACAAACTGACTAAGACATAATTGACAAGCCGTTAGGTTCAAATCTCTTTGTAGTAACAGAAAAGAGAGACTTATTTGGCCACCATTTTCGTTCCCTACTAAAATTATCCTTCCATGTAGGATTTCTTCAGATTTTTACACTCACAGCTTTAGTTAGCTGGATAGCTACTTTAGTGAATAGCTTTAAATCAACCTGATCATTGGTTATCCTTAGCGTTTCCATTTTGCTTCAACCTTTAATTAATATCTGTTGAAAATGGGTGAAATGAAAACTGTGAAGGCGTTATTGCTACACTTGCATAATACAATTGATTTACTCTACCAGATCCTTTCATCATTCTTTGAGTGAGCATTTTACTCATTTTCCACATTTAGACATTGTAAGATATTTCTATAATAAATGTTGTTCTTGTTCCTTGCAGTATATCTTATATTTGTTCTGGTATTAGCTTGGATAGATCGCAATCATCAGCCAGAATCTACATATATATACATTACAACTGTTTTTTAATTTAAATATATATATAATAATAGTACTTAAGATTCTTTATGGTCATATTACATAAAATAGTTTTTATAAATTTGAAGTTTAATTGTGAAAAGCTGAACTTTGGACATACGTAAAAAATTGTGAAAATGATATTTAAATGTTGTTGAAATTAATTGTATTGTGAGAAAGATTTTTAAATAAAAGAAGAAAGGGAATATTAAAATTAAAAAAATCAAATGGCATGTTTTACGTTCGTTGGTCGAGGAGAAACAGAATGAGGTACTACAGAAGTCAAACAAATTAAGATTAAATTTAAATTCTTAACTTAGGAAAGATGTAAACTTGATGAATACAAAATAACTTTATTGTAAATATTCGATTTCATATAAATGAGTGTATGCAACCTCATTGATATAAGAGAAAAGTGGTTTCAGAAGTTTCTAATCTAATCGCTCAACAATTTGTAACCCGTGTTTTTCAATCTCAAGCATCTCAGCATAGATTTAATTTTTGACCTTTGTTACATTTGTGTTTCTAGTTTATGTTTATAAATGTTAGAGGTAATTTGTGTTCTTGTAATCTTTCTTGTAACTATCTACCAGATTGGCAAACGTACACAGAACTGCCACCAGAGCATCCAATTGAGAAGCACCACTCTCTTTATAGTTGTTTTAAAGTTATAAAATTTTTGTGTTAGATCTACAAACAGGGATAATGTTGTTTCTAGAAAGAATATTTTTTGATTTTAGAGGAACGTCATTGTAAGGGAGTGATCTGTAAAAGGTATCAAGTTTAATAGGGTGGATCTAATTTTTCAAGCGTAAAAATGAGCATGTTGTCTAAAGTTTGAAGTGGAAAATTATTTAGTGATGTTAAGTTGTATATATCATTTATTTAGTTCATCAATCTTTGAATGATAATTGATAAAGTTTGTCAATGTTCGTTGTATATAATCGTTTAGGGATCATACACGGTGCCCGTAAGTGTGAGAAGAGTCATACGGAGAGATGATTGAGATTGTAGTTGGCTTATCTTCTGAAAAGTGGAACTGGAGGCGCAACTCCTAGCGCGCTGAAGTAGCACTCTCGAGATGCTGGGTTCGAACCCCGGACTCGTCAGAGTACTTTTCGCTACTCTAAATTTAGCGAATGCTGAGAGTAAACATCTTAAGACGCCCTACGGGCGCAGGCGTAATAAAACTCACGGCCGTCAAATGCCTTCTGTAATCGGCGAAAGCTGTTGGGGAATGTCAAGGCATGGATTATCATTATTTTTTTTAATATCACTTTTATGGATGCGAGTATCTAATTAAAGATACCCTAATCACATAGATTGTTGAAATTTTTGCAAACACCTCTACGAAAACGACTAGGGATTCCTGGCATTACGATCTGTGAGGGCCGCAAGGATCAACTAAAACTTAAATTAGCCAGAGTAATTAATGACGTATGTTTCAACTCTAAATTTGAGAATGTGTTAAAAAAGATGATGTTCCATAAAGACAAAAAAAATTGATTTGGTCTTCTTGTGACTTTAAAGAGCTTTTCTAAGAACTACAACAATAACATCTTTGCATGTCTCCCTTCTTGTGTTGAAACGTTCGCTCTAAATTTGTTTTCATAAAGCTAACTTCCAAATTACTTGAGTGATTCGAAATTAATAGAGCGCCATGGATAATTATCTTCTTCAATAATAACAAGGCAAACACGCTTAAATATCTTATTATCCCAACATGTATACGCAAATAGTAACAGCAGCTCCGCAAAACATGTTTAATTGTCATCTTGAGAAAGCCCCAGGCAAGCGTCACCATTCATCTTTATTCCCTATACATATGCATAGGCGGCTAAAATGCGATCATGCAGAAAAACTTTGAAATGCCGAACCGTATTGCAAGCTTATGTAAGTCGTCGCGTAATAAATCTGTCTACTAGCGCTAAAGTTTAAAGCAAGTCGAAATTCGCGGAAGTTCGAGACTTGTGTATATATCGCATGGTAGCAATGCGCGAAAGTTCGAGGAAAAGTTTTATGCTGTTGTAACTTCGTAGAAATTAAATTTTGTATTGCGTAAGTAGGAACGTGTAACTAAAGTTGTAATTTTCATTTAATGTGGAGGAAACCCACAGGCGAAAGGTGCAGCTTCGTTCATTAATTTTTAACTGCTGCTAGTGTATCGTGTAGAGTATATTGCGATGATGGAGTTGTTAATAAAGGTAGGAGCAATTGTGTTATCCACACAAAGAAGCTAATCGTTCATTAGTATTTATGACAAGAGTATTGACGGGGTTTAAATTAAGGTCTGACCGGAGAAACTTATTGAATGAATATCATGGTGTATAATTGTAAAATTTTGTACATAATTATTCAACATAGTCTAATTAATATACAATTGCACAATTTAGAAGACAGAAAAAGAACTCAAAATTAACAAAGGCCACATTCGAAATTTGGAAGGAACATTTGGGCGTGAATGTGTAGTCCCGATGGATTCCGACCCAAACACAAAAAAGCTCGCGTCATTTGGAAACGCTCGAGAAATTCGACAAAAATATTTGTACGAGCCGGAAATTAACCAAGAATCAACGGTTTAGGTGTTTCCAGATGGACCGAAGCACTTCCAAGAAAATGATTGCTTCTGTAGTTGTACTAGACATGTCCCAAGTATTGCTTTCGGCCATCAGAAGAACAGTTAACCGTGAATGGGATGCAACAATTTGTTTGCCGGAAGTTATCGATGAAATCAGGAAAAACAATCGACAACGTAGCATTATCCTTCATCGTATCATGACACGTCAAACGATCAATTATTTAAAGGAGAAAATCACCAAATTAATATCTAATTGCCCGTTTTTACCTGATTTATCGCCTAACGATATCTTTTTATTCCTCAGCAGCTGTTGAAGCCTTTAAAAACCATGTTTTGGAGGAAGTGCTTCGGAGCGGAAGAAGTGTTTTGAGAATTGGTTCGAACTGATGCAAAAGTGTATAAAACTGTCGATGCTTAATTACTGCTGATTGAGATAATAAGTTGAAAATGCAAAATATCTCAAAAACGACTTCCGCTATAAGAAGGAATTAAAAAATATGCAGGATCTCTCGGAAATTATCTTTAGTTGGTTGTTCGAGATTGCCTATGATAAAGAGGTTCTATTATTTTAAGTAAAAATTGTTCCTAGTCCAATGTGAGCACGGTGTTCATTTAAGAGCTTTGGCATGTCTTGGTTTACCTTTTGTACATTAAAATGATTCTAAGTTACGCAGTATACTAATACACAGCTATGATCTCTTTATAGGAAGATGTTTCCTATTATTAATAGCGGAAAATCTCATGCCATTACCCCACCCTGTACACAGGTATATTTGTAAACATAGCCATAGGATAACGCAGTGAATGCAACTAGCACTCGATAGACTATCGAATTAATTGAAGCTCGTATAATTTCAAAGAGAACTGTTGAATCGCTGTCCTCTGGCGACGACAAAGGCGTCTGATCATTGTACACGAGCTTCTCATAACCGTCTGTGTACACATACTATTATATTGCCATTGTAAATTTACACATCTGATTAATTTCCAATTTTAATAGCTACGTACGTAGTACATTATCTGGATCGTAGGACCATCACAGACTCAGCAACTCCATCACATATGTATTATGTCCATAACGAGCGTTAGTGCATTTACAACGACTTGCAATTTATTAATTCCACTCCGGAAGTGCAATCTACATCTTATACAAGTGATCGAAGGTATTTTTGGTTACAAGAGGAGGACGCAGGCAAGTCCGTAACTCGGATTTCAATCCTATTAATAATTTTCGATTTTTTAAATTTGTTGTTGTTCGTTGTGAATAACCCTGTATAATATATGCTAAGGTTTACCGTCCAGCGTCACCGTTAAATGTCGTCGCTGGGAACTTGACGACACATTAAGTATTTACGCCAAAAAAAATAAAAACCCCGGGATAAAGGAGGCTCGCCAATATAACTCGCTGCAACGTCCTATTAGCTTCTAATGTAGCTCTTTTTTTTGAGCTATTTATTAATACAATTGCAATAATTGTAATCCCAAAAAGGAATTATCTTTTTCAACGACGCGTATGAGCTACACCTACTAATTTTCCCTATGTACGTAGCTTTTAACTCTCTAATATTTTCCTGTTTCTACTTGTTAAATTACCATATCTATAGATCCGACATTTCTACATTATTATGTTCAGAAAAATGATTTTTTTTCGCTAAAACCAGATACCTTCAATGATGAAACATTTAAAAGCCAAGGTAAGTAAATTGCTGAAAGTAATGAAAGCTTTTACCACATGAATTGTTTTACCATGCAATAAATACGCAGTCTAATATCTATCTTCCTTGAACTTCGAATTTCCTTAGTGATAAGGAACGTTCTAGTAATAAAAATTTCATTTCCTTCATATAAGAGCGATAGTATAGTATAAATGAGGGAATTGCAGGAAACACAAGATTGAATTGGTTGAAGCTTATTGCTCTGAATAGTAAATTTAATTTTGTTCTCCTAGTGTTTTCTTGAAGTACAGAACTTTGCAGCTTCTGGGGTTCCGCGTTGCAGGAAAGAGAATTTCCCGTATAGCAGACTCTGTTTAGACAAAATAAATCGAAAGAGCTTAAATTAGAAGTTATGCAGGGGCGAAATGGTTATTAATGAGGAAGTATGAAGCGAAGCAAAGGATTTTATTTAAAATATGAACAATAAGAAATTAATCCAACTATAAAGGAAGAAATTAAGGTAGTATTTATTTATATTATGCATTATGTTCTATAAATTTCCGATTTACCTATTATCTATTAAATGGTTTCTTAAAATGTTCATAATGAAAATAGAATATTATCAAAATATGTTCAATAAAATTGCTTTAAAACGATAATGAAATTTTTATAAATGGGTAAATGTTAGGAAGATGATTGTAAGAGAAAAATTTGATGTAATATGAGCCAAATACACGCTAATGCTGGAAAGTTAAAAACAAATTGAAGCGAGAGAAAGGAACAAGCTAAGAAAACAACAACAAGGTGTTAATGAAAAGGAGTACTTTTTTTCCTCTTCTAGATGGTAAAAGAGCCTAGTATTACTCTTATATAATCGTAGAAATACGGATGACGTAGGACGTAAGGATCAGCTAACGGCATAATTAGCCAAAGAATTAATGAAATTAATAATAAATAAAAAAGTTAGGCTGACACTTAACCATAATGTACGGACGCGCGTTTCGCTGTGTAACAACTCATCAGTGCACATTTGTGC
>LR737387.1:11173693-11233348 GCA_902655005.2 Marronus borbonicus
ATTAACAATGAAGTTAGACCGACATTTAACCATCATGTGCGGACGCGTGTTTCGCTGTGTAACAACTCGTCAATGCACATTTGTGCCAATCGACTAATTATCGTAAAATATGGATGAGAAAATCTCGGGAGCCGTAAGGATCAACTAACAGCATAATTAGTCAAAGAATTAATGAAATTAATAATAAATAAGAAAGTTAGACTGACACGTAACCATCATGTACGGACGCGCGTTTCGCTGTGTAACAACTTATCAGTGAACATTTGTGCCAATGGACTAATTGTCGTAAAATGTGGATGATGTAGAAACATACATGGATGAGAAAATCTCGGGAGCCGTAAGGATCAACTAACAGCTTAATTAGCCAAAGAATTAATGAAATTAATAATGAAGTTAGACCGACACTTAACCATCATGCACGGACGCCCGTTTCGCTGTGTAACAACTCATCAGTGCGCATTTGTGCCAATCGACTAATTGTCCTAAAATATGGATGATGTAGAAACATATATGGATGAGAAAATCTCGGGAGCCGTAAGGATCAACTAACGGCAGTACATGGCAGTTAAGTAGTAGTCTAACTTCATTGTTAATGCCATTTATTCTCTGGCTAGTTAAGTCGTTAATTGATCCTTGCGGCACCCGCAGATCGCAATGCCAGAGATCCCTGGTGGCAATTGTAGGAGATCCGTATATGTTTCTACGTCATCCATTATTATTATTATTATTATTATTATTCAACTTGTTAACATTTTGGTTCAGTTTCTTAGCTTAATTCTATCCCTAAAAATTGTTTCTGATTTTATTCCTTTGATTTTACTGAAAACAATCATTATTATTGGTGACTATGGCTAAAACTGTCTTTGATAGTGTGTCTACCAGCACAGGCAGCATTTTCGAGGTATATATGCGACAATGCCCGAGAAAAAAAGACGACGAAATTTCAATTTTCGAAAAGTACGCGTTTAAGGTCTGAGAACCTCGATTCAGTCCCCATATCACAGCACTAGAATAGCTCGTCGCTTCAGCCTTTAAGCAGCGAACCCGATACGAGAACTCAATTTATTGAAGAACTTGCGGAAAGACTGCATAAGAAGTCAAAGAATTTTGTGTATTTTACTAAATACTTTGGTCGTTAATTCAGAAGCCCTTTTTTTAGTTACGGTCATATATGTCGGATTACACCTGCGTACTAGCATCTCATTGGTTTGCCATATTTACTCCAGTAATTACTAAAAGATACATCTGAAGAAGCGATGCCTGCTTTGAGACATGCTTCTTCTCTAAAACGTTACGAAATTCGCGAGAAAGAGACTCCATATCAAATAATTTTTCATTGTGGCATGGAATAAATAAACAGAACAATATAACTGACACACAAAATAATATCTACCATCCAATCCTATCCGCCTTCGGGAAACTTTACTCAAGAGCAAGATAAACGTCGCGCCGACATATTTGACAATAAGCGAAGTTTCTCGGGGAGTCAGTTAAAATGAGACACATGTTAAGACTTTTTCCCCCAACTTATAGTTGCTGGAAACTTATGATTGATTCACAAAGGACGTGATGAATCCGAAGGAAAAGTTCCGCCGTCTAACTCGCCCGGCGACCGATATCGGCAACTTTACAGACTTTTATAATACACGTATTTATATACTTCGGAGCTGGCGAAAAGTAGTCTCCTTAGATGGCACTAACTGAAGTAAAGTTGTGTTTCGCGAGATGTCGATCCTGCCATAAATTTCGAGCGGGGCAAACTGCACCTAATCTTCCGAGTTGTGCCTTTACGACTACTGTTGCTGATTCTGTTTAGAGGATATTTGGAAGTTTGAGGGGACGAGAAGTTAATGCATATGTTTTTAGTGTTTCTTTCCAAGGTAAGTAGAGGTGTTAACGTGATGAGACGCATCGTCGCCGTTGTTCTTCATTTGTTATATGCAATATTCATCATTGCAAGAGCTTAAGAGCGCATTTGAAACAGTAATACCACTAGAAAGACTTGGCTGGTCCTCTTAGATAGCATTTTGTTGAATTAAAACCTACAAAAATGGAGATTGTCTTCTCCAGGAAGGAGGTAGTGTGTTATTGAATCTTGGAGAAGTGGTAAAACGAAACGTTGTTCATTAGAAGCTGTGAAACAGCGGTTTGGAAAGGAAATAATTTGGACGTTCAAGTAAATGTAGATTTTGATTATTTTTCTTAACATAAAAGAGACAATCTGCTAAAACTTTTACATAAATAATTTAACATGTTTTAATAGATGAACAATCGAATTAAATCACAAGTTCCTGTTTTTATTTTCGACGCATTTTACAAAAATGGTTTTAATTTATTTGCTGTGTTTGTTTGTTTTAAAATGCTTCTTGAAATCCTGTTTTCTTCCCCTTTTAATGTTCCAAATTCTTTTCTTTCAGATCTTCTCTGGCTGTTTTCTTTTGCTTCTCGAATTAATTTTCTCGTTTATTCCCTTTTCAGAGTATTTTTTCAATTATTATTATAAATTATCAAAATGCCAGAATTCGAATATTAACCAAAATTAATACGAATTTTGCAACGTTTAATTAAACTTTAACTTTAAAATTAAATAATAAAACCTTAATCAGCACATTAAAAAGAAGGGACACAGCTCTTTACCGCTATGGTGTCAAGTGTACGACAATATATAAACGAAATTAAATTAGAAAACCTCAAATTAATTCAGAATGTAACTTCGCCACGAGAATTAGACGCTTACGAAACAATTTATTTAAATATTCATGGACAAAGACGAAAATGAAGAAGGCAGTTGTAAAAAAAGTTAAGTAGATTATGAAATTTGGTAACTGCGATACAAATTACAGCTTTCTGTATCATCAATGAAGATCAGCGAAAAAAATTACAAGTGAAGCGAATGGATAAAGCCGAAATCTATTTGACTTGCCAGTTAATCTATCTAAAATATAGTTCTGCTGGTCATTTTTGCAATTTTGAAAAATTTGAAAACGCTACCACTTATAGGATTGTAACATTTTCTAATTTGGTGACGAGTTTTTCAAGAAATTTTAAATAAACTTTATTTTCAAACTAGCTAGTGGACTAAAGCGAAAGCTAATAATTAAAATTAAACAACTAACTTGGGTTTTATTTAACAAAGTATTATGTAAAAAGGGAGCCAACAATTTCACTGCCTTATAACTGCAACAATAACGTGAAAACAAAAGAAAAAACTTCACAAATAACGCTTTCCTTTCAAGCACGTTAATTTTCACCGAGCATCTAACAGAGGCAGCGTAAATTCCTCTCCGTACTCGCGCATTGATTACCTCTCACTCAAAAAGCTCCAGACGCGAAATTGCTGTCGTCCGTCTTTTTCGCGTCATTAGAGGAGGGAGATAGTCGCGCACTTTTTCAACACTTCAAACTACTCATCCGTCGCGTCGCGATATCCGCCATTACAACATTAAAGCCCTATTGTCCCTTCCTCATTGTTCGCCGTTCTTTTCGCAGAGATAATAAATCGTCATCGTATTAGACAATTAACAATTTCGCGGTTGATGTTAACGCATTAACCGGGTTTTGTTACGTCATCATCCGGAAAAGTATAGGCACATCATTAGTCTTTAAATAACTAATTAATGCAGACAACGATATACAGTGCGTTTGATTGCGGCATACATTTAAGGATTTAACGTAGAGTATAATAATAATAATAATGTTAAGGACACGGATAGATACATCAAATATCATCATAGAGCATAATGATACGATCAGCTGGGAAAGGCAGCTAAGGGCGAAAATACCCGGAACTAAATCATGAGAAAAACGAAGGAAATAGCCATACTAACATAAGCAGAGAAAAAACAATCCCTGTCCAACAGAAGAAAACGAAAACTCGAACATATAATGAATAAAGATGCGAATCAAGAAAATCAGAAAGTAAGAACTTGTGAAGCAAAAGCTGAAAGTTAAAAGCAATCGATTAAGGAGATACAAGAAAAGTGAAAAGAGAAAGACGTACAACACATTATTCCATAACGTCCAAGAAACAAATTAACGGGAATAACAGAGAAAATAAGAAGCAAAAATATCCGAACCAAGAAGAGATGATGGAATTCTGGCATCGGATATGGGGCGCTGGAAAAGAACACAACAAAAAGTAAAATGAACACAGAGGGTGGAGAAAGAGGGTAAAAAAGGTACAATATATGAGAAACCAGTAAATAACAATGGAAAATGTCAAAGATACATTGAAAAAAATCTCTTAGCTGGAAAATACCAAGGCTTGATGGAGTGCAGAACTATTGGTTGAAACAATTACCCATAATTAAAGACCCAAATAAACTAGCGGAACTTCTTACTGAAGGGAAAACAATCCTGCTACTAAAACTCCAATACCAAGTTAAGGCCCCGGTCAGTACAGACTAATCACATGCTTATGCACGATGTATAAACTGATGACTGGAATAAAAGCGAGCAAGATCTACGAATATTTAGAACAAAACAAAATGATCGCGGGAGAACAAAAAGGAAGCAGGAAGAAAACATACGGTTCCAAAGAGCAGATTATGAGTAACGGAGGAAACTAGGAAGGGAAAACAAGATCTCTATTAGGGATATGATAGTATAATAGAACCACAAGTACAAAAATTATTAACATCATTCATGGAAAAATTTGTTTTCCAAACCTGCATATTAACCACTTGGAACTAGGAAAATAAACAGAAGTATGTAACAAGGAGATACATTGATCGCGTTGTGGTTCTGCATGTCAATAAATCCACTCAACTCCAAACAGATGGGGCACCCAATCGGTAATAAAAAAATCAACCACTTGATGTGTATGAATGACATTGTGGACGAAATAATGAAGAAGTGAAATACCTATTAAAACAAATAGAGAATTTTAGTGAACGACGCGTAAGTATCAGCAACATCCACACCACACAAGTTTAATTAATCCGGGATGGCCGTTTCGACGACACGAATGGTCCTCATCCTCAACCGATGACCGAATGGGATTAATTAAATTTGTGTGGTGCGGAGGTTGCTGATACTTATGTGTTATTATTTAATTTTAGCAAAGATATTAAAATGGATTTCGGGTTGGATAAATGTAGAATGAGTGAAGGCATGAAGGCATGCAGGCAATATAATGGATAAAGAAGAACAATTATTGATTAAGGTAACAGAAACAAGCTTATTAGAAAAGCTGATTTAGGCCTACTAATGTTACATGCATACTACGAATATACTTGTGAAATTGTATATGATGAGGTGATTGAATTCGTAAAAGATACAAAAGCTAGAATTTAGATTGGGTAGAGTTCCATCTTTACCAATTAAATAATTGGGAACTACCTCGTAAGTTTGTCCCTTCCTAGCTACGCAGATAGAATAGAAGCGCATACTCAAGGTTGTGAAGTATACTGCTTAGCTGTTTTAGAGGAACATGTCAATTTGACCTCCTCTAAAAAAAAAATAAAAACATCGTAATTGTAATTAATATAATCATCTGCCTTGTTTTTTTCATTTCGGCAAAAAAAATTAGATACCTGCTACTGCAGAATATTTATTTAACTAATAACAAAACATATATCTACGTAATAACCTAGCACTTCGTCGAAATTAATTGCACGAGAAAAACAGAGTCGAATGAGTTTCTTACACTAAATTAACTAAATTATATTAAGTCGTACATTTCGAGGAAGAACACCGTTTAATTTAGCGTAAATTTTTCATTTTGGTGAAGGGAAGTTAAATTAAATAGCGAATTTAATGTAGTCCTTTCCTGTTCCCGCGTATAATTAGCTGTCAGGAATTATAAAATATGTTCCGTGGAAATATTGTGTTTTTTTTTTATATTACGATGCGGCAGGTGGATGCTAAAATTTATTTAGGAATATTTTTTATTCAAAGTTCTAAAACGAAGGAGTAATAGTATTCAAATATTATACGTAGTGCTACATAATCTCGAAGGATATAGTGTTAGTGTAGTTTGTATCCGAGAATTTAAATCGTTGAGGGTGGTCGATCTCTTTGGATCTTGGATATCTTTGGATCAACATTACTTTTTCTTTTTTATTTAAGGCGTCCCAAATGTGGCGATGTATTTAGTTTATTAGCAGGCATACTTTCGCGTCTTTATTTTAACTTTAATATTAAGTGAATTATATATTAATAAGCCTCACTTTTACCATTTTAATATGTAAAATTTCACCGGAAAGGTTACATCTCAAGCAAGTTGGAAATTTTTCATTTTTTGTTGAAATTTTAACGTATTATATCTAATCTGTCTGATAGGTAAAATTATCCCTAGTGGTGGTACGTGATCTTTTGACTAGGTAGGGCGCGATTGTAAAAAATATGATACAATTTTAACAGCAATTTTTTCAAAAAAGCAGGAATTGCTGCTTAAGAAATACGCGCACTGCACTGGCAGGCATGGCAGTGAATATAATGTGCGCAAGGATATTTTCTAAAAGTGCTGACGCCAATTTCTTATATCTGCATTTAAATAACAAAAGCGGCAGTGCAGCATTGCGCTGAAACGAGATTAGACCAGTCTGCTCTGATACCCCCTCTGCGACTCGACCCTCAATCATCGGAGGAACCCGTGACATCGCCGACATTGAGTAAAGGAAAAACACGAGATGCCGGATGCCACCCCAACCATTCTACTTCACATTAGAATGACTTAGTCCTCAAAATTCGTTCAATATCTACAGGGTGAGTCGTTTTGGATAGCTCACTGCGGCAAATTTACTTGCTCAAGACGAGAAACAAAGTAAAACTGCCCACAGCAGGCGCCCTTCGGATAACGCGAAGACCGTCTCCAGACTACGTGAGGCCTGTATGAACTCCGGAACTCTGCCGGGATTTATACACGTGCTTCAATCAAAGTAAACCAAAAGAACGTAGATATATGAAAATGATACATGACTCCACAATCGTCATATGGGTCTTCTACTTTTAGCCCTTCTTTTCCTTATTTTTTCCCATTTTAGTAGCCTAGTCAACTCTTGTATTTTTATTTTTTCTTCCTATTAGTCACTTTTTAAAGTTACACTGATACTGTTCATGTTACTTGTCACCATATAAAAGCACGGGAAAAATCTGTAGTAAATAACCCTGTCCTCCCGTAGCCAAAATAAGCCTGGGTACGGAAATCCTGCGTCTCAAAGGTCAAGGTCAAAGTGTCAAGGCTGTGGTTGGCTGTTTGGTCAGCCGTTGTACCGTTGCCATAGCAACCAGGGGTGCGATTTTATTGCGACCCAAATATTTCATTTCAACCTATTTTATGATGTAAGTATGAGGTGTAAAGTATATAATTCATTTCACATTGTTGAGCACGCAATATTTAAACCGTACTTTTGCAATAATTATGTAATATAAATTTGCATAATTTTGTTTATGGATTCAATTGCTTTTTTAAAGGATATATTAGGAGTGCGCGCGATCTCGCGGCCTTACGGACTCGCCGCTATCGGTTCTCTCACTTTTATTGCTCAAGGTGAAAATCATTTTTGTTGAATCGTTTCGTAAGACGTAACCATAGATCTGTTAGTGTTTTGGTGTGCATTCAAAATGTCTCTAAACTGCAGGACTGGCGATATCCTTACAATTATATAATATAGAAGAACTACATAACATCATTAAATATGTTTGTAATTTTGTGCAACGTGAAGGACGACGCAAAATGTAACGAGGAGAGGATCACACTTCATTAATAAATGTCCGTATCATGCATTGCTAAATAAAGAGAATAACTCACTATTTAAGACAAGAAAAGCAGATTTAAATGAATTTTATGTTTGTGGAAATTAATTGTCTGAACAAGAAAATAATATTTTTACAAACCGAAAGGAAGAACAAAGAAGGGTAAAACTTAACACATAGTTTCAGTACAAATTGTTAAAAGAATAATTCTTCTGGTATTCCACATTTATAGAAAAACAATTGATGTAAAATGCGAACTTTTTAGCTTTAATTGGACACAAAATCATCGTGGATTCTATTTGTATTCAACTCGTACAGAATTAATAATTCAAAGGGTTTTTAAAAATAACAACATTTCAACAATTGGTTTTCATCGAGCATACGTATTGGTTACATCATTTCACGAGTACGTGCCCGAAAACGTTTTTTGCGCAGTTACGCTTATTATACGATCGTTTTCAACAGCAACATGGCAGCGTGCGATCTCTATGATATACGCAATAATAAATATGCCGCGATTGAATCGTTTGTTATGCTTACAGCGTACCGCTCGGACAAAAATTAACCGTCGTCGCGTTTCGAATTTTTTCGTTCGTCTCTCGTTAAAACTGCATCATTTTACATTTAACAATAACTCCCTGCACCATTGTTGTATAAAAATATATAGGACATCGACGCAATAATCCAACAACCTGAAAAAAAAAAGAAACGAGCGATATCTGTCCGAAATATTGGGCGAAATGTGATTTTTTTCAGATCGAAAAAAATTACAACGATGTTTCGTTGAAAATTTATGGGTTCCATGTTGCATTGAATTGACATATTTGCCTGAATCCACGAATACGAATCGTGGTTATTACAATTACCTCCGCTAATTTTAATCTGGAGGAAAAGCTATTTTGTGGAAATACTTGAATAGAGAGGTAACATTTCCAATTTAGATTGTTGTGAAGATTAATTCTGATTTAGTTTCATTGGATCTGTTATATTTTTAGAAAATGTTATTTCCATAGGTTTTAATACCATCTAGGTTAGGAGGGATAAATAACATTGAAGATTGTCCATATTTTACTCGTTTTCGTCGCCTTCAAAGTGTTACAAGGAGAGTACAAACACCGGTCTTAGTGCTTGTTTTGTTAAAATGTTAGGCACCTCTATCATGTCAAATCTTCGTCTTTTCAAGTTGATTTTCATCTTTGGAAAAAGAACAAATCATAAGGGGCGAAGCTAGGCGAGTATGTCGGATGAGAAATAACTGCCGTATTGTTTCTCGCTAAAAACTGTGACCTTGCCCTTAGCCGCCGCGAGAACTTTGGTTTAACGGTCTGGCCTTAACGGTCCGCAGCTATCAAGTCTGCTTTAAAATTTTTAAATAAATTCAGTTATTGCGGTGATTTGTCCTTTAAAATTTTTATCGCTTTAAAACTATCAACGTTGCGCATTCTTCCTATCTTTTTAATACTCTTTACATCTTTGTGAAAACAGAATATTTCCCTTTCAGGCCTCCTTCTGTTGAACTGCGATGGTTCAATTTTTTCCAGTCTAATTGGTTGTGGGTCATCAACTAATACATCAAGTCCTGATAGAAAGATCAACTTCTACTGTGATTGATATTGTTCTTCCTCTCTTCTATCACAGCAACCTTCTGAACTGTTTTCTCAAATCCAAAGTCATCCATTAGCTGTTCTCAAATACTTTCTCCTGATTACCCTCTAACTTCTTCCAGTAATTTTTCTCCTATTGCTCTTAAAAACATTGAGACTAAGATCTTGATATTCGTCCAAAATATATTATTAATACTTAGCTACGTCTTCGGTTTGTTAATGGACGCGAGAAAGGTGAGACACATGCGAAACCAAGCATTTTTGGGATCTGTATCATAAATAACTGCCAACAATTATGAAGATTCACAAAAGGACGAGAGCACACGATGTTCACTCGGTACTTGCTTATGACAAAGATATATTTTCATTGTGCAAAAGTTACAATTAGTTTCACATACCATCGAAAAAAAATATATTTCCAGCGTTTAGTTGTTCAGACTTCTAAAGAAACTTTGCAAGAACCCAGATTTAGATCTATCATTTACGTGTTGCTTTGTTGTAACAAACCAAAACAAATAGGGGAAGATTTCTCATATTTATAGTCATTGGTACCAGTAACCATTCTGTCCATTTTACAACTTTTTGCCATGTTCTGAAATTCAGTGTGAATCTTACCACATGGTCCAGAATTAACACTATAAGACTTTCATCTGCTTTAAACAAATCAACCGTTGTACCGTTAGAATCTATTTTTTTTTGTGAAAGATAACAACACTAACCGTTTCGGCGTGCAGATAAGAGGTTCCCAATGAAGTTGGTATCGGCCCCTCTAGAATCGATGATGATCGACGAGTTGATTAGGGGGTCGAGAGCCAAATGTGACCGGTCGGTAGTGACCTTTACACTGTGTTGAACAAGCGTTTAGTCAATACGTTACTAAAGGCAAGAAACAAGTTGAATGTTTTTGAAGGAAGCGAACAAGTCAAGCTGAACACTAGCATATGTTTGCAAAATTTAAAATGGTCATTTTGGTCTAATGTGCAATTATTCTTATTACGTTATTATGTCGTATGCTGTATATTGTAGAGAAAAATGTAAACAAAAATTAAGAGAACCATTCGATGCAAAAAAAGAAGTTGAGAATCCCCGATCTAGATCCAGAAAAAGACAATTGTCTGATTTCGAATCTTGAAAAAATCCTCCACTATACGAGGAAAATCTCGAAGCCACAAACAAATAGCTCTCGTTGTCTGCTTTAAAAGACGATCAATAATCTGTTCCATGTCATAAATCCTGGGATTTGCGCAAAATATTCTCCCGCAAATATTCGGACAACAATCCGTGCGACGGCAACATAGATCACCGACTCCTTAAAAAGTTTTTCCGACCGATTTTCGTTGATATACGAACGAAATCCGACGACCATAACCATTTCGTTATACATACACATGCATTTGCCTAATGGAAAACCTCGCTGCAACCGCGAATTTATGTTGCAAGTAAAATACGAGAGCGCCGAATAGAGATACGTCGGCAAACCGTGCGTGTAATACCCATAGATAACAATAACGATCGCACCGCCATCTAGGGGAGTGGTAGATACTATTATAGATACGTAGACATCCACCTGACTTGAGCGTTCGAATAGTGCAGGTAAACGTAGATGTAATAAGTCAACGTAAGGCACCAAAGCTGTTTTAAGCGGTAATTGAATTGTACGCGGGTACGAAGGAAATTGGAAAGGGAAACTTAGCCACTTCTTGCGCTAAATGAAACGTGCCTTTATTTGCGTTGCGGTTTCATGCATTGCGTTTTCAGTTTCGAACGGGTACCGTTACGGAAGCGTATCCATCATTCTTATCTTGGAAGTGCACAAGTTCTTTCTTGAACATTGTAATTAAGACAAATCAAACGCTTCTAACGAAGATAACGGTGGTAGATGGGAACTCGTTTACAAGTAAAACTAGCTTAATGAACTCGGGACATGCACACCATATCCCATCTATGCTCTCACAAAATTATATTTATTTTTACGTAATATCTTAATTAAAAAAATTATTCAAGTAGTTTCCTCCGAAGTTAGTTTTGGTGCAGATGATGAAACCGGAATTAGTTTGTTTCAACCTCAAGATGTTGAGGCTGAAACAACATCTTGAGGTTGGCTAATGGATTCGAAGACTTCAATTCAGGGGGAATACATAATTCACCTATTGCAGCCCAAAATGCTGCGAGAGTTGCCCTTAACTGTACGAACCACACCCATCCCCATTACCTTAATTCGACTGCAATTAACCAATAACTCAAAATCTTTTCATTTAGGTATCGCTTGTGTTTAGCAATATTCTTTCTATAACCCTCTTCAATTTTCTGTTCTAATTCCTCCATCTTGGAGGGAGAGGAAGATTGGATAGATTACTACGTATCCCCCTCAACAATTTCCACTTCCAATTTGACCGTGTTAAGAACATAACCCTTCAGTTTTTTTACGTTTTGTAATTGATGTTCGCCTTACCGGAATCGACGTGCCCCCTAAATCGAATTACGTCATTAATCTTTGCGATAAAAAAAATTCCTACAAATTGATTCCTTGCTACCCCGGTGCTATCGCCTTTCACCTTAACTGGATTACTTCTGCTACGTTTAATTGTTTTAGGACAGGTTTTTTTGCCGGGCCAATGGTTTCCGGGTTTTTTTCTTTGCTGAAGTATTCGATATTTACCTCGAGGACCTGGAGTGCTTGGGTTGAAGACGAAGGGTATCTTACCTCCTTTGAACCTTACGCAACCTTTTTGTAATTCAACCGTGAAATTTGCTAAAGTAAGAAAAGGGTGATTTACAAATGTTTGAATAATTTCTTTAATGAGATTAATAAAAAATTTAACATTTTTAACTCTTTAAGATTACTTTTTAGGGAAAATATAAGGGCGTACGTTTCTATTTTGAAGATATTTAGAGAAATGGCAAGTGGGGGACTTTATTAAAAGCTATTGTCAATATTATAATTGATGGAAAATCAAATTGTTTCAACGCTAACCGAGGATTATAAAAAATTCATTTCAAAATCTACTCAAAACACGGGAATTTCTGCACATTCCTTTTGTTTAACTTTTGCTGTATTGGCTCTAAAGTCTAGACAATTTTTTCTTTCCAAAATTATTATAAAGCAGGTGCTTGGAAGGACCTTTAATGATACGATACAATGTTAGTAATCTTGGTGTAAAGAAGAATGGAAACTTCTAGAGTAAATATACCAAGCTTCATCATAGGAACACTTTGATTTACATCATTGGTTTCCCGGAAAAGGTCTCATAACCTTAATCAATAATTTCTTTTTTTCTTCGTTCCCTTTCTGTACATTAAGCGAAAACAAGATTACGTATATTTTCCTCAACATCCGTTGATTGTTCCCTGAAAGTAACAAAAATAACTTCCCAGCAATTCACTTTTTGTAGGAAACGGAACTTTTTTTCGCAAACTTGCGGGTGCACACTTGCGTAGAATTGTGCGGTGGTAATTGACCTGAATTATGCGCAACTTTTTGCGACTGCCAAATGGTGGCAATCCATTTTTGACGCAAATTAGTCTAACCCGACTGCGGTGAAAATCCGGGTTTCCAGATTTTCGCATTATAGCTCGCAGAGGGGGAGAATTTGCGTTATTCGGTTTGGCTGTTGAAAAGGTGTTACATATATATTTGGAGAGATTACTTATACAGTGCGTAGTTGTTGGTTTCTTCTTGAAGAATTTGCGGGTGGATAATATTATTCGCATACTGTGTAAGGTCCAAGATTCGGTGATATATTAACAATAGATGTTAGAAGGGAGGAAACACAGTATAGTTTGCAGAGTACTACCCGATGTGTAAAGGAGATGAAGAATATGATAAGGGTCAATTAGTTTGTGAATGATAGCCATTTAAAGTGAACAACTTTTGTAATTTGAACAACAATGGAAAAAATCAAGTATAAAGCAGTATCATAGTATATGAGAAATCAAAGGATGGTCCAAACAGCAGGTTTTTTCGTGACCAACCGGCACCAAAGAAGGTCAAAGCTACTTTATCGGCCAACAAGATCGTGGCCACAATATTTTTGGATGTAGGTGGCACAATCCTCGTTGATCAACGTTGAAAATGGCAAAGTGATTAATGGCGAGGATTATGCCAATTTATTGGATCGTTTCAACAATGCCATGAAGGAAAAACATCCACATTGGCGAAGAATTGAACTCTATTTCATCAAGACAATGTACGCGTGCACCACCGTCGCAAAATTCCAGGAGTGACTCTAAATTGAGAAGACGTTAAAATAAGAAAACTTTAGCAGAGAGTTATATCGGTCACATTACCTTTATTATATATCTTCATTTATAATTCGAAACCTTCACCAATGGAGAGTATCTTAACTTCTTTCATTTAATCGAAAATTTTCAATTCTGCTTTCTCTGAAGTCTTCCAGTTAGCGCGCCGTATTTCCAATATCCGAAGTGATTTGCATATTTAGTCGTATTCCAGTGGCCATCTTCGCGAAAATCCTTTGAGATTCGGAAAACTTCTTCTCGAATAAAGTTATAATGCTTCCTTAGGGCCGGCGCTAATCAACCTTTTAGCGTTCGCGACGAGGACGACGTCGGCGACAAACTTCCTTTTCAAAAGAAACACAATTTACATAACCTCGTTGCGTAGTCTCCGCATTTTCCCCCGGCCAAATTGTTCGCAATAACAAAGGAAGAAGTTACGGCCATAAACATGTTTCGTATTGAAAGGGAGGATTTTCAAAAGTAATTTCGTATCGAATTTATTTCGAGGTATTATGGCATTGTGCGGATTAATTATGAAGGAATATCTTTTCTTCATTATACGTACAACGTATTATTTAATTGGACGAGGTGTAACTAGATATTTACGTGGGAGACGTATTTAAAATAAAGATTTATGATAACACACGTATGAAAGAACTAAATAATCTAAAACGAAAAATCTGAGAAGTTCATCTAGATTACGTTTCTAGGTTCCAATACATCGATTTTTTATTTAAAAAATGAGGTTAACCATCAAAAAAATTGAGAACCCCTAAGAACCATTTAGCAATAGGTAATGAGCAATTACCAAGTACTAAAGCCATAAAACGAGCTTATCAGTACCGTGTAAAAGGACTAAAAGCTATTTGATTAAACCACGCTAAAGTTGTCTTCATTAACATATCGTAAATTAACATTTATGTTTCTCTGCATTCGCGTAAAATGTCCGACGGACGAGAAAAGCTTTTCAAGTGAAGGCGTTGCAAAAGGAAGCGATAAAATGAAGAAGCGTAAACCGTAAAAATAAACCGTGTTGAAATATTAATGTTCGCACGTTTAACGTCCGGAACGTCTTCTCCTCCGGCTATTGTTTTGAACGCAGAATTCGTCGTTTCTTTTTGCCTTTCACTCAGTAGAACATGTAGTCGCGCTGTCAGCGATACATTCCATTAAATTAAACCGGAAAAAGCCGTCCGCCGGCTGAAATAGAGAGTATATAAAAAGGATGTAATTTGTTTCAATTTTTTTATGTAGCACATTAGACAGGATATTGTCTCCTTATATTTTCGCAATATAAAACGAGGTTTTGTTAGGCGAATTCCAATAAGAAATTACCTTTGAGAGTTTAAAATTCAAAGCCTATTCTTATTAAAAAAACTCACGATATATTGTTTGCTATTTTCAGCGGAATAGATGGAATTCTGTAGCCTATAATAATAATGATATGTATTTTGAAAGACTCTTTCTTTAGTAAACTAGTAAGCCAGGGTCTTTTTCTTTAAAGGAAAGGAAAGAACTTGATTGTGGGATCTACTTATTTTTTGCAAATCTAAAATGACGGAAAATTAGACAAATTTAAATGTTTAGGAACTAGTTCTATTGTCATAGGAGTTCCATCGTAGTCAGAAGAGCCACAACGAAGAGTTAAGAAATGATGTGATATCTCACCATAGTTATATCGTACCCTAGGTTCCCCACGAAACTAAGGCGTTGATCGCATGCTTAAACAGTGGCTTGAGCGAGTTAGATAAGTGTTTAAATTGAAGTCGGTCACCACCTTCAGGAAAGCCGCGAGCCAGAGCCCTCACCGTCACCAGGAGAGCGAGAATGCTCTGTTCATTTTCCGCCAACGGACCGCACCCATAATCACGCTGTCACCTATGTATTTTCGTTTATTTTTATATTCATATCTATTTTAAACTTTCTGATCTGAATCGTTTAGATCATATATTGCTTTTGTTGTAAATGTCAGTACTACACAATAAAATTATTTATATTAAATATATAAAAATAAAATAAAATATATAAATAAATTAATGTTCACTTCAATCTATTCTCCGAGCCCCATTTTTAGTAATAAATCTTACTTTTGTGTACACAAAAACAATGTTGCCGCCTGTGATTATTAAATATTGAACAGCTTGAAAATCAAAATTTAGCTGTAAGGAAAATATGAGACAGTACCTCTAATATCTGAAAAAAAATTGAAATCAGTACATGTTGCAACGGTGCTAGCCGTACATTGGTCGCCAAAGGACAATAGAGATGATTGCAAACTACTTACTTTTGAAATGCTTGTTTTTTTAAATAATAATGACACTCTTTTAAAAAATTTCGTAGCTCGCAATTTTCACAGGTCGTCATGCACCAAAAAAACTAAAGAATTGGCTTAAAAAATAACAATAATTAATTACAAGGAAATGGTAAATATACATAAAATTACAATTAACAGCCACACAACGCAAGTTTTAAAATCAGTTCATTAAAACAATTGGAATATTTTTATTAAAGTACACTTTTCTGATAAATTCAGATACTGTGCCGCTAGAGACGAACTATAGAATTTTATGAATACTTCTACTTTGTTAGAAGAAAATTTATTACATTTATCCACGTAGTTCTAGATGCATACGTCATTTTTATAGCTAAACTTGACGGTAAATTTCCATTTTCCTTCCTAAGACGAGCTTTAAGAAAGGCGATAGAACTCTTACGCGTTCACTCAACTAAAAAATTTAATATCTCATACATCAACTAAACTATGTACAATTGTACGTATATAAGTTTCTCTTGCTCGTCGGTTTTACTACGTTAGCCCCAGGGAAGTTCTAAATTTAAATCAAAATCGATCTAAAAGTCTCTTGATTATGCTCAAAAGTTTCCATCTTCAACATTACTATTGCGCTCCATCGTCGTGAGTAATTTTGAAAACTATTAATTACCATTTCCCTAGGTACCTCCGATGTTAATTACTGCTAATGTTTTTTCATTTGCGTTAAAAAAAAGAGCTTCAATTAAGGTAGATCTATTTACTTCTCAAAGACGTAACGTAATTTCGAAGGAGCCGCTGTCCTTCGAATTTTATATCTTTCTCAGCTCTTTGCGTCTTAAATTCATTAAAGTTTCGGCAAGCGGAACGTTTCCACGGACATTTCGTCGAAGTTACAGTTAATTTTCAACGTTCGTAGATGTTGTCATCTAGTTGGACCTTGCTAGGTACGAGTTGTCACATACCGCAGCCAAAGGGATAAAAGGGAATGATACAGAACTTGTTACGTGATTGGAATGTTTTGAGAAAAGTAAACTTTAGACTTAAGTCAACTTAAATTAGTTGGAGAACAGTTAAGTTGGGAGATATTTCTAATCCAATATGGCCGTCAAACAAAAGAATAGTTTGATGGTTTCCAAAAAGTATTGTTGAAATCATGTGATCATGAGGATCAGTTCGAAGAGAATATGTGGATGAAAGGATTTTCAAATTATTCTTGACACCATCTTAAACAGATTCAATTGGTAGAAAGAACAAATTGTAAGTTGGCTGGCTTAAGACGTTGTCAGCGCGCTATCCTTTTGTTTGTCTTTTATCGTTTATCGTTTGTTATTTATCATTTGTCACTTATTGCCTGCAGCTTATCGTTTGCTCTTTATTGCTATTGATTTGGTTACAAGACAAAACCAAAGCTAAATTTAGCAATAATATATTACTGGAAATACAATCGAGTCTTCGTTTCGGATACAGTTGTTATGACTGCATTAACCAGCGTTGCTGATGATATAATTCAGGGGGTTAATGAGAGGCATACCACTTGTAGATTTCAGCAAGGCTTTTGATGCAGTGAATCATTTCCTTTTAACTTTCATATCAAAATATATTAGTCTCGGTTCTTCTGCTCTTGCTTTGCTGGGGAGCTATTTTAGGACGGGGTGCCAGAAGGTTTTTTCGAACAGTAGGGTTTCGGGAACTTTTTCCGGTGACTTCGGGTGGACCCCGGGGGTCAATTTTAGAACCGATTATATACTCCTTGTGCTCTGCATTCTAATTTTATGAACTAAAATTTCGTAAGATTCACATTTGTGCTGATGATGTTCAAGGATATAGACCTTTTGCTCCGGCTGATTGGCTGCACTCTGTGGGTCAAATAAATGAAGATTTGAATGCTATGTACTCGGTGGCAGAGAAACGCTTCCTGAGACTCAATCCAGATAAATCCATGATGCTATTATTTGGCATCAAGAATGCATTATGCAATATAGAAATCAACAATCGATATAAAACTTTGGGTCGTCCTCAGATAATGCCTTTAGATATCACATTCAGATAATGAGGCCTACATCTTTTAAAGAAGATTTATCCCCATAGGTGGTCTCTAGGTCAAAAATTCAAGCAGAGACTATGTGAGCATGTGATGCCCTCTCGATTTACTTATTGCGCCCCAATTTTATCATCCAGCCATTGCGCTTGATCTGATGACAACCGAAATAAGTAGATAGAATCTGAGTAAACCAAAATAGAAAGCATCTAAGTATCTTCATAGTGAATAGTCGACAATATCAAAAACATCGGAGATATAAATGGCACCTATTTTCTTCCTCCTGCCGTTTTGCTAAAAAAAACGGGTAATAGATGTTAGATCAAAGTTTGTGGATCTATCTGAAACCAATCTAGGTTTCAAGTTTTAACATGACGATGGTCTGTTGAACATATTCAAGTCAGGTAATACAGTTGTGTATATGTCGAGAAATACCTTTGAAAATTTCAGCCATGTTGGACACTGGTCGTACCACCTTGGTTGATGATGAATATAACGATGTAAAGATAACATGGAGAAAGTTTTCAAATGAGAGGCAGCAAAGATTGTGGGCACCTTGAAGCTAACCGTGAGTTGGGTGCTGAGCTTGCTTTCGCATTGGAATGAACATTTCCAAAGCCATGTTGAAGCAATTTGGAGTTACGGTGTCGGTTAATAATGGTGAAAAAGGACTGCGTGGAGTTCTGTTAATCGACTATCTTAAAAAAGAAAATAATGGATACTACGTATCATTATTTAACAAGGTAAAGACAGAACTTGCGGAGAAACGGTCGCATTTGAAATTTTGATCCGCCAAGATGGTGCACCATCTTACACTTCACTAGTCGCCGTGGCAAAAATTCACGAATTAGGGTTCGAATTGATGGACCCTGTCATATCTCTTTTACATTACAGACCTCTAGAAAAGTTTTTGGAAAATTTTAAGATATTTCAGTACTTTAAACGTGACGCAATTGCGAATAGTGTATGCGATGTAGCAAATCGCAGCACCAGTAATAGATCACCTGAAGTAAAAACATCGTTTGGGTGGAAATGGCTGCGCGGAGAATCGCTAATAAATTGCCTTCATTTAAAATCTTCTAAGCAAAACCTACAACCCCGATTCCAATGAAATATAATCTATCTAATGTTTGTAAAAGTGCAGCCGCACAAAACATAAATCAATTGAAGCAGAACAAAACATGTAAATTTATCATCGTTTAGTTGGCAGACTTCCGCAGCATTTTTGTTTGTTTTCTGATGAGCGGCGTTCAGAATAATATTCTCTGAATTAGTTAAACGACTGGGTTTTGTAATAGTTTCTTTGTTTTATTGTAATGTTCGGCATCACGGTAAGCAGGAGAAAGGTGAAATTTATGCAGTTAATAGGAAAAGGAATTCCATAAAAAAATTATTACAACGAAGATAGATTACAAGAAGTCCTAGCAACTTAAGAAATACAATTTCCAAATAATTTCCATTGCTCTATATACAAAACACCTTAATACTATGTTGCGGATCGATACAGAAGCAAATTGGCCTATCAGCTACGTACTCGGATTGATACGTAATGCTTCTCGCTCCTTTGCTGTCTAATTTAAATCCGATTGCTAAGGCGGCGAACGGCGGCAAACTTCGTTGCGAATTTATTATGGACATTATCTTCACGTAGAACGGATCATGAAGGTAGTTGCTCGCACGAGTTTGCAATCGTTAATGGTTTTACCGAATGGATATCGGTTTGCGAAATCGATTTTGTGCTATTCTTAAATGGGACTTCGTTCGCATCGAAAGTAAGGGAATTGGGGTACGTCGCACTTGAACGAACAAATTGAAAATAATCATAAAAATGTGTATACGGTTATCTGGTGTTGATTCCATTTAAAAGATTTGTTCATTTTAGTAAAGGCTAAACGTTTCCGGGGGTTATCTTGAAAAGTTTTGTTCGATTTTCTCCTCACCACCATAATGTGATAATTTCGTCGGCTTGAGATAAGGTTTAACAAATAGGATTTTTTGTATGTATGTAACGAAGAATGTGTTGAAGACGTCCTGAGAGCAGTAAATTTTTAAGCGAAAATAGATTTACACTGATTTACATTATAGAATTAAACGAAATATTGCATGTTTTGTTAATTTTAATATAAACTTTTCGAACGTCCGATGCTAGTCCAAAAAGGAAATGATACTTTAGGCAACGGTCTACAAACTTTTCGGTCTTAGGGCCACATTAATTTCCCTACAACTTCCCGAAGGCTAAAACCTATGTAACCCAAATCGGCAGTGAGTGTAGAACATTCAAAAATGAATGAAAGTCTCAATATTTCGCGATTGAGGCAAGCAATAAGGCGCTTTGTTTAATTTGCAACGAAACGATAGTCGTTCTCAAAGAATACAACATTAAACGTTATTGTGATACTAAATATTCTCGAAATTATTCAAAAACTTGCATAGAGAAATTTGAATTTCTGAAGCGTCGGTTAAAATCTTTGTTTTCTAAAGTGAATGGTGAACAAGAGGGATCATGGCTTATGTAATTGAGACAAGACACGACAAACTATTCACTGATGGACAATTAATGAAATATTGCGTAATTGCAATTGCAGAAGAAATGTGCCCTGAAAAGGTTAGCTTATTCAAGACTATTACTCTGTCAACAAACACTGTGGCTCGCAGAATAGATGACTTTGCAGCAAATATATCATCTCAACTCAAAATTCGTTTCCTTGAGTGGTTTCCCTTCGTCCTGGATGAGTCGACAGATGTGTCAGATATTGCTGCGGTGTTAATTTTTATTCGAGGGGTAGATGCAAAATATGACGTGTTTGAAGAACTTTTTGGCCACTGGGGAAGATAATTGTAAAGGCCATTAATAAAAATTACCTTCAATGGAAAAACTTGAAGTGTATCACCACTGATGGAAGCAAAAAACCAGTGTGGGATAAATAAAGGAGTCGTTGCTCTTGTGTCAGATGCTGTACAAAATGACGATGGTTCAAAACCATTTGTCATACATTGTATTATTCATCAACAGTCCTTCCCAGTGTGGAAATTGCTTGGATTTGAAACCAGTTATATTAGCTGTTAATTTTATTAGATCCCATGCACTGAATCATTGACAATTCGGCAAGTTTATTGAAGAGATTAGAGAAGCCGACTTACCATATTATGCCGGAGTACGCTGGCTTAGTTGTTGTTGTTTTTTTTTTAGCTTCGAGCAATAATATAAATATTTTTGAATGGAAAGAATCGTTCTATTTCAGAGTTATTTTATGCAGTTGTGAATTAGTGGCGCTGGCAGGTCGGTCTTGGCCCGCGGGCCGTAGTTTGGAGATTCCTGCTTTAGGCCATCGAACTAGCTAGCTTATGAGCTTTTCGTAAATTTTATAACAGTTTCAAGTTTTTTTATAAAATTACTTTCGCGTAGAAGTAAATAAATAATACTTGCGACCTTTAAAAATCCTAAATTTAGATGTTTGTATACAGTTATATTAACGTCATACTACAATATTTACTTAGCAAAATAATACACACCGCCTTCATCAAATATCAACAATTGTTAATTACGTAAATGCATTATAATCCATTTCTAAATCTAATTATAATTATCCATTAGCTACCAGTGTACCTGTGGACGTAGTACCGTTCACTGAACGTGTTTTGTAGCCGTACAAAGAGTAATTAATGAAATTATTGTTAACCAAATACAATAACCGGATTCAAAATTAAACTCCTGAAGGCAATTTAATTCTATTTACGATTGGAATTCGATATACACAGGTTTTAATTAAAGCAATTGGTAAGCAGGATCTGGAACGGAGGTAACTACGGGTGGATATGTAAAGCTCTATGTGCAACTAAGCTATTCATAAACGCAATTAGCAAGCATGTGTGACATGAGTTAATATGCACCGAACATTTTGTTGTTGACTTTCAGTGAATAAGTCCGTTTAATTTCGGTGTCGTAAGTGTTATATTGTTTTACAGGGGCGTAAGAATAAGTTGTTTATTTTTATTCTCAACTATATCTTGAGCAGAGAAGTATTTAGAAAATGTAGATTTATGGGATTCAAGCAGGTAGGAAGACGTTACGCATTAGGTGTGAGGACTTAGTATTTGATATCGAAACTAAAGCTTTTTGATGCCCTAAAGAAGAATTACAATAATTTTTGATAACCTCATACTCCAGTCAACAGAATATAGGAAATAATCAACAATGTAATGCCAATGCCACCAACAGAATACAAAGTAGAATATTAAAAATTCATTCAAAGCTTTTAAGCTTGGCAAATTAAAATGTTTATGTTATAAAAGAAGGTTTACGCTGCACTACATTGAGTTGAAAGACAAATGATGTACTTCAAATTTCAAACACAATATTGAAGGATATATTGAACCACATTTTCTAAATTTTTCTCACCCGTTTCATTCCCAAATAATTTATCGTTTATTAGAACAAGATTATTTACCTCGTCTACAATATTGCGAGTGGTTGCAGTATCAAGGACGAAATCATTAATATTGCTCACCGACGAAGTAGGTTTTAGGTGCGGTGGTGCTTTGAATCTACACTGCCGTTCAGTGAAGTTCGGTCATACAATAAAAATCTATTATATCACACTGAATACAATTATTAATACATAAAATTAGAAAAATATTAAGCATACACTCTTTTCTAAGAGATTAAAGCCATAAATTATTATGTAAAGTGGAAATATTGCAACAACCACAATAAAGTCCCTTTTATTATCATTCCAAGAATTTCTCGGAAGTACCGATCTTTCGAAACGGGTCGTTCGGGGATTATTAACGGACAATACATTTAGGAAACATACCGCAGTATCACTCTTGTTTGTTTATCACGGGCGTAAAGATATAAATTTGCTTCATTTTATTATTAAACGTGTGTTGGCGCGAAAGTTTTAAGAAAATTTACTTCAAAATGGCACGTGGCAAGCCTACCAATGTAGAAAAACGTTCACGCATTATTACGCTGTTTGAAGAAGGATATTCGGGGCGACAAATTGCTGAAAAAATGAATATGAGAAATTCAACAGTAAATGACATCATAAAGCGATATCGGACAACTGGAACTATAGAAAATCGTGTTCGTCCCGGAGCATCTAGGAAAACAACAAAAGCTGAAGATTTGAGAATTGTATTATTAAGCAAACGCAATAGAAAATTAACAGCGCCACAAATAGCAGCCGAAGTCAATCGCGGTCGTGAAGAAAAAGTTTCGGCGAGTACGGTAAAACGTCGACTTCAACAAGCGGACCTTCATGGACGCATTGCCATTCGAAAACCCTTATTACGTCGGGGCAACAGAGCAAAACGGCTACAGTGGGCCCGTTCTCATCTAGATTGGTTGTTAGATGATTGGAAACACGTGCTTTGGAGTGACGAGTCAAAGTTTGAGGTTTTTGGGCAAAATCGACGAGTTTGTGTCCGAAGATCTAAAACCGAAAAGTGATCCCGAACTGCATTGTGCCTACAGTGAAGCGTAGGGCGTAGTTCTGTGTTAGTGTGGAGATGTTTCTCCTTTGCTGGGACGGGAGATTTGTGCAGAGTGGAGGGTGTAATGAGGAAGGAAAATTATCTTGTGTAAGAACTATCTAGAGGAACAAGAAGAACAGCACACCCCGAAAGTAATGACATGGCCCCCACAAAGCCCAGATTTGAACCCTAGAGAGTTGTTGTGGGATGAACTGGACAGGGGGATCCGAAAAATATGCCCAACTTCACAAGAACATTTACGGAATATTCTGCAACATGAATGGATTAATATTCCACAATCCGTTTTAACAAAACTTCGAAAAAAAAAATCGAAAAAATGTCTAGAATAGTTCGAGCGGTGAGGCCAGAATAACTTTTTATTTATTTATTTTTGTCTTTTCTACTTGTACATACAATAAAATTGCATTTTGTTTTTAGTTTCGTTTATTTCTGTAACCTTTTCATGTTTTTTACTAACCGACCGAACTTTTCTGAACGGCAGTGTACATAATATGCACTATTGGCAACTGGCTACTGGCAAATGAAAATCCTCATCAAAGCGCAATACGGAATTACCAGTATGGGTGGCAGGTATAATAGACAATTACCTAATTGACAAGCGAACCGTATCGAAATGGCGGCGCGCCAGCTCCTTTTCTCAACGAGTGAGGGAATCTTTGCAAGGACGATTTGGAAATAGGTGGGTTGGTCATGGGGAGCCTACACCATCGCTAGTTTGCAGTTTCAACTGTATACCGTAGAATTAAATAATGAGGCGCAATTATGGAATCTACTGATCTGAGAACTGGCCATCACTTTGAACACCTTCTTTAGAGCGAAGTAGGTACCTTATGTTTCCTTAAATTCAATCATTAT
Organism: Marronus borbonicus; assembly: GCA_902655005.2. Lineage (NCBI taxonomy): Eukaryota > Metazoa > Arthropoda > Insecta > Coleoptera > Scarabaeidae > Marronus > Marronus borbonicus. The sequence continues at coordinate 11,197,896 of LR737387.1, forward strand.
TATTTTTTGTTTCGTTATGTTCTTATTTGTAAAGCTCATGTCGACCAAGTAGCGATATTTCTCTTCTCTCTCAGTCTTATAAAACAAAAGGCTTACGCACATTAGTGCTTAAGACCTTCTTTTATCATTTCACAGAAACTTCTTAGCTGTTCCTGGAATAATTTTCCAATTATTTTTTAATACTAATAATCGGTTTTCTTAGTAGTAATGGCTTCGTCTATTAAATAATTACCAAAACAAAAAAAAAACGCAACTTTTACGTTTCGAGGACAGATAATAAGATATGGAAATAAATAAATACATGTTGATTGTTATGTAAAATTGTTGTTGCTTTACCATTACTTACAATAATAATTTTATTGTTGCTTTGATTAACTTCTTTCTTAAAATACTAGATTGCGAAAATATAATTAATTTAAATTTAAAGTTTATGTCTATCAAAGCAAACCGAATAGAGTGCGGCAATGTGACTAGCTCCGCTCCTATACCGTGCGAACATACGTCCGACCGAAACCTCAGCATTCTTCGAGCCACCGACCACGTTGCCAAGTAGTGTTCCCGATATATTAATTAGAGGCGGAATGAATTGCCTGATTAACATTTTTGCTTTCCGTTCGAATGGTTTCATTCATACAGCACGGGGTTCGCGTCCGGTTTAATTATCATCGTCGCTAGTCCTAATTATCTAATTAATATTCTATCAGTTCTGGCTTGATGAATACGTCATTACCTACCCGATTTCATTATTTTTAGCCAACACGGTTTTAATTGGGCTAGGTCATGGGCTGAATTTAATTCTTTAATAATCTCGCTAATTATAGAGATGTATTGTATAATGGCTGTTGACGCTTGGAATTAAAAATGTAGACTTTCATATGCTTTACTGGTCAAAGTTATCATTTATTGATTTCATTTGCAACATACGATAGCAGCTGAGCTGCTGTACAATGTATTCGAAGTCAATTAGTTTCAAATGCAATTTTGCTAACTGTTTGCCATCCTTCATCCTATCATTGATTTTTTTTAAATGTAAAACTATTATTGAAAATAAGTGGACTTCAAGTAAAGGAAAAAATGCTTGGAGAAGATTACAATTCCATTTTAGTTCGCAATCCACAACTAAGACAAAGTATTCCAAAGCACCTTCCAACTAGTTTGTTTGCTATCCTCTGGAAGAATTCGTTAAATATGGTGCTACTAAGTAGGTACAATTCCTGGCCACCTAGTTAGGATGTTTCTTATTTTTAGGTCTGCATCAACCTGAACACGGATTGAAAAAAATCTTTAAGGTTGGCGAAAACCTCTGCATTTGGACCTCCTGGAGACTCAGTTTAAATCAGCGCGGAATCTACCGCACCTAATATCCTCGACATTTTGCTAAGTTTGTAAAAATATAATTTTGCTCTCTGCAGCTTTTCACCAACTGACATTATTGTATACTGCGGCTTAAATAAGCGCATAATGGACATAAATTTGAGCTTGTTTAGGATCTGTCCCTTGGTGGTTGATGTTAGCCGTCTCGTTAAACGAATAGGTTGAGAGGTGTTAAGATTGGATATGGGGAGTGTCATTTCATGCTATGAAGGTGACTCTGCCTCTTGGAGGGGGCCGATTTCCATGTACCCTGGCGTGGATAGAGTTGTCACAAATAGTTCTTGATGTAATAATTTAAACCTGGGATGTTGAGATCGACCTGAAGTTGTAAATTCCACTAATTGTCGAAATGTACCTTTCTATTAAAGCGTGATGGTTCCTTGGTATTCTCTTATTTTTTTGTATTTTTTTAAGCCTGTGAAATATAAATGTAAAAGAAAAAAGGTTGGTCCTCTATCATTTACTAAAGTTTGTTGTACATTAATGCTAATATAAAAATGCTAATATATTGACTACATTTATTTTCATTACATTGTTGTAATATTTGCAAATAACAGCAGCTTCTACGGTATTCCAAAAGTAAAATTGCCACTTATATTAAGCGCGATAACCATTTATTAGACAGCAAATTAAGATAATTCCTGCGAAGGCGCACGATTACGCCCATATATCAAAAATATAGGGGCATATTTTCCGGTTATAATTCCTCATTATATCCGATTTATTTACTGTTTCCGCCTGAGCTGAATGACCACACCGCAGTACCCTAATTTATGTATCTGCTCTACACCACACCACGCGCAAGCGACGATACCCGCAAAACGATAATAAATAGTATACTATTCTGACTCTTATTTCTCTCTCGCTCCTATTTGTTTTCCTCCTATACGTAGGAGTAAGGCTATTTTCTCGGCCTACTCACCGTATTTCTACTGGGTTAAACTGCCGGATACCTTAGCGCGTATATCATCTTCTTCCGCTACACCACACGGATGAAATTCTGCCCGTCGTAAATAGTTGGTAAGTGGTGGAAAAGAAGTCGGAAAACTTACGGTAACGTCGCTTAGGGATGGAGGAATCTTGCAGGGGAATTTCGAACTAGGTTGGCAAGAGGAGGCGCAGCTGTCTTCGCACGCGATACGCGAACGTGATTCTTGGAAAGTCTCCTAAATAAGGCCAACTTCTTTAATTCGAATTAAATGGTGGAAAAGTGGAGAGAACGGAAAATTATTGTCTTAGTCTGCTCGATAGCTTTTCGATTATATTCGTGCCAGTTGATAAATGTACTTACTTCACTTTGCAATAGAGGCGATGATGGTTTAAGCATAAAATAAAGGGTACGATGCCCAAAATTTTACGATTACGTGATGGTTTTAAGCTAATAATTTCGAGGATAAGTTTCTGTGATGTCATCATTTTTTTCCAGAAACATTATGGCTATTTCCTTAATCCTAAAGCTAGTCTAAGCCTGTTGTATCTCATGCCTTATATATTAGATTCAAATATAATCGAACATCCTGTAGATAAATTACTAGTTTTTCTTTTAACAACGTAAGTTATTCCCCTTATTTGCTGGTGAAACTCGACCTTATATTGTTATTAGTTAGGCGACGTATTTAAAGCTACGGTCTTGGTCACTTAATCGTATTCACACCTAATTGATTCGACACCGTTAGTTGATAATGGATTTTCCCCCGGATTAAACGCGATCCTCTGAACCCACTTCACCTGATAAATTTTATCCTGATCGTCGCACAAATAACCACACACGATGAACCTAAGCGTTGCTCCAAACAGTTCGTGCGTATAACGTATCCTCTTCGATGATTTACAGCTTCTGATTAGGAGGACCTTGTACGTATAGGCTTAATCCTTCGAATACAAGACCTAGAGATTGAGAAGATTCCTGCCACGCGGATTAAAACTTGATGAATGTTAAGTTTATGAGCGAAATCTGTTCTTTGTACCCTTTAATATAATTAAAATTAATTAACCTGATATTAAAATCCTGCAATTTAGACAATTTTGTACAAAGAGTGGTATAAGCAAGAAGTGTACACTATATTAAGAATTAAAATGCGAATCGTTCCGGTTTGGAAGTGAATAATAGGTTGCCTACCGTATTGAAGGTACGAAATTGAAAAAAAGGAAATACTTCGTAAAAAAAAATTATTAGAAACGGTGTCTTCCAAGCTTCTTTCCATTGAACCCAGGAGATTGTTGTAGATCTTTGTGGTTCTGAAGTGAAAGGTGAATTAAGGATGGGCTTGGAGCCAATTCCTAATTTTATGCGATGAATGAGCCGTATTGTTATCATGAGCGAAGACCAACGGCTCATCAGCATATATCGCTGGTACACTTAGTACCATAGTGGTTTCCAATATTTCCAATATTGCCACATTCTTCGGCAATCATTCTGCGTCCCTTCCGCACTAAGTCACCTAGGCTGCTGCCGAAACCTAAGGAAATTCAGCCACAATGTCTTGTTTTCGTGACATTCTTTTCTTCGTATCTCGTACTTGTTAGTCTGCACATATGTCTGTACAATTAGCCTTTGTCTACAGTTTTAACCATTTGTTCAATTATGAAAGACTGAAATTTTTGGGCGATCAAATTTAGCGAAGAAATGGAAGCTAAAATCGATCTAGTTCCCATTTCCTTAATTTCTCTCACTAAATATTTACACAATTACTACGATAGCAACCTTGTGTACCAACCTCGCATTTGTTTCAGCGTTTTCCTTTTATTGTTTGCGTAAAAGGAAAAGACAATTTCCATTTATCTTTTATTTCACTACCGCGTACCTAACCCTTAAATAAAATGGGTTATTTGATTAATTTACTTTTGAACGCGTGCGTTCGCCGTTAAGAGGCCTGCTTCTTATCATCAGGTGTCTCTGTTTCTTTTTTGCTTTCTTTCGCCGACCCGAAAGCTCCATATTTTTCGCTTTAATCGGAGTGCTTGCCGGAATTAATTATATCCCTTGGTTTTATTTTTATTGCAATTGTAAGGGTCGGAACAAATAATTTGGTTTCCGAGTAAGAAGACAAAGAGATCTGTCTTGCCTAACTCGACTATATTTACTCCAGTCGCGTACCAACGGCATTCTTATCGCTGGGGAGTGGGAGAGGTAGACGGAAATGGGTGCGGCTAAAAGTGCGACACAATTATTAATGACACGTTTATAAAACGTTTTGATGTTTCCCCGGAGGAAATTCTATTCAATCCGGATATTCATGATTTCGAACATAAATTATGGAATAAATGCCGTAATCATCGCAAGAGCTTTCAAATTACCAATCAATCAACGTAGCTGCATACTAAACTTAATTTGAGAAGCAGTTTCGATGCTTCATGAGATTCCTCACGTCTTACAATCTAAGTTAACATTTTAATACCTCAATTTGCAGCGTCATCCAATCAAATACTTAATAACTAGTTTAGTTTAGTAGAGCGTATGAACAAAAGCAGATGTCATGAGTTCTGCAAGCTTTATTAGTTTGGCGGAGGCGCTAGAACAAGCACTACACCGCAAAGTTTGTATGTTGACCTGGCATAAATATTAATGCAACGACCATCCTGCCACAGAGTCATGCATACGCCCGCTTACATTATGCATACTAATTCGTGTTTGAGAATTTTTACACTAATGCAAAACGTGAAGTGGGTAACGCCATGAGCATTTTAATTCTGCACTTTTTGCTAACTTTTCTATAATATTCTTTCGCTTATGGTTTTTTTTTTTTCCAGAACTGGAACAGAATACACAATGAAGTTTTTGGTAGAATAGAGTAGCTATGTTAATTAGATAATTTGCATGTTTCAAACGTTGCAATGTAAAAATTGAGGTTACTGTTCCAATTTTAAAGTATGCCGCGTTTCTACTTATGCCTTATGAAGGCTAACATGTATAAGTTAATCTGATTACGGTAACCTTTTTGTGTGATATTTTAAAAATTCTTTTTAAAAACTCAAGATACTTGTTTTTGTCTAATGTACTATGTTGATTATATCACAATTTCATTCTAAGTTGAAAATTAAGGTTGGGAAGGATGGAATTTAATTCTACTCCACTTTAATTAATTTCATCTACAAGTATATCTTGCGTTTATTCCATAATAAATACATGGCAGATTCGCCCCAAATTCGAACTTTCCAGATCGATAATTGGCGTGAAAGTAAGCAGCTAACTTATCTGGGAAATTGTCGAAACCTGCTTAAAATCTCTAACCACGTATGTGCCACCTCCGCCAGCAACTAGCGGCGACAGAGAGAGGAAAGAATAAAACCGGGGCGTAAAGTTCGGCGAGAGCTTTACGAATCAGCGACCCGGAAGACATGGCATTGAATTAAAGCGGTTCAAGACGTACCCGTAACTAGATGAGGAAAGTTCGGCTGGGGACGGGTGGGAAGTGGAAAGCAGTTTAGACGGAGTGCACCTGAAGACCGTTACCCGATTAAATATAAGTTAAGCAAGCTGATGGGTGTTGATATTAGCAGTAGGTCTGATATGTTTCCAAGCTTATGGTAATGCGTGACTCTAAGTATGCAAGTTTTTGTCCTGGAACAATTTCCCCAGTACGAGGTCCTCCAATGCTTTAATTACTTGTTTTATGTGGCTTTCTTCTATGAGAAAGAAGAAAGAAGGGGTTAGGACCAATGAAGGGCATGTTGGCTGCTTCCTTTGCCAGCTTGTCTGCCTTTTCATTGTCTTCGATTCCTTGATGGCTTAGGACCCATCGCAGAGTAACGTGGTTTCATGCCCCAATTTCCTTAAATTCGTGAATCAGACCAGGTTCATGTGAGTAGGCTTTGATACCCTTTAGAGCTGCCTGATTATCACTGAATATACATTGAATATAGTTATGGTTGCGCCTCGCATCCTTGCCTCGAGGTTCTTTGTGACGCACAAGTCCAGAGCAGAAATCTCTGCTTGGTGTGGAGTCCTGTAGGCATTTTAAGGTGGTAGTTAGGCCCACTAATCCCTATACTTGTTCCAACACCTTTTATTCTTGAGCCGTCCGTGTACCATGCCAGGCTACCTCTTTTGCCTTGAGGCTAACCGAATGCCCACTTACGGCTTTCAAAGATCACCTTATAAGGTTCATCAAAATTATATTGCATAGAGATCTTGCTTTTGCAATATACATCAGGTAATTTATGTTGGGATCTTCAAGGATTCTAAGATGCCCTTTAAGATTCTCAGGCTGCAATCCATTGGTCAATTGGTGTAAGAAGATGCTCAAAAGATTCGACAGAGGAACATCCTAACAGATGACGAATCTTCGATACCTTCGCACGAGATGGAAACTATGCAATAATCATCTGCTTGAATGTTTCCAGTTGAAGCGAATCCAACAAAAGTTGTTCCTTCACGAAGTACTTCCAAGAAAATGATTGCTTGTTTCTTTCGTTGGACTCTGGACATCATACAAGTATTTTTTTTTAGGATCGAAGAACATTTAATGCTGAATGGTATACAATAGTTTGTTTCCCAGATGTTATCGATGAAAAACAATTGACAATGTCACATCATCCCTCGTCATGATAATGCCATCCCGAATGACTAATTGCTCGTATTTATCTGATTTTATCACACTTTAGAAACCACGTTTTGGAGGTATCCCCTTCGAAGTGGAAGAAATGTTTGGAGAATCGATTCAAATAGTTGCAAAACTGTATAAACCTTAAAGGCAAATATTTTGAAAAACAATAAAACAATTTGTACCAGTTTTTTCTGTCATTATTTTTGTGAAAAAGGTATCCGTCGCATCAATGATGCAGTTTATATGCTGCAGATGGCAGAAAATCCATTTTGCACACTTGTTTCTCCAGTAATAAGTTTTCTCTGAGCACGAGAGAAACAAAGTTTATGGTTTTCCAATTTCAATAAGGCACTACCAAATGTCCAATTGCATGGGAAAGATCTATCACCAACTGAAACAACAAAGTTTATTGATAATGGCAACATATAATTGGGAATTGGGAATTACTTTTTCTTTTGAGAGGACCATAAATGTTCAGAATTTTCTTAAACACTAGTTAGTTCAGCGACTTTCGAGGTTGGCTGTGTAGAAGCGGTTCAATAGACTTACTTGATGCCTCTTAACTAATCTTTTTCATTGCTTCCCTGCTTTTTAACTTTATCCGATATTTTTTCCAACCTAAAGCTAATATTGAATATTGCGATCAAACACTTACAGAAAAAATTATAAGCTAGAAGAGAGGCAGTCTAATTTGATATATTTTTTCCATCATATAATTTCTTTAACCTGCTAAGCTATTCCGGCCGAGTATGATTTAATTCTCTCCTTTATTTACATTAATTCTGCCCATGTTTTTAGATCCGGAGGCTGAATGAAAAACCGCATTTTAAATGAAAGGAAACACTTTAAAATTCCGCAGGATCAGATAGCCGGCCTCTTTTTTTTCTAAGAGCGTACGGTTAGGAATTTTAATTTTTAGCCGAGTGTTAATATTTACGGACTTTATTGCGAAGTCTGAATTTTTATGTCAAAATCCAATTTAGCGTATTTAAACATGACGTTGGTAGACGATAAGCTTCCCTTTCTCTGAAATGAATACGGTTAATATTTAATTGTTTACTTAAATAATTATAGAATAAAAGAACAAATGATATATGAATGTTATGACCGGTTTCCTAATTAATTTAAAGTCACTTTATGGTTTAACCCTAGTTTAAATTTGACTTTAAAATTTAAAGCCACTTTAAATTTGTTATGAAATCGGAAAATTGGGGGATATATTGTGATTTTTGAAAACGATTCATCTAGAATATCTCAGAAGCTGGAGCAAAAATAAAATTTTTCATCTACTTGTCTATGCCACCTATAAATCACACTTACGACGTTTACACTTGCGCCCCTACGAATACCTCCTCAAAAAGTTAAAATAAATGATCTATCGTGTAGTGCACCTGAAGCGAAAGCTTGCTCTTGACACCAATTTTATGGGAAACAAGTGAGGTTGAGGAATTGGAGGAAGACTATTTACAATGTTTATGACAAAACGTGTCCAATTTTATTTCAAAGCCTACATGAGCGGATTTTATTGTTGGTATCATCACCAACATAATCGTAAGAAGGTCAGCTTTTATTTGAGCTATCACATTGTAGGTGACTCCATTCAAATTAAACTTTGAAAGGGAGGTATTCATAAGAGAGCAGGTGTAAACGTTATAAGTAACCCCTACAGTGCAAGCAAATGTGTTTTTGGATATTTTTATTTTATCACACTGTATATCCAACCGTAACTAGAAAGTTCTGAAATCTACCAACTTTATTTTCTCGTTTCGCGCATAGAAAGCGAAGAGAAGAAACAAATTTCAAGTAGCCTACTCCGCCTAAAATGAAAGCAATAAAGTACCAATAAGTCCTTTTACGCTTTACTAATCGGAAATAAAACACGAATATCTCCCGAATACCTACAAAGCGCAATTCGTAAGGCAGACGAAGAAAAACGGCGAATAGCATGCGGATATCTCCAAATCAAAGGTCAGTTTCGCATCGACAAAGTAAGCCAAAATAGGTAAGAGAAGTGGATACGACGCTCGGGTCCCATCAGCTTAGACATCGATACGTAGGATCGAGTAACCGTTTGAAGATAACCGGGGGAATCTCCCCGGGGGATTATTCAAGACTAGGAGAAACGACGATATTTCACATTCACTTTATACTATGAATATTCAGTAATGCAAGGCATAGGGTCTTAGTATACATTGCAGATATAGTTTATTTCACGGGACATGGCTTAGCAGGAATAGGCATGTAATTTCTAGAGGTACAATTGTACTAACGTATCTTTGAAAGATATGGAGATTTCTTAAAATTTCTATTTCATCGCCATTGTAAATATAAAATATAAATAGATTGAAAAATAAAGTTAAAAAGCGCAAAAATCAGGGGACAAAACCAACACGTGTATGTAAACTACGAGATATGAGGCATAAACAAACAAACGCCGTTCAAGTGTGATGTATCGTGATGCATAGCGATCTACAAATTCATTAATACTGTAGCATGCCATCTCCATCAAGATGCGTCTTAAGATTGTTAACCCAACATGTGCTGCGTACATCTGAATTTACGATACAGCGTTCTAAAGTGGCTGCGATTGCGAGTGGTATGTTTGTGGTTAAAGCCATTTATCGTGTATTCGTCTTTGTTGTTGTAGACATGTATTAGTACATGGCAATGTCAAGGTAAGTACTCCTTCGTGCTTAGAGCGAGTCCTATATTACTCAGAATTCAGTTGAATAGCTTTTTTTTGAAGCAGAGATATTGGTGGTGACTCGGTAAACCCCAAAATAGAACTCCATGGCTCAGATGGGAGTGGAATGTAGCGAAGTATGCGGTCTTGATAGCAGTGTGAGCGGCTGCTTCCTTCAATCCCCTCAATGCATGTAAGTTTGAATGATAGCTTGTCAACATGAGTTACCCATTTCTAATGGTGAGTGTGAGCTCCTGTGTGTCACCCGGGCAACAATATATATTAAACAGCAGGGCGCACGATACTTGATTTCAGTTGTATTAGCAGCGCACAGTGTGATCTGCTTTGCTTCCGCAAAGGTAAGCTTTCAAAAACTGCAGTGCTGTTGTAACATCCCAACTTATCAGCGAGTATGTCAAGGCTAATAGACTCGGTTGGCTTGAACAAATCCAACGTGCTGCTGTGAGGGAGTTCACCGTCGTTGAACGTAGAAATAACGGAGTTGATCACCTTAAGTATACCTGTTGAAACCTTTTCTAAAACCATGCTGCTTCGTTGTTAGAAGGTTCTTCTGTTCGAAGTAGATCACCAATTTGTCCGCCATCGCTTGTTCGAAGACCGTTGATACACCTGGTAAAATGCTTATAGGGCGGTAGCTTTCAGTTGGTTCTCCCTTTTTGAAAATAGGTTCTACTTTTAGCAATTTTGAGCTGCGGAAAACACCTCGATCCATGCAGATGAAGAAGCGTTTCAGAGTTTCACTGATATCAGCGTGGATTTATTTGTGTAGGCATTTTTGGATTTTAGAATTCTTCTTAGATTCTCTCTGCTTTCTGTTTTGTAATGGGAGAGAAGAAGAAACACTGCGGATTTTGACGTTTCAGGTTACCCAAGAAGTCGTTGATGTATGAAATTTAAAGGAAGAATGTATTTAACGTTCCTTTGGTCCGTGAAGTCTTTATTTCCAATTCGTCCTAAATTTGAGCGGTAGGGTCACATATTTTGTGCCAATTTTTTTTTTAATTAAATACTACTTTTTACGTAGGCTTCCAGGCCAGAGTCAGTTAAAACTGTTCCGGTTTTGGACCGCGTCATGGTTAATCGAAAACTCGTCGAGTTTTCCTCGAGGTAAATACGAAATTCGAAGAAGAACTGCAACAAATGAAGCCAAAAGAATACGTGCATTTGCAAGCGCTATAAGATGTTAAAATTTAATAAACGCAATTCATTTGGCGCATGGATTTTACGACGTCGAAGAAATTCGTCCACTTAAAAACTAGTGTAGCTGGTAACCATTGTGGAATCTTAGAGTTTAATTATTTCTCTTATTACGGGATAGAAAAATTTAAGAGGATCTTCATTAAGGAGAACCATCGCATTTAAGATACTTAAAATTAGGCCGATATTAAAAGAGCTTGACATTAATGGCTTCAGATCCTACTGTCCCGGAATAATTTTACGAAATTGGCAAATTAAAATTGGATTTACGGCCAGCGACCATTACTTCCGCTAAATATAACTTCCCTGGAGTAACGGGCTTAAATTCCGAAACAGAGGCGGCCGTTTTTTTTTTTTTTAATTAAAGAAAATTATCAGGATCGGAATTAAATTATAATTAAAATTTTCATTTCGTACGAAGATCCCGCGACGAGAAGCCTACTGCGACACGCAGAGAAAGTGAAGAAAAAGGTACAGATGCATCGTATTAATGTGAATTAAAACTTGCTCGGTTGGCTTGGCTAGCGGCTATCCCATTGGCCCCTGAGGTAGTTAAATTTTAGAATGCGTTATCTCTTAGCTACCCCCCACGTTTCACCATCGCTAAGGATTGGTAGGGAAGCGCACTAATTGGATGTACCCGAGAGATCTCGAAGATTTATTTAATCTCCCTTGCCCGAGATGAAATTAATTTTCGCCTTTAAATTGAATTAACGGCAATTGCGCAACCCGAAGGACCAGATTTTAAGACGTTCAAACTATCGTTCTGATTGCATAACTAGCGCGAGAACTAACAATAAGTCGAGATTTTGTAGTATCACAAGTTAACAATCGCCTTAAAATTTAAAAGAAAACTGACGCTTTTAACTAAGAGTGCATCCGTTTTTATCTCTGTGCTTGTAGCGAATTTCATTTAGCTTCTTGCCTGTGGGTTTGAGTTGTTTTCAACTTGTTTTCGTATTACGCTATGTTTAGATAAATTATACAATACATTCCCAAATGCTTTTCTTGCTGTTCTCAGTTATTTCCTTTAGGAGAAGTGTGTTTTTTTAACAATTTGGTTACCTTGATTTAAGAATTTATTTTTATACTTGGATACCTATTACTTGGTCAATTATGATAGCGGAGTAGTATGATATACAACATTAACGTTTCGGCACACTTCGCACATGCGGGGATCTTCATTATCAATCGTATGATCGAATGATGTAAAATAAACTCAAATTCCAACATTTCGGTTCTTAAAAAAAATACGAGGGTGGGGATATGTTATATATGGTTGATAATGGGGATCCACACATCCGCGAAATAGCTGCGTGTGCCGACACGTTAGTATTGCTTGTTATTTGGTCAATTATAAAAGTTTGGGGTTCATCACTTTTAGTAATATGCACATGTCCAACATATAAATTCCAATTAAGGGACAATATGACGAAATTGTGCATCATCGAGGCGAACACGAATTAGCAATTACTTGCTGTAACTGCCACGTATTTTTTCTAGCAATAGTTTTCTGCTATTTGTTGGATATGCCGTATTGACAGACAGCTTATGCAGTTTGTTACAAATTAATCGTGTTATGTGGTTCGCATATTCAATTTTTACTACATGCTGTCCATATGGTGCCCTTTCTATTATTCTAGCGTGCGCACTGGAATCCCCGTCTACTACAGCAGCCCTCTGTATGTTGTTCCATAGACGTAGACGAACGCTTGAAATTTAAAATGCATTCCTGGTTCCTTGATTCCTTCCCCATTCTTTCATAGAAAGAATACGTTGCTTAAATATTTTATTTCTGACACCTAAATGCAATAGCTTCTTTGTTGCAGTACCAACAATAATTCCTTGAAATTTGTAAGACTTTATGTATTTGAAAGAAGTAATGACTTTACCCACAACTTCAGAAGCTGCATTAAAATAATGGCCATAACTACGCCTACTCTCCGCTAACCTCTGTGTGCTACAATAGTTACCACCCGCCGTAATATGGCTTCTTTTCAAAGAAAAGAAGTGCCTATATATAGACGTATATATATACGCGTGGTATAGCGTGGTTCAACAAAATTGTACCTTTTTCATTTTAACAACCTCTTGCAAAAAAATCTCATATTGACTGTGACCAATGTCGGTAGATAGCGATCCCCAGACTGCTGCGATATTTATATTGTCTTCTTTCGTTTCTATAAATAATGATGTATCGCTTTTTACAATTGCCACGCCAACTCTGCTTTCCTTTACAAAATTCCTGTGATGCAAACTGTAGGATGCTTCTTCAAGCTGCTTCATACTCCTTCTGCTCTAACCTAATGGGAAGCTATTTTTAAAGAATTCGGTTGTGATGCATTAAAATGTTGCATTGTATTGACGCAAATTAATTTATACGAATGGTTACATGGATTTCTCCACAGACAAGTCAACGCTAACCTCATTGATACTTCAATAACTACTTCGTCGGCCGTGCAAAATAGCGATGTTCATACTCATGCACTTGTTTGTTATTCTTTCTCGCTACAAAGTATATCAAAGTAACCGCCTGCATACCATAGTCAGGGTGTACTAGTCGGTTCTAGTGGGCCATTGTAGGTGGCTTGGAAGAACTTCTATAATTTAGGCACAATTGGTTTAGGAAGCTTATGCAGGAGAAGCATCTTGAGAGACGTGTCGCTTAAATGTTTTTCGATTACAACAATATGATGAGATTTACAAACGTATTGCGCATAGGCTGCAAAATTTCAAAATTTAGGGAATTAATTTTTAAACAAATTATTAAATATTAAATTGAGCAACATGCATTCGTGACTTAAATGCTTATTTTCCTAAAAAAACAAACGATTTACCTGCATTCCTATTTCAAATCTCACCCTTCTACGACTAATACTTATAGCTGTCGAATGGCAATAAATTGGCTACCTTTTTACTTTTAATTTGCTTCATTTCGCTAATCGCTGGTCAAATTCAAATTATACTTGTTATGATAATGTTGTTAACGCAAATTAGATTGTTAGCTCAGTTTTACTGCTGAAATATTCCAATTCATCAAAAGAATTTGTTTAAGCATGAATAAATACATTTATCCCTATATTAATATTTAATTTTTTTTTTAAGTTAGTTTATAAACGATTGCTTCAAATTTAATTAATTAAATGAATTTTCGCATTAATTAATGTGTTGCAATATTATTCGAAATATAACATATCATCTTCATACACCTATTGTAATGTTCTACGTCAAATAAGAGTGTAATTAAGTTAATTATTATATTTTGCTCGAAGGGATATTGTAATTAGAGCAACATATTTGTCATTAAATCGAGTGCATTGGATAATAAACGATTTTTGCATTAATTAACGTAAATCGCCTGTTGCAGCGGACAATGACCTTATCGCTATAGTTCATTTTACCTAATTTTTACTGAAAACCTGCCAGATACCACACAAAAAGATACTTCACCATTGATGTATGTCGTATTAAAAATTAAAGTGCTATGGAAATGTATGTATATTGGATTGGGCATTGTTTTACGAACATATTTATTAACTTCGTTTGATCGAATCCATTGAAATTTGAATATTGTTTCTAATTTAATTAAACAGCTCTGTTAACCGTGTTAAAACGTGCTGCAAGTCTTCATCACTTGACAATACGACAAAATATATTTTGTTGATTACTAGCAGTCGTAATGGCGTCGTTTCGCATATATCTATATGTATACCTATACGTTTTATGTATGTTATTTATACGTTAGCCTTCCGATATTTCCTAAAAAGACAGTTTAATTTTAAATAAAACAACACCTTCGCCCGACGATGTGATTTAATCGGCAGGATTAAAATAAAATTGAAACCGCTACATGGATAAGCTCTAAATATAAATCTTCCTACAAATAGTATTGCCGTCAAAAAAAAGCGACACGCGTAAAAAAAAAACAATTAATTGCGCAAATCGGACGCCCTGCCTGTTTTGATGTTTTACGGTATTTATACAGCAATTCACTTAAAAACGAGTGCTTGTTTAGGGCGTCCCTATTTATATTTATATGGCTGTCGAATATAAACAAATTTGCTCGCTCGTTCTGCTTGAATCTATGGCATTATATAGGAGCTATATTCGTGCTGAAAGAGGGAAATATGTAAATGATTAAATTATAAATATAATTGTTCGTAATTTATTTAAATAGTAGCTTATTTTTCTTTGTTAAGAAGGGAATATTGGTCATTTTTAAGAAAGATGTCACGACAATCTTCTTATGAAGGCACAGCGGACTTAAGGCAGGCTTAGGAACTCGGCTAGAACAATAGCGGATATACCAAAGAATATGAATCTAACACAGCAAGCAGCATACAGGCTACCACAGTGCAGGGGAATCAAGCAATATACCGATGATGACGTCGATTACTCCTCCTATAGCAATGCTGACGTCTTCAGTTAAAAATTGAAGCCTTTCCATTTATATCAATATGAATTTTGCTAAGATATCTTTCATGCAATACTAAACACTAATTTTAGAGTCTTGAATCGAAGTTTCTCCATTTCAGGTTTTAACTACGTGATTTCTCATTTTGTACAAACCCTCACCAACTCAAACCAAAAAATATCCTTAAAAATACATTATGGTAAACATGTGGGAATCACTGAAATGACAGATTCTCAAAGCACCTTTGCGTACGCCATCTCGTGTTAAGCAGTACAAGAACTGCTCCAAAGATAGCTGGAGGAACAATATCAGGTTTTTCTAAATGGCAAGCATGCACTTCTTGGCATTGAAAAGCGCTAAGAAATGTTTGGCTCGTCATTTAGAAGGGAAGTGATATTAACTGCGAGGCAAATAGTGGTGTAAGGTGGAGAAAAACACACTCGGAGCTACGTTGTTAACGACAGGTAGGTAGAAACATGTTCGTGGGCTAGTGTGCTTTTTCTCTCCTCACATAGCTTTTGCCGTGAGTGATTTTCATTTTCCTGAAAGGTAATCAGGAAAAGTGTTATTGGAAAATTTTAAAATTAAACTTAGGTTATAATGCAATACATTCAACGGAAGTAGTCGATATATACGTAGTGTAGTCATCCAAAGCGATTGCTAATGGAAAAGCGGAAAATCGTGAGCGTGGAAAAACAATTAAATGAGATTGATTTGTGTGTGTATTCATGAAAGAAGACCACCGAAGTTACTGTTACTAACTTTATTTTAATTTTCTAAGGATTAAGTACTTGCTATACGCCATATTTGTCCATATGGCGTATAGCAAAAATAGAGGAATTGGAATAATACGTGTTATATGTGATTTCTTAAGTTCTAAGAATATGGTCAAAGGGACGAAACTCAAACGGAAATAAAATATATAAGTCATATACCACAGACACGTTAATTTTGGGAAAAATACGTTCCTGCTTGGAAATTACCGAGCAGAAACCAACTGTATAATATTACAAGTTAGAAATGCCGTACAGAATATTATTAAAAATGAGAAGACATGGATAAACGTGGACGAAACGCTAGCAAAGACAATGTAAAGTGGAGCGTCGATACCATTTCTTTTGTGCAGCAAATGTCTTATAAATACGAAAGTAGAAACTATAACGCCAGTGATAAAAGATGCTATTAATTTAGTTGGTGTACAGCCAAGGCAATTAAGCATATTTGTCACTGATGGAGCCGCAACTATGATTAAAGTTGGCAGATTATTGAAAACAGATTTCCCGCAGCTTCTTCATGTAACATGTTTACTATATGCGTGACATAGTGTGGCAGGTACCATCAGACTCGGCTATCCAATAGTAGACCAATTCATAGCTAACACAAGGAAGGTGTTTCCCAAATCCCCTAAACGGATTCGCCAATTCAAGAACTTCTGTGCAGGAATTCCACAACCGCCTGAATCTGTATCAATCAGATGGAGTACATGGCTTGCAGCAGTAACGTATTACTGTAAACACTTTGAGCGATAAAATCTTTTATTTCGACATTGAAAGCACAAAATTCTGAAGCTATTAAAATAGGCCAAGAACTGTTTTCGGATCATCAAATTGAACCATCTCTAGGCATACGTTAAAAGGAAAATAGAACATTATGAACATAATTACATTTAAAATATAACAAAGAAGTAAAATGAAATCAAAGAAATAAAAGAAGAAAGGGTATTTAACAATAAAAGTTTCCTAAAATGGAACATCTAATCGCTATTCGTGTTGTTGTCAGGTGAAAATAGGAGTTGTAAATTTCGATATGCACCGAATGTGCGCTAATATAAAAACCGGCTGCTACATCGGACCCCGGATTATCCTCGCGATATTTAAGCGATTTCAATATAAGCAGGGGGAGCGCGCGGACACCGTGTCGCGGCCCTCTACATCATAATCCGATGGGGGAGGTTGCCCATGAATAAATTTTCAGCGCTTTTCTTTGCGGAAATGTAACTGTAACAGCGCTCAAATTCAATAGCTGCCGTTTATCCGGCGCTAATGGCGGTTTTTAACGCGAGTTTCGGCCGTTGATTTTTTATTTACGAGAGGATTTACGCTTTTACGCGATGCGTATTTTTCTTGACGCAGTTTATACAAATTATGAAAGTAAATAATAAAATGTAATTTAACGGAATTGGAACGTGTTGAAAGAATAAAATTGGAAAATATAGGAATTGATCGGGCGAGAATATAACAATGTTATGGGTTAATTTGCAGGGATTAAAAGAGTGGTGGTTACTCGAACATTTTTGCGATTTTTTCTACCTAAATGCAGCTTGATGTATAGCGGTACTCTGTCTTTTAATTATACGGCGGGTACTATCCGCATGCCTTTATTTTGATGCTTCTGTTGTATTTTGCTCTGTATGAAATGGCTGTAGTTGCGCAACAGACAAAACGTGGTGCTACAAGAGGCTTATACTCTTTTTATTTTTTAATGAATAAAAATTGAATATTCCGCGTTTTTTAATATTTTGATTCGTTGGATCTACTTGTTTCTTCAAACCCGGGTCCGAGTGATTCCATGTCCGTAGGTGGGGAAATTTATTTAAAAAAGGTTCCATCAAGGTATTTTAATTTAAACTTTTCTCGAGGAAAAGATGTAAAGACATCGATGTCGGAAGAAAGTTGTTTATTTCTCGATTATTTCTTCTCACTTACATTCATGGATTATTAGCTCGAATAATTCAAATGATACCTTCGATATAATAATAACCATTTTAAAAGCCTTGCGAACTTATTGGTCTGAACCATGACTGTTCATATCTTCTTAGTGTCCAGTCGGAATCCTTATCAAGACCTTTTCAGGGTAGCCCCAGTTATCTTAATGAAGTTTGCTGTTGCGGATAGATCAAAGTGAGTGCCATGGAAGTAAGAATTAATTTCATTACATTGTTTTTGAGATTTGGATTAACCGACAGCACAACGTTATTAATGAATCCGGTGGAAGTAACGTCTCCCAATCTCGAGATCCCAAACTGTTACCTACCGTAGCAAACTCAAGTTTCGCTTTAAAGAAGAACAGGGGAAACTTGGCTTTTAAACCAAACCAGCTTAGCACGCGGTTGTGCACTAATATCTTACGAACAACAGCACCCTACAGCAAATACCGAGAATGCTTTATCGTGTCAGCCGGTAAACGGAAACTATTGCCACATATAATCTTTTCTTCTCTATGTTTTTTTCGTAAAAAAGGCGTACGCGAGTCTTCGTTTTTGATTCGCCGGAAGGATAAAAGAAGGGAAACCGACGAAAAAAGCTGCACGATACGACGTTTTAATAAATAATGCAACACGCGGCTGTATTAAATTTTGATCTTGTTCGTCGGAAGAAGGTAGAGGTGGATATGAGAAAGGTATGTTTACGCGAGGCTTTTTTAAAAAATAAACTAATCATATCTTAGAAATCCGGATTAAATGACTCGCGTCAGATTGAAAATATGTTTATTATTCCTCGTTGAAAAATATATTCGCATTCCTTGCGGAACATGCATAAGTTTTGGTTTGTGAGTTATTGGTGGAAAATGATCAAAAATGGCGTGTAACGGTGACATACATACAGCGTTCCTAAGGAAGAATTAAAAGTATTGTTACTACTGTTCATTCCTTGAATAAAACAGCATATTTAGCTACTAAAAAACATTAAAAGTTATCGTTCTTATGTGATTAGCAAACAGTTCATCTAATTAGCGCTATTAACATCTATCTCTCAGTGTACAAACGGCGTCCCCTTTCAACATTGAAAGATTACTTTTAATTTATCAAACCTATCATATCGAATACAAATGAACGAGTCTCTTAATCTGAACGAAAACGTAAAATCTAAGTAAGCCGTGAACGTTCGTCGATTTAATTCACTTAACCCCCAGCCATTTGTCACCCGGAAACAAATGATTCGAGATTCCGTTTCCGTAATCGCATCGAGATCACGTTATCCTCTATTTTAACCAAGAATTGCCTACCACATGCTTGTCTCTGTATGCATGCGAGTACTTGATTTAATACGCAAAAGTTAATAGACATCCGTGAGGACTTTATGGCTTAATTAAATTTTCATTTGAGTGCGGGTACCGCAACGCTGCGATAGCGAGCTATTATCAACAGAAGCCCTGCCATCTAGTCAGTCAGTCAATGAATCAGTCAGTCATTCCGAAAACTAATGGAGGTGTGGTTGATTTATGGAGTGCAGCACGGAAACGTTTATTACGGGCAGGTTTCAGCTATGGATCGGATAATTCGATTCGCGTCTTTTGTTGGGCGATTAGTCAAATATTGGCTTTGTTCTTTAGCGGGATGGTAATGATTCGCCCCTGAGGCTTTGAGAATTTTGGACGGCGAGGTTCATCCATTGGTTTTCAATGCGTGTATTGTATTGTATAATGGAGGCGTTTAGCGAATTTAATCATGTATTTTGCACATAAATCTAAGTTAGGGCAAAGAAATTTATTCTTTCCTTTTCATCATATTTACTCGAGAATTAAACTTCATCTGAATTTGGTGAACATTAATCCGTGAGTAATTGAACGCCCAATCCGAATGATGATAAGTTTTGTAGAAAGCCGTTCTTTAATTTTCGATTCACTGAGAAGCACTTCTACATCCTTTTTGCCAGTTTGAAAATTATTACTTCTGAGAGCCTGTCTAAGCTGTGTACGTATAGCAACAAACGAACGTGGCGGTTACCGCAAGTAACAAGCTCAAAGCTCCTTTCGTTTCTCCAACGCTACGAATTAGGTACCATTGATGCCATCAGAATCTATAAAACGAAGTATTGCACTGTGAAATACGAAAAAATCATCCTTACTGTTAAATAAATTCAGCATATTATTATACAGGTGACATTGAAAAAACTACAAGAACTAGATCATCAAATAATAATCAACTTTTAATATGCCGCAACTTGAAAACAAAAGGTGTACGGAGATCAGTGTACAGGACCTTCTCTCGTTAATTAATGGTCCTTTATTGCGTGCATTGCAGTTTTTTCAATGTCACCCTGTATAATTAGTTAAAATTAATATTTAATTTTATCAACTTAGAAGGTTCTACTTCGAGAATAGCACCACATTTCATTCGTCACCTATTAATTAGGGCTTTACTATGTTCAATTATTTAAGTTGAGAGGCCTTTCAACGAAGTTACACGAATTACGAATTCACGATTTTAGAGAGTCCAAACAGTGGGTATTATTAATACCTACCAATTAATAACTTAAATGTACACATTGTGCAAAATCCAATATGCACTTCTGGCTATTTACTGGATTTAATCTACCTTTACATTAATAGGGCACGGCATAGGATAATGGAAACTTACTAATACTACATACTAAATGATTATATAATAGCAGATGTTAGAATGAACATTAATGAATCCACCGTACATATTACAAGTATATGGACATTCTCATAAGCAAAGTGTTCATCTTGATCTCGTGCACAAGAGGGAATTCAGTGTACCCAATTCGGGCCTGATCTGAACGCATCAAGGGTCCGTGGTTTCTTTGCATAAATTATAGTTTGCAAATAACCCCACGAAAAGTGATCTAAAGGAGTTAAATCATAATTTTTTAGCGGTCAATTAACTTGAAATTATCCTTTCACCAAACTGTGCTTGTAACATGTCGATGGTGGCACTGGCAGTGTAAGATGTGGCACCATCTTATTGGCTTCGAATCAATTTCATCTAAATTAAGCCGCGACAAATCGATTAGCACCAGTTGCTATAATTGCATCTCCTACTTAGTTTTGGAACAAAATGTTGTTCGATGATGTGACTTTTTTCGGATGCAAGGATTTCTGGTGAATCTCTTTTGGATTGTTTTCACACCAAAAGCGACAATAACTCTAAATTTGATTTTAAATCTGCTGCGCTCTCTAGTTAAGGCCATGGATGATAAAAGGAATTGTTTTTTTAATAAATCGTAATTTTGAGTAATATTCGTTCACCAAGAATTTACCATAGCACCATTACTTTTGCTTAATTCCAAAATCTAAGTATTGGCGTACATTTCATCTGCAAATATACGCATTTTCAACATACAAAAGCGATGTGGAATAAAATCGCCTCGATATTAGAAATTTTATATTAAACGACCTCCCAGCTACCTGCAATATCGTGGCGAATGAAAGAAAAAAATCATTATAAGCTTCCTTTCACCGTCATAAATGGGAAGAATGTGCGGCATGTAATTCATCGTGTACGAACCCTTTGAAACCGGTGACGGAAAGGGTCGAAGCATGAAAATTAACGGCCCCTCGACAACCTGGGTGCTTCGACCGAGATCGGCGTACTCATTATTAGAGTATCACGCGTGGGAAAATGCGTTATGGCGCGGGTTCCCGACGCTATTAAGTGAGTTATTAAATGGGATGGTCTTTAACAGCCGGACCAGCATCGTTATTGAAATGACGAAATGACTTGAGGTTAGCGCGCTGTATTGGTGACGAACGCTCGAAAAACAATTTTGTAGCGTTCATTCGAACACACAGCGCACAACTCTACTCAGTCAGGCGCTGGCTCATTTACCACCGGATCACCGAGCCGCTTTAAACAATAACAGCAATAATTACAACAACTGCATAAAATCTTTTTTAACAAATCGTCACTTGAATTTATTTTACCACGCTTTTCAGCACGAGCGAACTATCACGTCGACCTCTCGTTGGAAGCTTCCAGACCAATTGAGCTATTCTAAATCGTCGTTACGTGTGCCAATCCAAGACTTCTCGCTGCCCTTATGCATGAAAATCCGAAGACAATTGTCGCTGCGAAATCGCAAAGTGAAAATCCACGCGGAAAACCGCTGTCGTGCCAGATTTGCGTCTGGTATCAAGGATAAGAGGTATTGTTATCGCAAATACTACGGTTACCGTTGCCGTAAAGGCTACCGGAGAGAGCGAAGGCGGAAATTTTTCGTTATTGCAAGCATCGTCTATGAGGTAATATCGTCTACTTGAAACTTGTAGCAGTGGAGTGGATGAACTTTTACCGTTGACTTTATTTTAGGTGAAGTTTCTTTGATATCGCCGTTGTAGGATTTAAATATTTCGTAAAATGCGATATTTAGGTAATGATTTTTGTTGAATAATTAAGATGGTTGCTGTTTGTCTAAAGAATAAGTCGAAAGGTCAAAATATCTACACCTCATTCTCGTCTGAGAAGGTTCATTCCATTAGTTACTTTCAATTGTTTCCAGTTAAATATGTAAATTCCAACATATGTTGCTCTTACGATGCTAAAGTTTAAATTTAGTCATTGTATTGTAACTACAAATGGTTGCAAGAGGACCAAAAAGCTGCCTATTTTGATGTTCGCTCCCCAAGAAAGTTGTATTGCTTTCCACTGAATAATCCTACGTATCTTCCACTTTCTGTTGATGGCAAATAGTTATCACCTCGTTGATTGTGAAGCCGTCTTTATTACACTTTCTGCAAATTTGGCACGATACAAACACTACAAAATGTTCCCTGATTGGTTCAATATTACGAAGCATTTTCAACTCCCTTCTCATTGATAATAGAATATTATGGAAAAAGTACACAAGAAAGTGTGCTTTTCCCTTGGTTAAATACGCTAGCAATGTATAAATGTAATTTTTGCCTCCAAATATTACTCATAATTTCCCATTCCTCAGAGATCTCTGTATAATTCAGATTATTTTGAAATAACTGGCCCTATTAATGAGGCTACAACGAAATACTTTCTTAGGCTTCGAAGTGTAGTTTTGAGATCGATTTATCAAAAACGAAACTTGTAAAACCGTTGAATTATGTTGAAAACTGCCGGATAAAATTAGATAATTTCTACATTACCAAGCGTCAACGAAATTAAAATAATCGTGTCGCTTAATCCGTCGCTATCCGTACTCCTTTTTATTCTTAGTAGGCGGTGCAAACGATGTCAAATTAACAAGACTAATGCTTTATCTCCTAGGCGCTACAAAATAAATTAAGCTCGGGGGGATCTTTGTCTTTAAATTCAACGACAAGAAAAAGAGAAATAAATTTTCCTTAAAACATATAATTAATTCTGCGAAGTTGGTGTCGTCAACGGGCAAATATGAAAGTATTAAAACATTTCTTACAATTGAGGATAATTAAATTTCATTTCGTAGGATTATTTACGCAAAATTAAATTTCAGCTCCATAAATAACGAATGTTTAGCAACAGACATAAGAAAGTAAAATGTGTGTAACGCTCAAAATAACGCTGTTATAAGCGGTATAAGCGTTGTTCATGCCACATGCGTTTAGGTACGTTCAAGTAACAGCGACACCTTGCCGACGCGACGTCGACTGTCCTCTTTTCTGTTCCCTTTATAAAATAAATTCGCCATATTTTTCGGTTCTGAATTTTATTTAACAAGCCGACGGGTATACGCACATTTTAAGGTTGCCGTTACGCAGCAATGACTCTTCGCATTGATGACAGTTGGCAAACCCTAACATAATATTACAATGTGGAAAGAAATATGCGATTTGCATTGATGTGAATCAAATTTGTAATTTTATTTTAAGAACAATTTTTATATAGAAAGTGTGTCGTAAGTTGTTAACAATTAGCTGCGGTAAAACATATTGACACGAATTTATTTAAATTAATTAAAGCAATTACATTGTTGCTACAATATCGCTACGTAATATTCTATTCTCCGATTTCATAACAATAAATGGTTAGAATTTAATTAAAATCGAATCCATTAAATTCGTCTTCTGATTATTTCAGAATATTAAAGCTGCTTCGCTCAGCAACCTCCAAAAAGAACACAAAGACAAACATTGTGTTAAGCAAGAATAATACACGAGCGCGTCTCGTAATGAGCAGACATCAAAGTTCGGTTTCAAACAAATTACACTGAAACTCTACCGTCCTCCGGCAAAAAGTATTTCCTCAGTCTAATTTCTCTTTCTCTTTTTTTTTGATATGCGGTGGACCTTGTCTTATTCAATTGGGTCCGAATGATTGGACGGCTTTGCGTGAACCACGGTGCTAACAAAGCATTATTTCGTTTCATCTTTGTTATACATTTGAATATTCTCATCAAAATGTTTAAAATTCTCTTTGGTAAAATTCAAATTATCTGAAAGCATTGTGCGTTTCAAGCATCCTAGTTTTCCCGGTACATATGGGACCTCCTGGAGGTCGATCTGATGTCGCTAAGGATTCAAAAATTTAGGCTTGCAATAGTAAGTCTGAATTTAATAAGGTTTGTCAGTGTGGCTCTTCTTGCTAGAATCAATCAAATGAAGCAAAATATCGGAAAGAGCGAATTTTCTCAATTCTCCAACTAGGTCCAGGATGATGACGTTGTAGTCTACGTTCAACATTTAAGTGACCCTCATACGGACTTCAAAACCAGGATGCAATTACCACACTGGGTGTTGAATATGATGTCATGTTACAAAAAATACTAGCGCAGAAATTAAAGTGCGCTTCAGAATGGGGTGTGGGTAGTTTTGGCTTCAGAAAGATATACTTGTTGTTTATGTTTTTCGCACCATTTCTATCTCCACTCTTTGTGGAGAGGGATGTTAGTTTCTTGCGAAAAGAATCACTGGCCGTGGAAATCCGAGGCTCGCTAAATTGAAGCCAAATATTGAATAACTGATATCAAAGCATCAAGTTCATCCCTCCCGCTAAGAGGATTATTTGCGTATTACCAACGTGCGTTTTGAACTTGTTCAATTTCACTCGATTCCAATTTATTCCGCCAAAAAATTCAAATATTCACTTGCATTTTGTGGTATCTTTCCAATGAAGATCTAAATAGAAATTGTACATGTTTTCTTTTTTTTTTATAATTGTCCATTCATCAAAAGCTCTATTAAAATGAGTAGCTTTGAGAAATGCATTTGACGTTAATAGGTTTAAGGGATCTACGGAAATAACTTCGAGAAATTGTCTACGGGGCAAGAAGTCTTGGGAGTCTCTGGTCTCTAGTCTTAAAAGCTTTGCGAAAATTTATAACTTAATACGAAGCCTGCAGAAACGAGTTGCGCTTCACTAAATTAGCAGACTAGACAGACGTGTTTATTCGTCTCATGAGAATGGGTTCGTCTACTAGTCTACTGGTTTACCCGAGAGTCGACAAAAGACGAGTCTGCCTAGTCTCTGATAATTTCGTGAAGCTGTACTCGTTTCTGCAAGCTTAATTATTACACAATCCGCCATCAATGTGGTGGATCCATTTTACAGAAGCGGAGGCATGGAACGCCCGTAGACGTCGAGTATCCTTTGGCAAATTTTCACAATTTTATTTAGATCTAATAATAATATATTCACGGCATCATGCTTCTTCTATTTTTATGGAAACGTAAACAAACATAACCAAAATAGGTTTAACGAACACTGATACGTTCATGTTTAGAAGTAAAATAGTCCGATTCGAGTAATGAGGTGTCTGCTGAGCATCAATATTCTGTTTTAATTTCTCTATTTTAATGTAATTATATATTTACACCAGCCAAATGAGCATACGTGGTTCGTGTAAATATTTAATTACGCTAAAATTCTTTCCGCAGTAGACGAAAAAGTGCTACGTTACAAAAAACAAAGCAAGGTTTTCCATGTCTTCTATCTCAAATCCGTTACATATTTTAAAATGTCGAAGCAACTGGTCTGCAATTCGAACAGAAATATAGCAGGATCGGAGGAAAACCATCTTCACCGTGTATAAAAATTTTACGTTGCAGGACATAGTGCACACGTTGTATAACATCACCACCCATCGTTGGCTTCTTCTTATCCGGTCCAAGTTAATGCGAGAAACTTTACCGGAACTATCGTAAATCGTCGTTTGGGACATAGAAACACGTCGAAACCTCTATAGAAATGCGATTTTTTCCGTCTCCTATGAGGGACGTTGTCGGATAACGCATCCTCCAGGACACATAACTCAAATGATTGTTTAAATTACGTGTTCGCGCGGCAACCATAAACGAAATCGTAAACATTTCCTCAAAAACTCCTTTTGAAAATACATCTCGGTATAGAAAGGAGATATGGACGATTAGGTTGAGAGGCTGGTGTTGGTCTCAAGGACGGATGCGGTGCTTTTATTTCGGTGGTTCAAAGGAAATTTTATTTTAGGACTACCTTTTTAAAGAAAAGAACACAAAAGCTGATCGGATAACAGTAAATTAGTGACAATATATTTTGCTTCTTTGTTAGATTCTGCTCAGAAGAAGAAGAAAAATTATTCAATATTATGTTGTTTAGATAATTCTATAAAATTGAAAGCATCTCCATATAATTTGGTCAATATCTGTTGGTACGGTTTCCTTTTTATTGGCATATTCTGTATATTATTTTGTATTGTTATGAATTACATTGAATTTAGATTATCGAGCAATAATAGTAAATTACATAAAATTTCATTAATATTTTATTATAAATTATTTATAATAAAATTATATAAGCTAGGGTATACCGCCTAGCGTCATCGTTAAGTGTCATTACTGCGTATCTACAACCTTAAAATGTTCCCTAAGGAACCTGGCGACTTATTAAATAATCATATTTAATTCGGTGTGAGGATCTCGGATGGGATGAACTTCTAAAAACTTACTTTAGAGCTTTTCTTAAGTAGCGTGTCACCAGGTAGGTTCTGGAGTCGAAAGGCACCTTGTTTGGTAACTCATTACGAGGTTTCGACGTGTCAAATAATAAACGAAATTAGAAAAAAGAAACCAAAGAAAATATGTTAAATCTGCCTTTCTAATCTGAGTTTCATTTTGTGATGTTGGACAATATATGATAATTAAACCATTCTTCCCAACGGACGCCCCCTCTACAAGATTTTTCTCTCTACCTCTCTTACCTTTACATTTTATGCCAACAATACTTTCATACATTGGAATGTCGATTAGAATTTAAAAAAAAATAGCTCTTAAATTTCAACCAATATTTTGCTTTATTTTAAACCTTTATCGGGTCACAAATGTATCAAATTTTTAAAAGTTTTAGTCGTTACCCCGACATACAACCATGTGTCTATGTTTATCTCGTTAAATGACCTTAAATTTGAATATTAATGACCGGATTATCCATGAATGAAGATCTTAACGCACGTGGCTGAACACGTCATTGTCATTGTGCTAATATTGGACTTATTTTAAATATTGTTCCTTGCAGACTCATGCCGATGATCCTATAACTTTTGAGGCATATTTCCTAATTCCACCCTCAGACGGTCTGTTCTTTCGTCTGCTATTTATTACTGGATTTCAGGTGGACAAAATGAAAATATTAATAATATTTCTCGAAAAATTCTAGAACTTCCGAACATTGTACAGTGTTCTGCAAACTTTTATGCAATATTTATGTTTCACTTTAACTAAGGGATTGAAACAGCGTTTCAGAAGTTGCTAATTAAGTGAGATAAAGCATAGCCCAGCAAAGTTGTTCAGTTACTTGAGAATGTAACGAATGCTGCAAAGGCTTTAGATGCCCTGAAAATCCCCGGGCTGAATCAAAGAAGACGGCTACTGCCATTTGAAAAAGCTTATTTGTGGTAGAGTGCTAGAACAGCTGCAGCACTGGAATTGAGCTTGGTGCAAATTTATGCACTAAATATGCTTTTATTTTGTGGGCGTTATACAATAGAGCATACTTGATCAACAATTTCTAAATAAAGCTCTACGATTTAATATTCCTCATTTCGAAAGGATGCATTAGAAAGCCTGCAAGGGAAAAGGAACCCTAACATGGTGAATAAAAATTTATTATTTACGAGAGAGGAAATTGACTAATTAAAACTTCTCCAGTGTTTCACAAAAAAGTTGGCATATCACGCCTCACATTATCAGAACTTTTCCGGCCATTACAAAAATTACTTCCCCTACGAGGATGAGACGTGAAACCTCTAATTTCAGTTTAATTGCTCGTTGGAAGTGTCCGTAAAACGTCATCGAAATATGTAATTATGAGTTGCTCGCTTCTCTCGCAAATTACGTTATTAAGTGCTGTCGTGGAGGCATTCGGGAAATTCCAGATACAGCGAGGGCGAGCTCTAAACGGACCTCTATCCGCCTAAGAAAAACGGACGGCCGAAGGATATTAGGAAGAGAGATCGTGCTTTCAGGAATACCCCGGCTTCCGCTCATATTTTATTGTGCCGGTCAATAAAAAATCAAACAGGAGCGGTTTAATATCACCGCTAACGTAAAACAGGAAATCGATAGCGGATTTCAGTTTGTTTGGGAGAAGACGCCATTGCAGTGGGATAGTCATTAACCGCAAAGTATTCGATTTTTATTTTATGGAGCTTCATTTCACCAAGTTGTGTAAAATATAATGGATTTATTACATGGGGGGTCGTTCCTATAAAAATAGGGGAAAGATAAATGATTTACTTGCATTATACAAAATTGTAGATAACAAGATTGATTGTACCTCACTTCTTGAAAAGATACGGTTTATTGTACTGCACGCGGGCCTTAGACGCTCAGATACGTTTTATTGCAATCGCCAGTTGGTTTCAATTCCCTATTATACAGAGCCATCTTTCTTTACCATAATGCTATACAGGATATGAATATATTTCAGTTAATTTAGGGCAATTCAAGCGATCCACTACAATAAATTATAAGAATTTTGTATTATTATTATTTTGCATTAATAGCGCAGCTACATACCTTTGGTCACTGCGACTTTAATAGATCTATTGTAACAAAGTGCTCTTGTGTGTATTAGAACTTATTTATTAGAAGTTGAAGGCTTTTAATAAACTTTAGAATCCACTTGGGGATTTTCTTCCTTCAGTTCAGTAGATGCAAGAAATGATCTACTGAAATGTTGCTGTCGTGCGCGACTGATGGCAACACATTTGCATAGAATGTGTTCTGCTGTCTCCAGATCTTCTTGGCAAAGATTTGATCTTTGAAAGTAATATTTTAGGGCTACATAACCTGCCAGAAATAGCATTAATCTTGCTGCCTTTGGCGAGCCCGATTGAGTGCTTTCGCCTGTTCGTGTCTTGCAACATTTTCCCTGTACGAGACCTGTTGATTGTCTTCCCGTGTTTTTATTGCTTGTTTTATGTGGTTCTTTTTGAAACCATTAAAGCGATTCATTGGCCAGCTTACCTACCATTTCATTTCCTTCGATCCCTTGTTGGCTTGGGACCCACCACAAAGTAACGTGGTTAATGCCTGCACGGGGCTATTGCTAATAATTTCATGCATGTCATTTATAGAAGTTAATCAAACAACACAAAAGTATCGGCACACTTCGCCACATACAAGTTAATTAATCCGGAACAGCTATTTCGAGGATATTTCGTGGATCTTCATTTCCAATCGTACGACTGTATCGCCGCAATAGCTGTTTCGGGTTAGTTACTGTTGACAATTTAATGTTAAAGTTATTTCAAAGGATATAGAAATACGTCGAGTCTGTGAGCCTAACTTTTTATGATTAATAATGATGACAAATTAATATGACAAACACACTGCCACAAATTTACTGGTCAAACATAAAGAATTAAGTTTCTTTATGTTTCGAGCTTAAAGTACGTATATAATTGATTACAATAATTTATTAACATTTTATTTGGCTAATGTTTATAGCAGACTATCATTATTATAACACAGTATGGGGTGTGGTAGCTTCTGTTAAGTTTTCTTTTAGCAGAAAAGAAAACTTAATAGAGAGTCATGTAGACCATTTTGCCAAGCAATTGGATGTTCTTCCCGTTGCAACGATCGAATTAGTTAGGGGTAAAGGGCCAGCAAGTATATAGATAGTAGAGAATAGGTATTTGCAAGAGATCACTTGCGCGTATATTTCGCGTTCCACCTCTACGCTACTCCACAAGAAAACAGTGGCATCGGTGCCAAAAAAAGCCTCATCTGGGCTAGTTTGATGGATCTATAGAAGATGCATTTAAAGATATATAATAAAGGTGTAATTTGTGTGAAATTTCAGTGATAGCTTTCACTCTCTAAACGCAAGACTCCGCCGAAACGGAAAACGGCGTTTTTGAATCCTCTGGCAAGATTCGATCAGTGATTGTCACCTTGGAATCTTCACTTATAAGTTAGTTTAGAATTATCAGATGATGATAAAATGTGATATTTAAGAAAGCAGTAAGTACAGTTATGGTTCAGACGAAAACCAGATTGGTATTCAGTTCAGATAAAGTTGGCAGCTAATAACTTTCTTGAGCACCTACCGGACTACAATCGTTACAATAGAGAGAACGGACCATTGCCATATTCAGTTCTGTTTGATTTATTAAAGTAAAGTATTCGTATTTTTCGCATGCCTTAGTTGTAAGGTGTGTGGGCGGCCAAAGTGGGTACTTGTACATAAAATTTTTGTCGAGTTGCCCCAGATTGATTAATCACTTGTGCGATGTCAACCGGTGTGGGGCGTCCTGATACCTTAGTATTGTTCGCCATTATTTATAACCGTGATGTAATTAAACGAGACATGAACACGACTAATTTAATCTTAATACTCTGCCAAATTAAACGTTGTATACTGTAACTTCAGCGTTAGCATCAACTACGTGCAGCTGACGGTACAAAGAGCAAAATTTTCGCTTTTGTTGGTGCCGAGTCGGTGTTTATCGAGGAGCAAGCTGTTGAGCGTTTAGAAGAAGCACGTTCAGTTTCTGCACTCGGGGACTCATTAGCTAAATTGTATTTTAGTTTTAATGTAACGGCAGCTGTTGCACGCTCCCGTGCGTATATACGAGCCTGCGATTCGTTAGTTTCACTATTCGAATGCTCCGTTTCTGCTCGGTTGCTCTCTCTGTACTCTGTCGTCGTAGTACGACTACGGTGTGACGTTTTATTTTATCCCTTTTGGGTTGCGATGACCTTAATTAATCAGTCGGCTTTTTCGGACGGGTGGACGTTTGTTTATTTTCGTGTTTCGTCTGTTTACGCTGACTAACTCGTCGATGTAAAAAAGAAAAATTCTCTGTATTTACTTTTGCGACAACAATATAATCGTCGAGTTTGAAAAAGAAAAACAAGTACACCTTTTTTGGTGAACGTAAAGCTGTGCTTCCCGATTACAAAGGCTGCAACAATCAACTGTTTAGACGCCTCTAGTTGTTCGTTCACGAATCACTTTCAAGAAAATGATTGTTTATTTCTTTCATTGTTTTGGACATGTTGCAAGCATTGCTTTGGTGATTGCAGGACAATTGAACGTGAATGGTATTCAGAAAATTTGTTTGCGGGAAATCATGGATGAAACCGGAAAAACAATCATCATCCTTTGCATTGACAATGCCAACTCTCACGCAGCACGTCGAACAACTGATTATTTGAATGATTGATTTAATTTATTCCCTAATTACTTCTTTTTGTTTCAAATTAAAACGTATGTAGCCTTTTTGCTTTGCCTCTGATATGTAGTATGCTATAGCTTTACGGTCGATTGCACCTGCTTATTAAGCTTACCTTGATTTGGAGCTCGATTTATGGAAAAATTGTGATCAACTGACTTGCTAAATTATTTACAAAAATTATAGCAGGCTTAAGTTATGGTATAAGCACTTATAAAACCAATTCAAACGAATGCAAAGCTGCAGCTTTGACAAAACGAGGACTGTATTAAAAATATTTAATGCAGTAGTAGCTGCTGGATTGCACACGTATCTGTCTTTTGGGGAAATGACCAACATAGCTTTGTCTACCATTGCCTTCATCGAAAACATGGACCAATTGTTTGATATTTTTAACTCATTCAAGTTACTTAATGCAAAAATGCTTAATAAATCGTTTTTATTGGTTCAGAAAAGTATCTGGATTTTCTAGAAGAAATTAAAACTTTCTTTGATAATTTGGAAGTAATAAATTAGAAAAATGAGGACACAACTGTTCATTACTTGTTGGCAGATCACAATTAATGGATATAAATCCATTAAATGGAATTTAGAATATTCTAAAAACTAAGGGTGCTGAAGGTTGAATTAAGATGGTCTGGAGAATTTCTTCGGGAAGATCGGGCAACAGAATGGAAAATGTTAAATCAAACGCCAGTTCATCAAATTATTTATTCTTTATTTTTTTCAACAAAGTAAAATTGTTTGGAAGTTGTAGATGAAATTCTCGAAGAAATTACGAAGAGTTGATGGTAGAGGGGGCTAGGCGCGACTAACCACTAATGGATGGAAATACCTGAAAAGAATGCGTTATTTGCATTTTGGGAGCTATTCCAAAACTAAAAACGTTGTTGAAATTTATTTTTAGCCCCAAAGAACTAAGCAAGAGCAAAGTGCGCCATCATTTATGATTTATAGTGTAGTGTGATATGCATCAAAGGGATGATTGTGAAATCTTCCAATTCATTAAAATTCATTCTCTTCGTTTAATATCTAAATAGCTCTATTTAAAAGTTACCATTTTTGGTGTAAGCTCATTTTGAAAAATCAATTTTTCATTTCAACAGTTCTTCTTCATTAGCCTTTATACCGTACATCCTATTCAAATAAAGATAATATCTTCCGTTTTCTCTTAAAAAACTCTGTAACAGTACTTTAGCAGCACTTAAAAAGATGTGTTAAAAACGCTTTCTTTTTCAGGCGAAAGCTAAGGTAGTGCTTCTTGGGTTCCGGTACCTATATTATTTTAATATCGAGACATCAGAAATCATCAATCAGAATCAGAAATCAGAAAAGAAAGCCATTTGCAAGGACTCAATTTTGTGACAAACTGTATGCACCATACAAAGATAATTTACTACATTTATAAAAAGAAAGAATCAGTCAATGCCGATCATCGTTACGTTCATCCACCATAAAATGTAACCTATGTTCGCTTTCTCGCACACTTACCTCAGTAAATCGTTGAGGAAAAACTTATCGAAATACTCCTCAGACGTCGTTCACGTCCAAATTCCTCTTATTCTCGAAATAAAACTTTTCGTGACATCTCAACTAAGCTGGCCGTCACTCTTACGCGAGAACGTCGTCATGATTTATTCACGTGTTCTTTATTCTTTGTTTCAGCCCTAGTCGTCATCGGAGACGCTGCCATCTACCGGATAGGATGGGACACAATGGGGGGCGGTAAGGTAGGGTCGTGCAGCAGGCGAAGCCGCGTCTACGAACTAGGTCAGTAGAGTGACGATGACGGGATCGCTTTGATGGGGGAGAGGGTGTGGGCTGCTTTAGACGTTTGGAATTATTCAGCGCGATGGTATTCGCTACGTCAAATAAACGAATGTTGTATGAGTATTGATGGTAGGAAGAGAGATAAAGCGTGTCACAGAATAAGCTGAGTTAATATCGGAGTGCGTACATTAAAAATAAGAAATTGGCGAGACGATGTTGCTATTCAACCAGGGGAAGATGAATATTTCATTATTTCGATGTCTTTGAAGTAAGCACATTCAGAATAACATACAGAGAAACAATTCTAGCTGTGCTGTTTGTTATACGGCGTGTCCATCTGGTGCCTAGGTGGCATATTATTTCTTCCCTGAGCATTTTCGAACAAATGTTTTCAAGTAAAAAATAGATGAGTTTCATCGGAATTCTGTTGCCTCAGCGCACGATGCAAGTTGTTTTTTTTTTTAACGGAATATCCTTGGACTCCTTCTTCAATATTCCTCATACCCCACCCAGCTTAAATTAACATCTTTTAAGAATGCTGCTGTTTCTTTAACGGATAATATTTTAAATACCTAATATGCTAAAGCCGTGGTTGAAATCCTTACCATGGGGTAGAATAATATATATTTTTCCAGAATCTCATAAACGTTTCACTATAAAATAACCATATAAAAGGCTTCTTGATTATGAAGCATAGAAGCAGAGAGGAAAGGACGATAGGATATTTAATGATTTTTTCTATATTTAAAGATATATTAGTCACTGGTTTTCGGGTTGGAACCGTGTCGTTGCTTCTGTGAAGTCATGGTGGTAGATCCTAGTGATTTATTTGTCCGCTTTGATGTCGAATCCCTATTCACCGAAGTTGCCGCATCGGATACAGTACCTATTATTAAAGAGCTCTTCAACTCCAACTGGATCATCTGGCTGATTTAGTTGAAGCTTGTCTTTCTTCTACTTATTTTCATGGTAAATATTACGAGTAAGTCTCAGGCGCAGCTATGGGTTTGGGCTTTCTCCTCCTGGCGCCGCCAATATCTTTATGGAAGCGTTCGAACAACAAACCATATTACCTTACAACCTTAAGCCGAAGTGATTGTACAGGTCTGAACTCATGGACACCAATCTTTAAATAATTTCCTATCGTTTCTGAATTTCCAACATTGTACCGTATGCTTTACCATGGAGGTTGAATCAGACGGTTGCCTTCCTTTCCAGACGTTCTCGTACACCGAGACATTCCGTTTACCGAAAACTCACGCTCAGAGAGCTGTATCTCAATGGCTTCCTCTCACACCATCATCCAGCCAGAAAATTCGGTGCTATCAATTCTCTTATTCAAAGGACCTAAACCCAATTCGTTTCCTCAAGAACTGGACCACAGCACCGAAAGTCTGATCCGCAATAATTACTCACTATTTACAAGAAATACGTTCAAGCTACCATTAACCGCCACATCAACCCTTTTCCATAGTAACTCTCTTCATCTAATCCTAATTTCCGTAAGCAAGCGTATCTACCCTGCATTCAAGGTGCGACCGTATCAGCAAGAATCTCTTCACTATCAACATAAAAATCATCTCTAAACTAAATTTGAAACACTCTGACTACTTTCCCATCAAAGATCGCAATCATCTGGAAGCATCTGGTGTTTACCAGATTCCATGTTCGGGCGGAGGTGTATACATCTGTGAAACAAAGCGACCGGCGAGCACTTGTGTTATTGAGTACGAGCGTTGTACACGGTTGTTGCGTGTAAGCGGATCCGCGCTGGCTTAGCATAGACTGGAAACTGGCTACCAATTCCAATTTAACTCTACTCGCATCTTGTTGCGTAACCCTCATTATAGTAGCAGGGAAATTGGTGAATCTATAGAAATGCAACAATTTAAATCGCTACGATGGCTATCTCTTTACGTCGTACCTGGAAATCCCAAGTTATTATTTATCTGCTAGCTTGATCCGTAACATTTGACCTTGGAAACGAATAATCCTTGGTCACTACGCAGTAACAGCCCTAAAGGTGTTCCGTAAGAATGAGGATGAAACGTCCGCAGTAGGAGTGACAACGACGCGGTTCTAATCCAGAAACCAAGCGTATA
>LR737387.1:11247088-11332843 GCA_902655005.2 Marronus borbonicus
ACAATACGGATTTACGATGCAGATTACGTTCAGATGTCTATGCTCGCAAGAAATTTTAATAATGCCTAACCTATACAGAGTGTCTTTAAGATGGTGTGCTGAATTATGCAGTCGTGTTCCTCGTATTAAAATAAACGAAAAAGTTTCTATAAAGCATGATCTTGCGGTACTTAGTTAAGGGGTTTTACACAAAAATAAAATGCTGATAAAATAGATGATTATTTAACAGATTTTTTACAAAATTATCAATGGCAATTTAAGATTCTAGCGTAGCATTTTCATATTCTTCTGTGTTTCTTTTGAAAAAGATGTACATCAATCTTCTAATGTTCATGTTTCTAATGTTAATGTAGAATTTTTTCAATACACTTTGTATATGTTGATAGTTGAGTTTTTCTAACAAACGACATTTTGTGCTGTCCTAAAGCAACGTTGAAAATTATGCTAAACTTATCGAGTAGATTAGATCTGAGACGATTACATAAATGCCGGATGCGGCGACGATTTTGTAACTTTCCAGTGAATAGTTACGCTAATCACAGAACGGTAACAAAGGTCAATTACATTACCGATAGAGCTGCCGATGTTGGGTGCTACTGCAGCAGCAACACCAGTATTAAATTGTAAACTATCCACTTATCTCGTAATGGTGGAATTTGAGGTCACATTGTTGGCTGATGTTATTGTATTCTCTTTATTCTGCGCAACAGACTGTTCTTCTGTCCATATCCCTACTTCGAGAATTAAATTTTGCGGTCGGGAAATGAGGAAATGTAAAGTCTCGTTGTTTCGTTATTTCGAATGCTGTAGATAACATGTGCTTTACGTTTAATATTTGAAGTAATCCAGTAATCAAGTAATGAAAGTAATACCAGCGAATTAAAACAATTTAGATGAAAAAAAATATTTTTATGTGTGTGAAATTATGTTTTTTTTCCTCATTTGATTGCACTTAACCGATCTTAAAGAAGAATTAATAATAGATAAACAGCACAATTTACATAAAATAAGAAGTAACCATGTCACAAATTGTATCCCCAATTTAACTTTTATTATTCGATCCCAACGTGACTTGATATTGAATTGAAAGGTCAGATAATTTTATTTCTTAAACTGCACGCGCGCCAAATCCGCTCAACTTCCAACCTTTCCACGGCGATAAAAGTCCAGAGGGCATGTTTGCGAAGAATTAAATCAGTACCGGTGTACTGGATCGACATCGCTCGAAACTGTTGCAATTCCTCCTCGAGAAATACTATGTTGGATAATGTGTTGAAGAGCTAATATTTACTATTTATTTGTTTTTTTTTTAAAAAGAAAAGTCAATGAAATTTAAGTTAATTAAATCAAATTATGTTTTTAATCTTGAAAGAAAATATTTTTTTTTATTTTTTTTTTTAATCTACAAACAAAAACGTTTTTCTTCTTCCGAGCTCTATCCGTGGGTACATTGTATGGGTAAATACATTCCCCCCAAAAATTATTGCGCCACCCTGAAAAATCGGTGTTTTTCCAAAACATTTATTGGTCCAGATTTCGTGTAATTGTACAATAAATGCATGACCCTACATAGCCTGAATAGTTCAAGAATATCTTTCTGAGACTCTCCAACAGTTAGAAGCAGTTAACATACGGCAAGAGTATATCGTAAATCTTTGCGAAAGCATGCCGCGCAGAATGCCGGTTCATTCCGGAGGAACTAACAAAAAAAGCGGTTCATTTGGTCAATATTTTTTTTTCTAGCGTGCATTAGTGTTCATCGTTAGGATTGTGTGTTAGCTTAAGTATTATATGAAATTATCCTTGCAATTGCAAATGTATATTGATAAGAATTGCCTAAGATAGTGGACCATATTCGAAGTACAAGCATCCTCTAAAAGTTCCGGAGATATCTGGTGAAATTCAGCAAGCAAAACTTAATTCAACAAGACGAGTATTAGCGTGTAATATGCTCCTATGCAGTTTCAGTACTCGTATTAGCATTTAGATCGTTTTACTCTACTTACAAGATTACGAATCCACTTATGTTTGACTTTGCAACTCGGCGAAGGAAGAAGGACCGGAAATTGAAATGTCCCGAATAATCATCCTGTCGAATCTGGAAATGAAATCGAAATACATCGCGCACGGAGAGATGTTGGCCCGCCTGATTTCAATTTATAGATTGAATAAATCCGTTTTACGTTTTAATAAATTTTATGAGTCGCCCCTCCCATTTACGCGGGTTTCTGCATGTTACCGCTCACAATTTCTATCTTTATTGCTTTGAATTTGAATGGTTCGGTTGTTAACCTTAAATTTGTCGTTTAGGCGAAGATCTATTGGATGTATGAGGTGCTGTATGATGTAGGAAAGCATAAAGATTAAAATCGAAATTTCTCACAAAAAAAAATATTTATATTTCATACACGTGTCTTAGTTTTTAGTCAACATTGGCTTTGAAAAAGGAGAAAACAGAGATGTATGTTTATGTGAATAAAATGTTAAACTTTGCCCAAAGCTTTTTAGTGGTCTTAATACGTCTTATGCTAGGATTAGCTTTGGCAACAAATCCTTTTAGTAATAAAAGAAAACGAATACATTTTAGAAATCCCGCGAAAGAGGAATATAAACCCTAACATAAGCCCTTTCCATCATTGGAACCACCAAAAACGCCAACTACAAAAGCACGAATGGATCCATCATAAAAGTCTCCCTCCGCCGAAAGCTCACTGTACGTATTTCTATTAAACCTTTTGTCCCGCGTACGAAATGCCGATATCTAATCAAGGTTTATGTTAAACAGCGAATGCCTAATCGAGAAAATCGCCATAAAACCTTTACGAGACCTTCGTTTAAGTACCTGAAATCTGGGCTAAATTACTCGTGTCTTTACCGCGTTTAAATCGCCGGATTTAACAATTTCCCGGACCTTTGCATAGCCAATTCCGAGGTCTAATCATAATTTTATGGGCGAATATGTTTTTTATGGCCGTAAAATATCACTTTTATCGGTTATAAAGGAGGTCGTCAGGTGAAGAAGAGAATGTTACTTTTCAATTTCTTAAGGCGGGGAAATGAAGTGTTCAGATTTTCTATTTTATGAACTATAAATTGTAATTTGTTTAGTAAACGTTGTAATGAGTTAATTTTCGCAATCTTTGTAATTCTTGAACCTCTCCATACATCCGTCTGTATTATGTGTTAATGATCAAAATAGAAGAAATGTGCTTGAGAGGTTCTACTTATTTTTGAAATTAATTTTTCCTTTGAAATTGAGGAAAACTACTTTGCTTCGTAGACGACGATATCCTTTGAGTTGTACTTAACGAAATTTCCACCGAGGTCGAGAACGTACGACACTCGACTGATCATAATTTGTAAGTATGCGTGGTTGTCCAAGGAAACCGAGAAATGAGGAGCGCGTTCCTAACGCAAACGGTAACGTTATTCGGAATAGCGGTTCTGAATGGCTACTTTCCAATCAAACACTTTGAAAAAATGATTTGGCCAGTAGTCAAAACTGAAGTTAATCCTTAGTTTTTTTCTATTTAGTTTTGTCATTGCAGAATATATATTTAGTCCTTTCTCTTCTTCGTTTTTCTTTTTTATTGTTTCTACAGGGTTGAGTTGTAGTTATTTATGCTGCCACCAAACATTGCGTAAATATTACGTATTATTTTTGTATAAATGTCGATTATGTCCGAAATAAATAAAAATTAAATCAAATTAAATACAGTCCTCGGATGGACCTAACTATACTTGTAAACTTCCTTATTTCCCATTTGAGGACGAGCAACCATTTTTTATAAAAGGTTTTGCTTCATCTAGCAAGTCTTTTGTAGCTAGAAAACGAAACGACGTGAAATTTGTTTAAGGGTAGAATTTCTTTTATTTGAAGGGAAAGTAAAAGGGAACAAAATGTTTGAAATTGCATAGTGCAATCTACACAGTATGCAAGGAAAATACGCGAGGACGTTGAATCGTATGATATCTCTATGGAGTCGAACAACTTTCTGTAAATTGTGCCTGAGAGTAAGTAAGAAAGTTTGATAGAACAGATACAGTAACAAGGGTAAAGAAGATAAAGCACATTCTTGACGAAACATTTACTTAATATAAGTTTTAGTGGGAAAACCTCTAATGAAATGGGCAAGAAAGACACGAATTAACTTATCTCCCTAACAAATAACCTTCCTTTTTTAAAAATTGTATATTGTACGAATAAAATCCTTTAATATCTACACACACAACATTCGCACCTTGTTGAATGAAAATGTTATCATCGTGCATAGGTGAATGGGCACTTTGAATGCGTCAGCCCGATAATGGACTATTTAGCGGTCACCGCACGATAGGAACCCGTCGCTCTGTTCGTGAAAACAGGAGAGCTACACCGCACACACAGACACAGGTAATATATCAACGGGAGGACGCTGTGTCGTTTGACCCGTGAAAAGATGCGCGCATCAAGTACAAAATGGCAGGTCACTATATCATGATTCTTCGCGTCGCGTACTCGACAAGCGTGTTGACGGTTGGCAGCACCGTCTGCATATCGACGTATTCTACTCGCTACCTGTTTTATTAAGATAAATGAGGGCGAATTCTGTTGTATACAGAGGTGATGTTTCCATCGTTACGATCGTCTACGTAATTATGAGAAATAGAATGGCATCGATGCCGAGGAATTCTTCTTCGAATAATAATGATTTTTATGGATCAAAATTTGCGTAGGGATAGAACAGGCATGTTGGAATTAATAAGATTAATAAAACGACCAATCTTTGAGCAGTTTCGATCTCAGCATTTATTTAGCTCAACATGCAACGTTTTGTCAATAACTTTTGTTTTTATCAAATTAGAAACAATTAATTATTTCAATAATAATTTTTGGTGAAATCAAGTTAAAAAGTCCTCAATACCATTAACTCGTGGTGGGATGGGATGAAGCTCCAGACGAGAAGAGGGCTGAAACCAAACAAAGTACGAACGCATGCTGTTTGCATATGTGTGTTTATACTTTCGTGTTGTGCATACATATGTATTATTATTGTCGCTGTGCCAAGTAAAACTTCATCCAAGAATTTGATTTATTTTTATGAGTTCTGTAACCTGTTAAAATAAATGCGCCACGCAGTTTTAAGTTGCGTTGTATGGGCGTGCAAAACGTCGTTCTTATGCGGGATAGCTGCGAAACTCGAGCCCAAGGGTCTTTTAAGAGAAACTGTTACTGGTGTACATCCTGTTAGATTCAGCAATGAAGGAGGTTGGGAGAAACGAAATTTCGACAAAAATTAAGTTTCCTCGCTGTATATATATATAGTTTATTTCACTTAGGAGAACAAAAACGCCGTCGCATTTGCTCGGTCAAATTGTGGAAATAGAATCGAATGTGCGCAGTGAGAAAATGGAGAAAACAACAATAATTGTCGGGTGTATTAAGGCAGAGTGCCGGTAAACAATTATTATTAGATTTGCTAAGGTTTCCCGATGCGCTCGCAAGAATAAGACGCCCACTGTTTAGTACAAATCGCTTCTGCCGCAATTCCATTCCATCCCGCGTAAGAACACGACTTTATTACGAATGCATTGGAGTTATATCCGCTGGGGAGATGGCTTCTACCAGTTCTCCTTCTTCTTACGTCGCTTTCGCTTCGCCTTTACGCTGCTTGTTTTATATCGGATTGGATATTGTGCTATTAAATCAAAATAATTGCCTCGAGATTGCGATTTATCCAGCACCTTTAAATCCACTATTTTGCGGAATAATAAATTCCCTAGCCGCACACAACTTGTCTCTATGAACACTATTAAAATTCAAATTGGATTTCTCCCGGCGTATAATAAGAACACTACCTTCCGTACGTAGGCGAATACTCATGTGAATACTTTCTGTTTTGATTATCCGTTTTAGCGGCATGGAATTAATCAGAGGACGCAGAAACTTTCATCGTTTGTGCTTTAAAATTCGCGTTTGATAACATTTATTTACGGAAGTAATTTTGCCAGTTCTGGAACTATAAAATGCAATATTAAATAAATTCAATTATATTAACACAATGTTTCTGTATCAAGTTTTGTTTTAGTCTGATAAAACAGCCGTAGAATCACACAAAATGTTAGAGAAATGTTAGAGTCAAATCACTTCAAAAATATCTGAAAATCAGATGGTTTCCATGAACGTTCCAAGTGACCATTAAGCGGTGTTACGCCAGAACATATCGTTGCGAAAGTAGGGTTCCCGAGAATAGGATAGAATGAATATTATGGGTACGGTTCCTTGGTGGGAAATGAACGGCGTCTTTTTGCCGTCCTGCCGTTTGTGATGGCCCTGGCCCGCGGCTCTTCTGATGATGGTGACTAGCTTCACTTTATGCATTTAAACAATAATATTTTGGCTGTGGCAATCGCACTTCATGGGACACCTAGCGTACCCATGTTTGTTACAGTACCACGTAATTTTCTATACTCTTTGTAGGGCTCCTCTGGCCACGAGGGGATGCCAATTATCTCCTCCTCCACGAAATAAAAAGGATTCTTTTACCCTTTACTCAACTTTTGGGGGATACTATCGCCTTGGCTGCTGGGAATTTTTTTTAATATCATAACGCTCGGGGTGACATCAATTTAGTTTTTTCCTAAGTAGGATGTACTATTCATTCCTCACCGCAACGCGCACAAGACAAAAAGTTAACATATTTCTCACGCACTTGCTTAATTTTGACATATAAGATATGTACTCAACATACAGGGGCGAAATAAAAAATTGGCGTCCCATTACACAATGCAGTTGTAAACTACCGCAAATGAATCATCCACGACATACCTTGAATGTTACGGAGGTGAACGAGATCCTGATCTTTTTCAAATTTATTTATCACTAAAAATCGGAAACTTTTGAGTACCACCTGGTAGTTTGCAATTCTTCTTCTAAGACGGCGTAAAATTTTCAATCCGCCTTATCTTCTTCCTATTCCATACTTTACGGCGTCGAACAACGTTCAGGACAAAAATGCAGAGTGAGATTTAAAGTTTTCGGATCTTCCCTCTAGGCCGAAGACCGAACGGTCAACTCCGTTTTTTTCTTTTACACTTTTAAATCCCGTCCGCGCGAAACGAAAGAAACATAAACATGTAACCCGATCCCGAAAGGTGAATTTATTTTATTTAAAGTTCGGTAAAATTCGGAACGAAGCTATCTACACAGTTGCCGTTCGCAAGAATAATACATCACACGGGAACAATTGGGTTGAATCCGCTTTCGCAGCGGAGAAATCGGTGCACGCCCAGCCCCAATTCGGAATTCAGAACGTAATAATTCGAACGGTAGGGG
Source organism: Marronus borbonicus (assembly GCA_902655005.2). Taxonomy (NCBI): domain Eukaryota; kingdom Metazoa; phylum Arthropoda; class Insecta; order Coleoptera; family Scarabaeidae; genus Marronus; species Marronus borbonicus. Next base: position 11,254,404 of record LR737387.1, read on the forward strand.
GTGCGCGTAGGTGGGACTCCCCCCAGCACATAATTCCCCATTGAATTGGATTTATTTCATCGGACGGCCCGTATCGCGTTAGTTCACATTTAAATCTCGATAATACTAATTAAAAGGACATATACTACATCGTTTGCCTGGAAGCTGAGAAATAACTGGTGCGTTTTGTCCCGCTATACAAGGGGAATACAAAATCGGAGCCGATGTTAAATTTAAATGGTCTAGTTAGGGCGAAATGGAAGTGCTTGATGCCGGAGACCGAAAGGTGGTTCGCAATGTGGTCTTTGAAATTAATAAGCTCCTTGGGTCTTTTAGTTGATGTTTCCAAATCCTCTTCAGCTTTGAGATTGCTTGAGAGCTTTCGTATGAGATGTGTTTGAAGCCAGAATAAGTCTATTTTCTATATAAATTTGAAATTTGAAAATTATTTGGGTTCTATTGAATAATATTAATAAGAAGCGTGTTATGGAGCGATGAAAATTCCTTTCACTTTTAACAAAAACCATAAGAAGAAGGAAAGTATACAGTACGACGAATCAAATTATTATTTTTCAAATATACATAAACTTGAAACGGAATTTTCTTCAATGTTGCCTTCTCCTCTTTGTTTTCTTATAATTCCTCTGGTATTAGAGCAACCTTTACATACCAAATTTATTTGGCACTAAATGACCACAACAATAATCCGTAGCTTGCATGATTGCTGTGTTCCAACTAGCCAACGTGCCAAACATCGTACGGGATCTACGATTCTACTTCCTTATCCCAGAAGATGGCATATTCTGATTTTTATCCGCAATTAAAAACTTGTGCGTGGACATTTCTGGTACCTTCGATACGGTCTAGCACTGAAGTCTATAAAATGAGGCGAGTTGGAATAAGTTGGTTCCACTGATCGAGTCGTATCTGAAGTGTCAGAGAGTTCCTTACTGGCCCTATTGGCCCTTATTTATCTTATATGTATACGATGGTCCTCTTGTTGCCAAGTAGCGCTTTCCATATTCGCAGATGATTACCGCGAGCAGATGCGAGAAACCCACGGCTGAGCGATTCCAACAAGCATTAGACGTAGAGTAGCTGTTATTCACAAGTAAGAAGAAAGGGTTTTTCTCGGAGAGTAATTGGACATCGCAAGGGATCGACGACCAACCTCTTATTGTACAACTAATATTGTCTTATAGAAAGCAATTACAAGATTAACACGCATTTGTGCAAATTTGCGATTTTACAGAGCGATATGCTTAGATTATTAATCTCAGTACTTTGGTACGTAAGGCAGGCTTCCAAATAATTACGTTACCTGAACATCTACGAGAGTTGTTGGGAAGAGCCCTGGAGAGAATTCCGCTGAATCTCTAAGCCCCAGGACTGTGACCACCCCCGATTTAAAGGCAAAATATTCAAACACGGGAGTAATTTATTTGAACATCTGAGACTACTAGACACCATCATTAACATCTTCTTTCGCCGTCTTCTTTGGGACAAGCGAGAACAAGAAGAAGGCAGAGAGGAACGTACTACCAAATAGGATGTTGGAGCCATTGTTTGGGAAAAGTGTTGGGGTAGAGGAGAAATTAAAAGAAATAATAATAATATCAGTTTATTGTCCAACAATTACAACTAATAATCGGACAAAAATAAAAATAAGTAAATACATGTTGTTGGTAAATCCGCTGACCGGCGCATTGTAGCGAGCGGTGAACCATGCAAAATCTTGGGTTTGGAGAATGGTAAGGAAGAGGGAGAGGAAAAGCGAAAAGAACATCGAGCTAAATGAAAAGGTAGAAAAGAGGTAAGGAGGTAAGGACTACCAAACACAATACAAAAAGTAGAAACCTTAAAATTATAAAATATCTGATAAATGTTCACCGAAACTCTTCCGCATATGGTAATTCTTCTCTTTTTATTTTAAATTACTTTGTTGCATATATTCAAGTTAATTTCGCCAATAACCTCACGAATTTAATTTTTTAAATCACTAGTTGTCTGTGGGTTATTTGCGTAGATTTAATTCTTAAGAAAACCCTAAGGAACCCCTTAAACCCCTTAAGAAAAAAGTCTAGTGGTGTTAAATCGTACGATCCTGGGGTTCAATCATAATTTAGGGAAATTGCACAGTCAGGATATTTTTCGTACAATAAATTCACAGTTCTTCTGGCAGTGTGGCAAGTAGCGTCATCTTGTTGCAAGAACAGGTTATCGAAGTCGATATCTTTCCATTTTCAAAAAAGTTAAGTCCAAGTACACCGCACCAAACGGTTACACGACGACGATGTAATGGTTTCTCTACAACCTCGGGAGGATTTCCGCGTGTCCAAAAGTGAGGGTTTTGTTTATTAATGTAAGCATCGATGTAAAAATTGTCAATTTTTTGATGGTCCATAAGCTTCAGTTCTTGAGTCATTTAAATCTTGTATGCATTGTCAGAATTCGTTGCGGGGAGGATTTTGAAATTGCTGTGAACGATGGTGAATTGAGGTCTTTGAACTTTTAGTTACGTTTTCGTTCACCCTACCAATATTTTCAGCTGAACGAATATTGCTTTCTCGTAATGATCTTCTGATATCAAGAACAGAATCGGCCCACTCAAATTTTGCAACTATACTCCTAATTGTTGTACCGCTAGGTATATGATTTCGAACAAAAACAACACGAAGTCGATGAATAGTGTCCGCAACAGAACGCGAATTATCGTGGACAATTTTTCTGCGTCCTTCGAGGGTGAAGCGCTGCGTCATTGCATCTCTTCCCCCATACTTTTTTGGCACATCCGACTGTGAATGTCCCTTCCTTCCACTTAAATTGAAAAATTATTCGAATAAATTCCCTTCCGATATTACGCGATTATTAATTGATATTCGAATGTCATGTTTAACTCGTTTAACGTACGCTCGTAAAAATGCTTGAAAAATTAACGGATTTGCGAAATTTCTCGAAATGTAATCGGATAAATGAATAACTAACGTGATTTAAACGGTTTGGTCAAATGTACAGCAGCCGTTTAAAAAATTCGCGCGGTTACGTCCGGGTGCTTTCATTCACGTTTAATAGAGATTAAAATGTGAATTGTGGTCTTTTTTGAGGTTTTATCATTATGCAAAATTTTTATTTGCGATTCATTACCTGTGTGAAGTTATCTTCTTTTTTGAGAATTGAAATGTTGGCGAGTTTTCTGGTTTGTTCTAGGTTTATTGCAAATTGTTCCAAAGTATTTTAAAAGAAGTCAACAAGTTTTTGGCCCATCTCCACCTTTTTTGAAAATATAAATTCCGATAGTTGCTCCAGCTTGTTCTAGTTGTTCTAAAGATTGTTCCAGAATTTCAGAGCTGTATCTCTTACAGACTTGAAATTCTGGAATAATGATTGGAATAACCAGAACAACCTGGAACAACTGTGAGAACTCCAATTTTCCAAAAAAAAGGGGGGCGTGAAGGATTCTGGGATGGGGGAAGTTTTCATCGGTGTGAGACAACTTTAACAATTTCGATTTAAAAAAAAAATGGGCTAACGTCACATTTTTTGTTTCTTTTTTTTGCCATATTTTTTGATATTGAAGAGATACGGCTCTGAAATTCTGGAATAATGTTTAGAACAACTACAACAACCTGACGACTGCTATAATTTGAATTTTCCAAAAAGGTGGGGCTGTCCGGACTTAATTTTTTGGCAAAATCTCTTGTTCTCTAAAAGATACAGCTCTAACATTCTGGAACAATGTTTAGAACAAGCTGAAACAAATCCAAGACATTCGATTTTGAAAAACAATGGTGCTAGGAGTGAAAGAGTCGTTGTCTTCAATGTTTTTAAGCCAATTTTGACTATTTTATGATACTCTGGAACAGTGTGGAAGAAAACTACAATAACCTGGAATATTTCCAAGAAAGCGGGGCTAACTTCACAAATGTCGATACATTTTCTAAATACATAGAACAAACTTAAATTAGGACAAAATCGGCAAAGATCCTCAGGCCATTTGAGTATCGACAACAGGAAAGGTCTTAAGTTTGATCCATGCGCCATACTAGAAAGTAACTCTAAGTTTGAAATATTAGAAGACATTAAGCTAACCTTGCAACTAATCCTCATTCTTTTTTATTAATCTATACATCCTCCCTCCTTGTAACTATATTCTCCCAAATAATCATTTCTCTCTTACCTTCCATTATTTCGCGATAATTAAATCTCGCCACATGTTCTCAACATTTAAGAGGTTCCATTATAACCTGTTTGTCGTCAAAATTGTTCCGCCATTTAACTCGAACGTATAGGAAAGAACGAACTTCCACCGCCACCGAAACGCCGTCGGGATTATCAGAATTACAAGCCGGATATAAATATTATAACTTCATTAATGCGAACGGCATTGGGCGTTTCAGAGATTATCATATAAATTAAGTACAAGAGCCAATAACAAAACGAAATTCTAAGGTACATAGCATAATTCTGTTGTAATTAAACGCGCGTATTGCCTAAATTAACCTTCCCGTAGTCCGGGGAGCATTTTAGCGAAATATTGCGTAATCTTAACATCACGTTATTTTACAATTCTAGCGGGGTCTATTCTAGGGTTTAATGTTATTGTGACGCAAATCCTTCCGTTCGTATTGCTTTAGTGTTTCTAATCCGGTAGTAATAAGGACGGTTTACGTAAAATATGTGAAGTACCTTGTATAAATCGTGTTTGTTTGGAGAAGAATTAATAATAATAATAATAATAATTGCTAATTCTTAAGTTGAAAACGATAAAATCATGAATACAATATCTATATAAAGAAAAGAAAAAGAAAACATATGTGTATAGAACAAGAGACCCATTTAAACAATAACATTATGCAGAATAAACTTACCGTCAGGGGTGATGTAGCAACTACTGTTATCGCTGCGCCACACACATGCATATATTTGCGCGAACAGACACTAAATGTAAGGCAGAATCAACAATAAGGCACTCGTATCATCAGCATATTGTAACAACAAACATTAACACAAATAACAAAGAGAGTAGAGCCAAGTGTGGAGCCCTGCGGGACACCGCACATAATGTTTGTAGCCGGAGAGGATGTTGCTTTCTCAAATCCTCAACACAAGTTTGAATCTCTATAACGTCATTGAGGGTTAGTAAGACGTAACCTAAATAAGTCGTACGCATGATCACGCACTCCATAAGCTCAGATATTTGATAAGAAAATGTTATCAAATTCATTGTGTTGAGTGATTTTGACAAATCAAAAAACTTGCCCATTATATGTTTCCCGCGTCTACCTTCCTGTACACATGATGTAAACGGCGATATATGGCGTTGCGCTTTGACTTGCCCTGTATGAAATCAAATTGATTGCTAGAAGTTATATACTTCTTTACAAGATAGTCAACCAACCGTATATTGATAATTTTCTCAAAGACTTTAGTTATTGCTGTGGGATAATGAGAAAAGAAATAAATTATGCAGGAGAACATGTAACAAGTTAAAAATATTAATACAAAAATGGAAATAAATGATAAGTCACGAATCTGTAATGATGTCTTAAAGCTGGTGGAAAAAATCAGAGGCGAGCTAAACAATTTCTTGACGGTAACAACTATAAGCTTACTGTCAACTAACAATGCAGTGAATGCAGCTTTAGGAAAAATATTGCTATCAGAAACGAGTTCGTAGCATCCAAAACCAAAGCAATGTTGTTGCTGTTCATTGTACTAATGTATCCACCAGATCTGCTACCGAAAATGACGATGAAACACACTCAGACGTAATATTATTTGGTGTTGTCTCCCTCGAATCGTAACTGTTAAAATCAGACAATTCTTTAACGATTACAGGCGTTAACTACCTTTACAGCCGATCTATTAGGCAGAAATAAAGATAAAGCCGATCAAACAGGTAATAGGTTGGCGAACAACACGCTGTGCTTGATGTGAGCAACTTCTGCTTAATCTACTAAGTAGTTTCAGTACAACGTTCTTGCAAATAAACGCCTTGCTTTCATTTTTATTACAGACGCTAACAGAACCTCCGCTGCATTGCTTTCATTGTTTATGTATTTTTATAACGCAATCATTCTTCGATCGGTAAACGGTGTCCTAGAACGTTTGGTCAATTGCCGTGTAAGATCATGATCTCTCAGTCAATTCGAGGATATCGGACTTTAAAGCTCCCTATCAAGCACCGGAAAGATAGTAGATAGGAATAGGTAAGTTAAAAATACAAAATTCTCTGTACTCGTGACAAGTAATTTATTACGGGCATAGATCTGCATTTATTGTATTCTTTCGGATCCGTAATGGACAAGCTATTATGATGTTCTATTGATAGAATTATGCTTACAATTAGTTTCAGCAAACGATTATCCCGGAGAATCGAGAAGGTAACTCGCCTTCGGCGTATATTTTTTCGTTCCCTGATTTTGAAATTTAAAGCAACTTCATCAGCAAAGCACACATAAAGTAAGTCTACTTAATCTTTTCCAAATTATATCCGTTAGGAAACGTGCACATTTGGAGGTTGCTGTATGTAGCAAAATACAAATATCTATCTCGTGTAAAATATAAAATATAATACAAATAAGAAGTTCGATTGACGAGTGCAATACACTATTTTAAAGGATGGAAAAAATGGAATGAATTTGGAATAAATTAAGTATTGCTAACAATATTGCTGCGATTTTATTCCGGAATATAAAAGAATCTCTCCCATTTAAAATGCATTAAATTGTACGTTGTAAATGGGAATATATCTTACCATGGTTCCAAACTTTTTAAAAATTGCACAGCTTCGAACTTCGTCAAATTGAAGCCTCGATGTATCTGCCGCCTGATTAGCCCAATAACGTGAAAAACGAAAAACGTCCGATTTTCCGCTTCCTTTTCCCCTCGCGACGAAATAAATTTCGAATTTATCATTTTTAAGGTTCGACGTGCAATTTCGTCCCCTTGAGCTAGGAAATTAGTGCGCAAAATCGATATCCCGTCAAGGACAATAATTTTTCGGATGGATTGTAGCGGCGGTGGTGGTGCGCGCCAGAGCAAATAACGCGCTTATACATACCGTAAATTTTCAATCAACGCTAATCTCTGGCGAAATTGATTGATGGAACATTGAAAATTTAATAAAGCGCCCTCTACCGAAATGGAAATATAATTGGCCGTCGACGACAACGACGACGTCGCAGTCGTCGGTGCTGTTGACGTCCTCCAACGTTGGGTACGTCTTCCACATCGATCTTACGGTAATATTTACCTGCTATATAGGAAATGATTTTTTGAAAAATGTTCTCCGACAATTGTCTAGACTTTACAGTATGATATTGGATGTCAAAATACAGTGCCTTTCAATTTCCTTGGAGAGATATTTTGAAACGTTACATGGTATACTTCAAGACTAAACAAAGAACCAAAGAAGAAAGAAAAATTGTTTAATAAATCGAAAATGTCTGACTTGAACGAAAGAACGAAGGAGAAGGAAGAATATAAAAAAGTAATTAGGACGAAAATATACAAAGAGGGTTCGATAATTACCTGACCTCGGCAAGAAATGGCGCTACTAGCATTCAAATACCTCTATTTTTCGTAAAATTAACCTTCAAGTTTTCAATTAGATACGTCACTTGGCTTATGAATGGCAACCATTTAAAGAGATTTTGTGATTTAACAACAACGAAAAAAATCTAATATTTGTTTTTCGAAAAGAAGTAAAGTTTACAGCGACCATAAAATATTGCATAGACGAATGAGCAGACAAATGAGCATTTTTAATGAAGAACGTCCGGATCCTCCAAATGAGGTCACCAGAAACGATTAAAAAAATTCACGATAGGATAGAGAATGGTCGGAGATTGAAAATGCACGAGATTGGTGAGGTTGTGAGCATCTCAATAACCGGGGGCATAACATTTTAACAACTCATTTGAATGTAAGGAAGCTTTCCGCAAGACGGGTGTCGCGATTGGTTACAATTTACAATAAACACGCAAACTTCAAAGGAATGTTTGGCGATGTTAAAGCACAATCCAAATAATTTTTGGTATCGATCAGAGGACCAAAGGACAGTGCAAACAGTGTTTTTTTTGTGACCAACCGGCCCACTTTATCGGCCTAAATCATGGCTACAGTGTGAGATGCATGTGGTATAATCGACGTTGATTACCTTGAAAGGGGAGAAACGATTAATGGCGAATATTGTGATCATTTTAACAATGCCGTGAAAGAAAAGCGTGGGCATTTGGCGAAGAAAAGTCTTCTACTAGATCAAGACAATGCACAAGCTAACTCTAAGTATGACAAAGACATACGATGGACGTATATCTCCACTAGCGCACATTTTTTTTTCATGCATTTGAACCAGAAATAAAGACTTAAAGGGTATTGAATCCTATCGACTGGATCAACTGGTCCCCAACCCTCTTGAGGAAGAGAAAGGTAAATATGAAGGTGCCAAGTTAACAGGCTGGATGAAGAACGGCGATGTTGTTTAGTTAAAAAGGTCATTATCATACAACGATCTAATTTAAAACAGTTAGTTTGTTAATGCGATATCATTATAACGGAAAATTGGTCACTAAAAGTAACCTGCTTATCTAGAGTTGTATTATTCTGGAAGAACTTAAGACTTTGATTATTTTGTTCAAGATTTTAGAGAAAATTTAAACGTACTGAAAAATCATGAAAAAATCAGTGCTTAACAAATTTGAACTTTACCTACACACAAAAATCCCTTTTTTTTATCGTCCTTTTACGCGAAATTTGCTGATAGTGAAAACAATTTAATACCTACCTACATATCTAGACGAAAACTTTATCGCATCTAATTCCTATCGGATCAAACGTAAAAGGAAGTCTAAACATTTCTTTTTCAGAAAATATTCGACATAAATAAAATATATTTAGTAGATAAGCGCGATTTCGAAATTCAGCAAATCAGCGAATTTGATTCGCTGAATCCGCATTTTACTTCCTTCCATCTTATTTTGTACTATCGAGCGGGAAAATTATGAGGACTCGACGGTTTAGAATCAATTTAACTGGAAAAATTTATTGCGGGGAGCGAAAATCATCTATATTTATGGACTGATGGATGTTATACGTGATTTTAACGTAAACGGATGGTATCTCATAAATCAGAACGAAAGATACTCGCGTATCATGGATTCTAAAGAAAGAAGAGATTATTTAATGTGCTTGACGTAGTAAAGCATTAAAATATTTTTGTTCCTATTTTATTTTAATCTTTACTATTAAAAGGCATAAAATTATTAACTTTAGCTACGGGGGAAAGCCGTAAAAAAAAACCAAGGAAAACCTCTAAAAGTATTCGTGAAGAAATGTTGGCTGTAGACTGCGATTAAGGTCATTCAAACTCGACTATTTGCGAATGATCAACATTACTTAAACGCGGCCGAGAATGATCGCCTTAGAAATTCTAATAAAGTGAAAAGGCGCGCTCTACGATAATACGCCCGTGCACAAGTCAAGACTTCCGTTGCTGAATGCGGCTTTATAGAAATTGGTCATCCACCTGTAGTCTAAATCTAGCTCTCTGTGACTATTTCTTCTTTCCAAATCTTAAAGAAGCACGAAGGGAATAACGTTTATGGAGGATGACTAACTTACAGTGCCTGTTGAAATGCATCTTGCAGAGAAACCAAAGGATTTTTTTTTTAATAATAAATCAGAGATGCTATTGAAACATCACAGCAATGGCTCTCTATTTAAAAAAAAAAGACGACTAATAATAGACTGAATTGAAGAAGAGTTTCTTATCAAGAATCCTAGCACCTTACTAGCGGAAGATATGACACTGGTCCGATGCGCAGAAAATGCAAGAGTTGTGTCGAAGTAGATACCCAAATCCTTAGTTGTTAAAACTCGAGAAGTACGTCATTTATAAAGTAATTGAAGGTTACGAAATTCGCTAGTAGAAAAATTAAGGGACCTAGATTGGAATCTTGTGGTACACCAATTGAGAATTATAACCAAAAATGAAAGCATTACCGAAGCGAAATTTCTCTAGCTTTTTAGCACCAGCAAGTGGTTAATATGGTTATAGGCCTTATAGATGGCTAGATTTGAAATAGTTGATGTTCTTTCAATGAAACCATACTGATCAATTGAAATGTAATTTGAAGCACTTGGCGAAGTTATTGAGAATATCTGTAAAACAAAGATTCTTACAAAATTAGAATTTCATTAGGAGCCCTCGCTACAAAGAGACCATTTTAATTTGATGAATTCTTTCCTTTTCATCGTTTATACGGACGTGGCTCTAATAAAAGTTCCTAGTTTCCTTAATAAAGCTTACCCCAAGTGTCCCGTTTTTTTTCTTTTGTATATACCGTGCTTTACGACTATGTATTGTCTTTCAAGTGGCGGTTCAGCTGTAACAAAACTTTATTCTTTCATCTTGTTCCTGCGTCATGCAATAAAGGAAATGTTCTAGACGGAGAACACGGAGAAAATGAGTCGAATAAACTCCTGACGCGTATATACATACATATATAAAACGAATAGTCTCGTATAAGTTGAAATATTACTTCGACAAAAATAATTGCTGTATGTTGTCCAAAGTTTTTAACGACCAACGGTGTATACGTAAAAAAAATTATTATTAGCAAGGATGCAATGTTATATTCTTCGTGTATACCGGTTTAACAACACGCGTTTTGTTGTAGAACATATAAGATGGTTATTCTGCCAATACATATGCTTGCTTTTGTACATCATGTCAAATAACGATCAGCTCGAAAGGGCTTAAAATTAAGAAGCAGGCGAAAGGCAAAGTCGGAATGAAATAGTTGCGCGTGAATTTCTTTAGTTTTTGCCAGTTCCCTGTAACGAGAATTAATTTTGTAATTTCGAAGAATATGTCCTCAGATTTATGTGAGAAGATGCGACTTTGCAATAATATTTCAACCAAGTTATGACGTAACAGCTTGAGTTTGAGTAACACATGTTACGTAAGCTTGCTACAAATCTGAAATCTCTTAATTTATTGTCCTATCTTTTGTTAAATAATGTTAATGAATAAATGAATAGCTAACAGATTCAGTTAAACGCCAGCATCTCGTGGTGAGGTTAATGCATCGAGAAGTTCTTGTTAGTAACTATTAAAGGTATTGTTCAAGCGTTACTATTTTGTTTCTGACAGCTGAATCGTGCTTTCTACCACTAGATGGACTCTTATACTCGATAGGTGGACAATGTGCAATGCCAAGAAGAGATGTGAGGGTGGCGCTGATGACTTATAATCTCGTAGACGTTTCGTTGTAACTTTACAATACAATTGGCACAATGTACGAAGTCGTTTCATTTGTATTACTCTAATAAAAATGTTTAAGTTTAAATTTTGATTTTTTCATTTAAGTAAAAAAAATTATCCCTAGATACCATCACATGATTTCTATGTGAAATTGAATTTTGGAATTTTTTATAAATTCCAACGTAAAACTAAAATTTGAATTTCTCGTGGTTTCCCCTTGAAGACTTTTCTGCACAATACAAAAGTTTCAGTTCCATGTTTTTCAGTAAAATCGGATTCCCGCCACCCTCATTTACCAATTTCCTTTATTTTTCGAATTAGACCCCGAAAAAGGTTAAAGATGGGGATCAAAGTTTCCCAACATTCTAAAACATATAGCTTGCTTACCATAATAATAGAAAATCGGGGTAAACATCAGAAAAATAAGCTTAATTATACGAAATATTAGTCGTGAATCAGTTAGACAACTCCTGAAAGAACAGTCTCTTCATCCGTTTCATTTCCAAGAAACATACATGACGGTACGCCAGCTAACTTTTCTCGAAGAGCAAGGAAATTTCTGCAAGAACGATTTGGAAATAGGTGGTTTGCCCGTGGGGGATCTCTACCATGGCCAGCTCGCAGTTCCGATCTTAATCCCCTCGATTTTTTATTTCGAGGGTTTATAAGAATGAAATGGATGCCGCAATAATAAATGGCAATTCCGTAATAATCCCGGCAAACGTCAAAGATGCCGCCAATCATTAACACAAATAATGGAAAAGTTTATCCGAAAGCAAGGCTATCAATTTGACGAAAATGAATTAAAAAAAAAAAAAATTGAAACTTTTAATATCCTGTATTTTGGAAACGAATGGTTGACGGGCGTTCTTTTTTATTATTTCATCGTCCTCTATCGCGTGGTTCTATACGTTGTAATTTTTTTCAATATCTCCCAAAAATGAAAATTCTTCGCACCCAAATTATAAGAAGTTATTACATTCTTCGAAATCAGATAAAGTTCGCGTCACATCTTTCGAAACAGGCCGATTTTATAATAATTGTGAGGATTTCTTATACAATGGAAACTTTAGCCTTCTATGTCAGAGCAATCGAATAATAAAGTTTAAATGTGAATGCCTTTAGGAAGTGTCATATAAATACGTACATTAACCATTAATACCAACATCCAATGATCTCATATACGCGTAATAAATATACTTTCCCAACAGATTTCCAATATCCCGAGACAAGCTAGGCGTCTATTCGGCTACAAACTTTGTTGCCATTCGTAATTAACGTGAAAGTTTAACGCCCTTCGGCTATCCATACGGCTAATTCGCCTTTTGTTATGCGATATTCGGATACACGCCCACATACCCACGACGTATGCATATTTGAGAGGAAAGTATCAGCTCATAATTTCGAACGCGGCGGCGTCTGGTTGCGATTTTGCCTGAGCTCTTCGGCGATAACAAGGGTATTCTGCAGTCTCATTAACAATGATATCAAGCTTCATCCGGCGTATTTAATCAAAGGAATATTAAATTATATCAAAGCGGTAGGATAAGTTTGGCGCATTTTGGCTGGTTGATTCGGAACTTTCAACAATGATGCGAGTTTGGGAAATATTTTATCACGAGTTACCTGAGGATCAGTTAACTCCTTTAATTTGTCCAAATATGCATACAAGTTCGAGCCCGCGTATAAGATGTTTTGGGGAATTAATTTTCCAGAAAATATGCGTGGCAACTTCGTAAGGACAAAGGAATTTGATAATTATTTCTTTAAGAAGAGATAGGAGTTCCGATTCGCTTATCTTCGAAGATGATTTACTATAAAAGCTATGTAAATAGTCTTCCTAATAATGGTTTCTACTTGGTGATGAATGTAGTCGGATAAAATGGACTTCTTAAGATTTAGGGACATCTATATTTGATATTTTGAAGGATATTATAAGTGTAGGTTTAAACGGCGTTTCGTAATTTTCGCTGTAGTGAAAATTTACATCACCAGAACGAGCAATGTTTGCACTCCACAGATAGTCTCTAGTACTTCCCATAATCATGGTTCCTACCAACCTTGGAAATTTTCCGAAGAACTGTTATAGGACCAGATTTGGATTTACTGCATCATGGGTACTTTCTACTTTTAATATTAGATATAAGCACTTAAAACTTTAGGTGTGTTACAGTAAGATGCTTGATATTCAAGTTCAACTGTTCAACTGTTCAACTGTTACTTGATTTGATATGTTTAAATGTTCAGACCTTTAATTCAACATTTGAGCAAGAGAAAATGCGTTTTTAAATTAACCCAAATGCAACAGTGCTTGTTGTTGCGTTTAAAAAATATCCAACCGATTTACCAACTTATTTGAGAATCTTTATGAGATCCAACTCATTGGATAGTGCATCTCAGCAAGGTTGTTCAAACGTTCTTAATTTGGAGAAAGAAAAAACGCCAAAAAGAAGAGAAAAAAGTACAAATGAGTTACAACCCAAGAGTGGGAACCACTTACATCAAGTTACCTCGAATTGTCCACTGCTTTTCACTTTTTAAACTAAATTCATATCTTTTTAATTTGCTCTGCTTGCATCCTATTAATCCATCTTAACAACAATTCTAACCTAACACTGCCTCGTGAAAGATTTAAGTTTAAGCAATATTATACCTTTGCTTAATTTTTACAAGTGAGAAAGAGATTATTATTTCAAATAAAAACCTTTTTTTACACGTCCATTTTAGGACAACCAGTGAAAATCGCACAGACTGCACCACCCTTCATTTTTTAAATTAATCAATAAACGTAATCTTCATACTCTGTTCGCTTACTGTATTTCATTATTTAGATTAGAACAAAATCGTTGCATATTAAAATTAAATATATTTATCTTTTAAATAAGTTTCTAGAGTTATATCTAAACACGCCCATTTACACATAAACCACCATACACTCCACTCGCTCTTTTCTTATATATTAACCAATGAAAGTAATGAAATCGTAAAATCTTTAAAAGGTTTTCAAATACGCCTTCTTTTTTTTGCTTTGCACATTTGAAGAGGTTGTATTTTATACTATATTTAGGAAAAAGGCGTGTTAACAAAAAGAATATTTTGTTAATACGCCTACTTAAATATGCTCCAATATATTTTTCTTAGAAGAGGAGGTGGGTTCTAAGCGTCCATAGATTTTAAATAAACCAATAAAATAACATAATCCTAGGATCTTTTTCAATACCTACTTTAAAGTTAGTTCACAAGAAAATGGAGGTTCAGGGTAACATGATTTAATGTTTCACTCCCAATTCAAATTAGAATTTAATTAATGTCATCACCATGTTTTCTTTTTTTAATATTTATTTAATAATATGGGATATGGGATGACATATTTAAACAAACGACGACGAAGTTAATTATATTTAAGAAAAGAGCAAATTGTAATTAACGTAGTTTCGCGTCGAAGAAAAAAATACTTTAATGATAGCAAGGACTGTACGGTAGTATGGCAAATAACACTAAACTATCGGCACACTCTGCACCACACAAGTTTAATTAATTAATCCAGGGCAGATCCTCATTTTTACTCTTCGGATCGGTGCATCCTCGAAACAGCTGCCCCGGAGTAGTAAACTTGTGTGGTGCGGAATGTGGCGATACTTTAGTGATGTTTGAAATACTTTCCAGTTTATTAAAATCGGCTAAAAAGTAAAGTTAAAGTTGTGGCTTCCGGTGCCTTTTTTTAGGAAACACCCTGATATATACAAATTTGAACCAGAGTATAACATACAAGCCGCATACGATATCATCTTATTGATTACAAAGTTTGATTACAATTTCTCAGTTAAATTAAGGCAAATGCGCATGGAAGTTGGTAAGATAAGGAGGGATGAAAGCGCCTTTGGTGTGTATGCACTCCCGGCGTATAACTTCCCATATAATCGATAGGGAGGTCGCCTCAAAGCAGTACCTGATCAGCCAACCTAACAACATCGCTGACGATCCCTCTTATCCTCATGTTTACCCCATCATAGCACTAAAGAATTTTTATTTTTCTGGAAGTATCTTTTCTAAATTACGTAGTTTAGTGACGAAACATTGTTCTAAAAATATGAGTGATTTTATTAACAGGTTTGAAATGAATTCTTTCTTTAGTTTCGCTTTTAGCACTGGAAATCAACCAAGCAAATTTGAAGATACAGTTACCTCAATTTACCTTAAAGATAAACTTAGGCAAAGGTGACTAAATCAAGAATTGATTGGTTTTGAACCTTGAACACTGATAACAACATCTTTTGTTACTAACGTAACATATTTGAGGAAGTCTGAAAAACCTCAGACCTGAAGATGAACAGGCGTTACTCGATAATTTCGGCCATGTCAGATCCTGAGTTGTTGTTTAGCACTCGTTTGTGTCAATCGATGATAGACTTTCTGTTTACAGGAACCCTGCACCATCATTTGCCACAGTGAAGCCTTGTTTATTTGAACTTAAACGTGGTCATACTAGGCATGGTTGACGATGAACGTTCAGGACGGCTAAAAGGCTGTACCACCACGAATAACACCGGAAAAGTTCACCAAATAGTGCTAGGCGACCACGGAATGAAGATTAGGAAGATATCAGAGGTTGTGGGAATCTCCAAAGAACATGTTCGTCATATATTGATTAGAGAATTAGGCTTGAAAAAGCTAACCACGCAATGGGTGCTGCGCTGCTCACTCAAGACTAAAAATGCATTCGGGTGAGTATCGTCAAAGCCCTGTTGAAACAGTTTAAATAAGTGTTGGTGCCGATTAATAAGTATGATACGCTCCTGAAGCCAAGTCAAGGGCACCACATGCTTATTTTGCAGAATAAGATGCCAACCCCTATTTGGAGAGATAGCAGCATCGCTGTAACAGTGCATAGACTTAGAGGGAGGACATCTTGAGAAATAAAATTAAATTTTGGAAAAATAATAAAATCTTAAGAAATAAGAAGATTTACAAATATGTAAAGTATATAATAACATTTTCGCGAGGGTTTGCATATTTATCAAAAAATCCTGTTTACGACGTTCGTAGATAGGATCAGAAAACCATGAAAATATCGCAAGATAGAATCTTACTTAAGAATTTTCTTTAAGCCGAAATTTCTATTACCAAAGAAGTATTTCGCAAAATAGCCTCATATCGTTCACAATAAACCTTTACCTCTAGAAGGTTATTTGTCGAAAATCGTTCAATCGAAACGATTGCTACCAGGGAAAAATACCCGGAAAATAACCTTATTCACAGTTAAATGCATTCAAATGAACAGTTCGCCTGCTGTTACCGTCGCCGTCGAGAGATTCGCTATTTTCTGCTAAAACAGCGCCTGATGCTCGTGGAATATTATCTATAGAGTAAAACTAGACAAGTTCACCTATTGAATTATCTCTTGAACCGTAATATCCTTTCGGATATCCGTTGTAACGCATCATTGCAATTTAGTGGGTCATCCGTGCAACGTGTTCGTTCCCGATTTTCCAAACATTCCCCTTTACCACTCTGCGCAGATCCAATCTGATATTTAAATTACGCCGGTAGGGAAAGGTGGGGTAAATGGAAATTTATCTTTGTTTACTTCGAGAGATTTCGGTCTCTATTCTTTCACGCGGAGGGGAAAGTATCGCTTATTTTCCGAAGATATGTTAAATTTATTGCAAATTGAAAACACAGATACATCGGAACTTCATTATCGGTCTCTCCGTTATCATTAAATGTTTTTCGTGCGCCACACTGAAGTTGCGATAAACTTAAATAAAGCTACTTCTTACGCGATCTCCACTACCTTCATTTTATTACGTGCTGCTAGGGTTAATCAATTTCGGGGGGATGTAAATTGAATCTATGGATGAGCAAACATTACTCGATACAATTAAGAAGATAAGAATGAGATATGGTAGAGAGATGTTTACAAGCTGAATGCAAACGATAAAAAAAATAACCAAATAAAGAAAATGCAAAAAATAAAAACTTTTAAAATGATATACGTATTCACCCTACAGTCGATACACTCCGTAAACATCTAAAGAAGAACCTATTGGATAAATAGTAATCTTTTATATCCAAGCATTACTCCAATACTAGTAAATTTCCCGTTCATAGGCAAACCTCCAGCGCGCAGTCGGGTCTGCGCTCGCAGAAACAATGGCTACTGCGCACTACTTCTGCGTAGGTATATGTAGCTTAAATATAAGTTTTAAGATAGCTTCCAATAGCTTGGTGGACAAACGTGAGTGACAACCTAGACTCTGGTTCGAGCCTCACTTCAGTCGCAGGTGGTCATTAAACAGTTTGGGTGAGATATATACACATATTTGCGTAATACTATGAGTTTGACAAAAAACAGCCCTTAACAGAGCTACCCTGAAAACGATAGAAGAATTTCTGCCGAAACGTTGGATTATAAAAATCCAACAAATTTAGGAGGAAATAGCCCCAACGTCAATTCAAATATTAATAATCCTTCGTCAACAGTATCACGTAACGAGTCATTTCAATTAAACAAGTTTTTCAGCGCAAACATTCTTTTAAAGCCATTTCGTCGGTCTCAAAAGTACGAAAGCACGTCAAGAACAATGTTGATTTTTTCCTCATAAGAAAACGTAGGATTTTTCATTTACCAGATGTAACATGCTGCAACAAATCAATTTATACCTTTGTGAGGCAGCAGGCCATAAAAAATTCAATATCCCCCAGAGTAACCAACGAAAACAATTAAATTAGTAGGTCAATAGAAAAGGAACCACCCACCAAGCTAGAACATAGCATTCAGCACGTCTATCTACAACTTCAAGGGCGTTCGTCTTACAGAAGAGTCGCGCTTGATAATTATGAATGCAAAATTCATTTTTGTCAACTACGCGAGACAGGAGGAACTTGTTAATTAAAAGCATCTCAACCGCGCTCCACTAAAGAATTGCAACGTAATGAAAAAGCGGCAGCGAAGTGGCAGCCGCCGAAGCAATCAATGTCGAGGGCCACTTGGAATTACTGAAAAATCGGCGAAAATTCACCGCGAGCGATACTTTGATTGGCTAAAGAAGGCCGTCTAGATGTGTGTAGCGATCCAATAGTTAGAGGGTGAGAGCGCTTTTTTCGTAATCCGCACTAAAATACACGCGATGGGAAGTGGAGAAGTGGAGGAGGAACAAAGAATGAAAGAATCGTTATTTACAGTAGCGGATTTTTGCTTCTTTCGGTTTGGTTTCCAAATAAACAAAATCAAGTACTTTTCTTAATTATTCGAATAAAAAATCTAAATTGCCAAAAGGGTGTTTTAGAGTAAATTTCATCTAAATATCTTCCGAAAAGCATTAATTTCTAAATTTTCTCAAATGTTTCTCTTGGTAAAACATTACAATTTATATATATAAGAACATCACACGGGAGCTTCCAATTCCCCAGGTGACCAACATCGGATCTTCTCTTCGACTCCCATGGCACAGAGTACACTTTTATAGGGTTGTAGTGCCTTTTCGAGAGGATTCTTTTGAAGCCGTTGTATGCACACTTCAAACCTTAGCTTTATTAGGGTCATTACATTAGGAAACGGCCCTTTTCAACACCTTCCTCTTATTCGAATAGGAAACGGGACCGTATAAATTTCAGAAGGCGTTCGCTTTCAATTCCGACGAAATTGAATGACTTGCAGGTTTTCTTTTCGGCAATATTTCCAGTACATCACGCCTTTCCCTGTTTTCTCCTTTATTTTCTGTACATGTACACGTTTAAATTTATTCAATTTATACGTCCGCGGTACTTTTTTCCGGACAGGTTGATAAATGTACCTTACGCGGAGCTTCGCGCGGAAAGAAGCAAAGTACAGGAGGGAAAAAGTACATGAAAAAATTTAAATATATCGTCGGATGTTATGTAATATGATACACCTTTTTATTTGCTGAAAAACCCGATGTGTATTTCGCGCTCTACTCTACGTAATGTCTCGTATGCGAGATCCCTATGAGATATAGTCATGGGGAGGCATCAGAACGAGCAAACTTGCTATTAGATTGAAACAATGGCGAAGATATATTCTATAGATAAATATCGTCGCACTTGCTTGCTACCACGTACGAAGTAAAAAATATTGAGCATTTTGCGAAGTTTTTCTGGTTCATTAATCACTGGTTTTACTGGGTAAACTAAGTGCTTAGGCGTGTCAAAACAAAGAGTAGTTTGCTGATTTACTATCACGATTGCCACAACATTTCACTAATATTGGGCGCAAGTTTCAATCATCTTCAGCTAATAATCTGAGCGAGAACTAATCTATTTCACCTTTGATAAATGAAAAAGATAGGCCATCCTTTAAATAGCAAACAAAGGAGTTAATAGCAAAAGAAAAATTCTGAAAAAGATCAGAGGTATCTCTCGTATAACAAAAGATGTTAAATAAACATTTCAATAATTTAATATAAATTTGCGAAGGTTCTTAACTCTTAAATCCTTTCCAATATTCTTTGCTAACGAAGTAAATGAGCAAAGACCTCAAGAGCCACATTATAATTCCTACGTCAAATTATCTGGGTAATCTGTATCCACTTCTCTTCAAGTAGTACTCCTCTCTGACCAGCTTGCGCATGCGCATTGACCCAAAAACGGCTACTACGTAGATAGTAGGCTCTAAAATATGCGTTCATCAACATTGAACCCAAGCTTTTGAATCCAAAATTATACACTTTAGGTGCTATGTAAATATTTCACGAAACAAGATTAATTGCGACGTCGAGAGCAGCGGCATAACGTTTTTGCCGCGAGAATCCGGTGTCCCGGAGCTACGCCTTTCCGGTAACGGTCCGGCAAACTTCTTTGATTAATAATCCGCACACCCCGTTTAAATGCTTTCATTATTAAATCAGTATCCTAATTAATTTCGTCTTTTGCCACCTGCATCGATATAGCCGAGCCTACTAAATATATTTGGATTATTTTCTACGAGAGATGTAGATTCTCGGTGATAAATCTACTTTTCCCGAAACCTAAAAGAATTAATGTAATTTAATTATTTTTTAGCAATCAATGACATCAAAGGCGAAAGGAATAACGCTTAAAAGATTTTCGATATTAAAGAAGTGGTACCTGTAAATACGGAAACAAGGACCACACGCCATGCCTAAAACAGAGTCCAAAGAATGACAATAAACATCTATCGTTCTCCACTTACAAATATCGCCAATTTCAACGAGCAGAAACAGTTTTCTCGTGCGTACATTTCACTCATTCCGCATTCATTGGTCTTTACATTTCTGTTATGTGGCTCGTAAATCAACGCAGAATTAGATATGGTATCGAGGGTAATATCGAAGCGAAAGCGTTGGCTACCATCTTCCGAGCAACTTTCACCGTAATTTAATGAAAACTTTTTTCCCCGCCATCGAACTTCAGTGGACACATAATTGTAAATCAACGTCGCCCTTTGCTGTTCCGAGATGCGATATTCGCTACGGCAATAAAACTAAATGTATACAACGCGAATTCAAGGCGATTTTCTTCAATATTTACAACGTTTTTTGGGCAATAAACTGGTGGTAATTCCGATATTTGCGATCTCCTAACTTATAAATTTACGATAGCGGAGTTTAGTTTTTCTTCTTCCGTTTTGGCCGAAAGACGGAGGGAAATAATCAATTATGGGACACAAAAAAGAGAACTTGCAAGAGTATATCTTCATTATCACTGAAATATTCAATGGTCTTAAAGGGACAACATGTAAACTCTTGTGCAACTCTTGCAATTAATTTCTTGCTTACTTGGAATTGTGGCTTTACGTTGCCGTAACCTCCAGCCTTCAGGGTACAAAGTATTTTGAAGAAGGCATTTATTATAATTGGCACCGTAGCATGTCCTGTCTATTGCTCTCTATTGCTTTCGAAACCGTAACTTTTGTAAAAAAAATTTTTGTGCTATAGGCCTCTCTCTGCTTAAGACCCTCAGTCGATTATCACGCAACAGGAAGTAGGCTCCATCCGAAATAAATACATTTTTGTATTTATTTCGGAAAATCATTACCAAATCTGATTCTTTGTTAAATGTGCTCCTCTGTAATAGTTGGTATCTTTCTGTGCGTTCTTGCTTTATAGCCCCTGCGTTAAATAGTTTCGCAGCAAAAATGTGTTCCTTGTTGCCTAGTAAATCTACTAGCCAGTTTTTGAAACCTTAGAAGGGGATTTCTCCGACTCACTTGCACCAGAACGGCCAAAATGCGATCCTGAATCTTCCGCGGTTTTCCGGAAACTCGCCTATGTTCCATCTCCGTGCCGTTCGTTATCCGCTTCGACCCATTGTATAGAACCGACTTACACAATCCTTCGCAAATGTTTTTTTCGAATAAATGTTGCCTTTTTGCTAATTAATTAATCGTCGGGATTGCTTTTAAGGCGGTTCAAAGGTATTAAAATACAACAACCTGGCCCGCATTGTTTCCAGTATTCTTTTGTCTATTTTGTTGTCATCCGTTAGTTATTGTGCCTTCCAGGTACTCAATCTGATTTACTCGTTCAATCTCTTTTTCATTATTGCTTCTTTTTTTAACTGCAAATTTAAGTAAGTTTGATGCATATCTATCAGTTTTTCCAGTTTGTTTGGCATTCCCGGTTTTCCAAGGATATTCTCCCGATTCTCCCGAGATAGAAGAGCATATGCGGTCCTAGATTGGTTTTGTTCATAACTGTTGTGCTGTATTGTTTTCAAAGTAAATACTTGTTCTATAGCCAGTCTAGACCCGTTTTGATATTCTGCCACTATCTAAAACGTGTTCAATCTAGTTTTTAAATGTGGCGACACATAATTATACATTTCTGTATATTTTCTACATAAATATTAGAGCAATTCATAAAACTATAACGCCCAAATACTTTACCGATACACTACGCGATTGCTTCGATCCATAATAAAACGTCAAGTGCTATAAATTCATTATAAAGTTAGATTGTTCCAAACTACAAAGTCTCCTCGGTGCAGGGAAACAGCATTAAACGAGTTCTTACATGCCGGAGCAAAATTCACTTAATTTTAAAACTGCCTTAATGACTCGAAGGAAACGAGGCAAGTAATCGATTAAATCCAGTCAATAATTCGTACACCAGGTGCGCATACACGTGAGCATCGCGAATGCCATGTTTGCAGGATGATAAATCCTTTATAAGAAGGATTTACATTCGTCAAACGCGGAACACGTCGCATTCGCACCATACTTAAACTTAATCCGCCGGCATTGGCGTGATGTTGCAGTCACGGTATTTCGCCAAATTCTCTCTATTTGAAATTCAAATTGTAAAAACAGAGACGTATTTGGCTCCCTCGGGTTACCCGCAATCGCAAACATGCAAAAATGCCACGCAGTATCGTCGGTGATGCATGGATGGGCGTGAGAGCCGACAATCGGGTGTTTTACGTACGCATTTGTTTCGGGGAGCAGTTCTAAAGCTTCTTCGGATGTGAATGCAGGCCTTTGGGAATTGGCGCCACTAGTTGGTCTGTTTGTGTTTATGTCCGATTTCCAATAGATGATTAAACAATGGGATTAAAAACGATGTGAAAATTTATTCAAACCTGCATTGGAACCTCAAATGTGGGCTCCTATATTTTTCCTAATATTTACTTAATTATTTATTTGATTTAGTTAAAAATACTTTGTTTTTCATGAAAAAGCATAAGTTAGTATGTTGTAGGTAATATAAATAATGAAGCACTTGCTTGGGGCTCCAGGACGTTCGTTTTGGGAGGATTTAATTGCAACTTTAGCCAGCATACAGAAGTTGATAAAAGTGTAAAAATTAAAAAAATACACAGAATAAGAAAGATGAACATGGCATAAGAGGACAAACAAACAAATTCTTCTACATTATACTCCAGTTCCTTTAATATAAGCTTAATTTTTTTGCTTATTTGGGAATAATGTTTTCATATCGGATTTTATCATATTGTACAGTTTTGGCCCTCAATAAAATATTGGAATGAACACTTCGTTCATTCAATGTTTTCGTGTTCGAGATCATTATTGAAGTCCAGGTAAGCCTTGTTTGCTACTTCTTGTATTAGCGGTGAAACGGAGCGGAGCGCCTTTTTCTATATTCATGTTGTTTGTTGGTTAAATATCTTGTTTCTCAGGTTCCCTGTTCTACGCAAGCATTGAAGATTTTTGCTAGGATAGCGCTAATTTTATCAGGGGAGTAGATACTCTGTATCTGGAGTGTTTGGATTTAAGTCCAGTTATTATTTCATCAATTGCTAATGCGGTGATAAGCGCAAAGAAGAACTCATATTGTGTAGCTCATGATTTTATTGCAAATCAGTTGCTTATCCAGAAGACTTTGCTATACACCTGAAACAAAGACGACGGTTATAACAATAGGCTTTTCATGGGAAAGCTGTTCAAAGAAGAAGATTCCATCGGCCGGATAGGTCATAGCCACTATTTTTTGGGGCGGGGGGAAGAAACGGCCCCATTTTTAAAGACCACGATACTGCACCAGCTCATACCTTCGGAGTTGTGGAAATTGCATGAATTGGATGACCCCCTCAAGAATAAAAATTGGTTTTATTTGAAGGCCGATAAAGGAAACAGAATAGTCATTTTACACGAGGCGGACCTTGAAGAAACTAACGGTAAGAAGTTTGTGAAGCTCCCCCTTCGCAACATATCGAAGGGTATTCGTAAAGTTTGTAGGAGTCAATATATGAACGAGTTTCCTCCTCACATCGTTTGGTCATACGGTTGAAAATGAGGATCGACGCATCGTCGAAACAGCTATCGCGAATTAATTAATGAATTAATTAAACTTGTGTGGTGTGGAGTGTGTTAATACTTTAGTGTTGCTTCCTATGTTTTCGTTCTTTCGTTACACGGGCATTTATTGATCCACCCTCGTATATACCTCGTTAGGTCGCCACCATACGTAAAAATATCTGCCCTCTTCTGATAAGAATTAACACTATTAGATACAATTCTAACGTTTGATATGAAGGATAAGGAGACTGATTCATGAATATTCATTTTATTGCGCATTCCTTTGTGTATCCTTTGGACGATGGATACTAAAATATTCCCAGCCTAATTTGTATATCACGCTGTACACGTAAAAATATTGAGATAAATTCGGGAAACCACGTAAATTACGCAACCGGTATAAAATATCTCGGCGATTTAGCAACGTCAGGGCGAAACCACCACATCTAAAGCAGCAGAATAAAAATTGGGTGGTATACATACAGCGAAATGTATTTTAATTTCGCGCCGGAATCATCAGGCGAAGTTTATAAATCTTTTCAAAAACGCGAACGCAAATGGCCAACTTCATAACGCTTCATTATCATACCGAGTGTATGTGCCCGTTTGTACATCACGAAAAATTCTATGGCGGCCTCAAAATATGATGATTACTTCGAGCTTCCTTCTTCTTCCTTCGCTCGCGCAAAATTCACGTATTTGAGAAGAAGCGCGCAGAAGAAGAGGAACACATAAAGTAGCAGCAACACTGATGTCTAACATAAAGAGCTTAATCTATTACGATTTAGGCCCGTCCTTCGTCGAGTCCTCTAACACAAAGCGAAAACGGGAACGGAGCAATTGAATGTAAAATATTAAGGGTTTCGTCGAAAGTGGCTGAATAATCTTCCGATTCTCCGAAAGGCTTCGTAAAATATGCGTATGGAGAGCTTGCTAATAAATTAAGAGGAAATTGAAGCTCCAGTTTGCGTAGGAAACGTTTTGCGGTTGTTCTTATGTGTACAGCAAAAGATTTGTAACCCCCCTTCGATCAATATCTGAAAACACGACAAACTATTGCTTATTCATTACTTCAATAATTGAATTCTCCATTGTACTCTACACTAGTTGCTATAATCTATTTCGGCTTATATATAGCGGTTATCAATCTTATTCAAGACAACGCAAACACCTGCTTCATCGTTGCTACAGAAATTGAATTAACCTTGATTGTCTAGACATCAACCGACAACATTAATTCCAGACCAGATGCTATAAACCTCGCTATAACAGCAGAAACCTCTAGTCTTCATTGACATTTTCCATTATTAAAGGCAATACGCATGCGAACGTAATACCTGAAGTAATTACACCAAGTACTTGTTTTGCATATTGCATAGGTATATATGCACTTACAGAAATGGCTTTTACTGTTATGAATAATAGATGCTCGCTTGATTTATCGCCACAATAAATTTCAAACTTGTCCAGTACTTTTACGTATTGCAAATGTAACCGTTCGAGATGTGGATGCGGTACCAAATGCGTATCGTTTTCAACGGGAATAAGTTTCTTAAAGTGATGTCGCGTCGTCTATGTTCTTCTGTGACGTGAATCATGCAAGAGCTTTTTGCATATTGGAAATGGCTCTCGCAGCACTTGAGACTCACTGTACGCCACTCTACTTTGAAGGTTTGTAAAGCAGTAGCGCAGTAAGTTAACGTCCCCCTGCTCAAGTTGCTGGTAAGTTGCTGACCCTGGGACATATGTTACCCTCCTCGTTGAAATTGTCAATCGTTGCGTTTTATTTATTTAATTTTAGAAGATTACTGCCTAACCATTCCCCGCCTCGAATAGGGCTTCTCCCATTTGGGCAGCGACCACATCTCTGGATTTTGGTCGGACGAAGATCGAAATATCATCTTGCCATGCCAGAAGTGTGATGTTTTATGGCACATCGTTCACGTAGATCAAAAAAATAAAATGATCCAATATAGAATGCTCTGTTGATATTGTGAGCAAGCACATCCCCGTTACTTTAACGTATAGGTGCCTCAATTCAATTAATACTGCCCGATTGGGCTGCCATTTACTACTTTGGCAGTATTGATGAAGTCGTTTTTTTTGGGTCTATTTTCGACGGATCCACGTTGAGCTGTAATTAGTATCTCATAATTAGCCAAAAACTGAATTCTCTAGCTTTCTTTAGAATAGTGGGGAAAATTCCTTCTAGTAAAGCTTGATTTATCGCCGCAATAAATTTCAAACTTGTCCAGTACTTTTACATATTGCAAATGTAACGGTTCGAGATGCGGTAAGTTAGATAGGTACCAAATGCATATCATTGTCAATGGGAATAAGTTTCTTAAAGTGACGTCGCGTCGTCTATGTTCTTCTGTGACGTGAATCATCTAAGAGCTTTTTGCATATTGGAAATGGCTCTTGCAGCACTTGAAGCTCACTGTACACCACTCTACTTTGAAGGTTTGTAACGTAAACGGTGCTCACCGCTTCATAAGTAGCCGGATGGAATAAATGAGCGCAGTAAGTTAACGCCCCCGGTCAAGTTGCTGGTAAGTTGAAGACCCTGGGACATAGTAGGTAAATGATGTTCGTATATTGCCCTCCTCGTTGAAATTGTCAATTGTTGCGTTTTATTTATTTAATTTTAAAAGATGACTGCATTACCATTCCCCGCCTCGACTAGGGCTTCTCCCGTTCGGGCAGCGACAACATCTCGTGGATCTTGGTCGGACGAAGATCGAAATATCATCTTGCCATGCCAGAAGAGATGTTTTATGGCACGTCGTTCACGTAGATCAAAAAAATACTTCAACGTATAGGTGCTTCAATTCAGTTAATACTAACCGATTGGGCTGCCATTTACTACTTTGGCAGTATTGATGAAGTCGTTGTTTTTTGGGTCTATTTTCGACGGATCCACGTTGAGGTATAATTAATATCTTATAATTAGCCAAAAACTGAATGATTTTTGTCTAACACTTTAGATATAGCCGATAATATCGAAATTGGTCGATAGTTATGTGGTAACTCAGCATCGCCCGTCTTAATACGAGAATAACTTTAGCTTTCTTTAGAATAGTGGGGAAAATTCCTTCTAGTAAAGAATGATTTATTAAGCACGTCAGAGGTTGAAGAATCAGGTCGGAAGATCTTTTTAATAAGTTTACGCTAACATTATCCATACCCATAAATTAGATGATTGTAAGTCATAAACAATATTCAATATGTCAGTTGTAGCATATGCGGTCCTGCACGTCACTGGTATTTACAAAAAAGGTGTTAAATACACCTGCAACATTATTAATGTCTCCACTAGTGGATTTTGTATTTGCATAAAATGTGATATACAAGGTGTATTAGGCCTTAAGTTTTCTTTGATGAGATTCAAAACTGCTTTGTTTCTATTAGTTGCAATGAAGAAAGTAATTATCGGATTTTGTGAGATCGCTTCCTTATACAATTGTTTCTCGGAAGATTTATTAATATCCGTTATGATCCAAGGATTTCTTCGGTTATCGCGTGCTTTAGTCCAGGGTAAAGCAGCACGGATGCGATATTGGAGAGCTTTCCTCGATTGAATTATTGTTGTAAACATCACCTCAATTTTCATTTGAGAACAAACACCAAAATTGTCCGTATTTGTATGTCCGTCATCGGTAAATTTTCTAATTAGTTTCAAGTAGACGCCGGCAAATAAACATTTACCACAATCCTCGACTGCACACCTCAAGCTAAAAAAATTGCAACAAATCAGATCGATACGCGAATTTGAAGAATGAATAATTCAACAGACATGGATAATTAATATTAAATATAGAATGATCAG
This sequence comes from Marronus borbonicus, assembly GCA_902655005.2. Taxonomy (NCBI): domain Eukaryota; kingdom Metazoa; phylum Arthropoda; class Insecta; order Coleoptera; family Scarabaeidae; genus Marronus; species Marronus borbonicus. Next base: position 11,282,217 of record LR737387.1, read on the forward strand.
TTGCCAAGTTAAGTTATTGTTAAGCATCTTAACAATTCGGCTTCGCAGGTATCGAAACCATGATAAGCGATACGGCATCTGAAAGCAGCGGCCGGGAACAATCACTAGCCTCGTGACCAAATGGACCAACCAATACTGATATCGCTTCCTTCCAATACTTCTTCATGGGTCTCTGTATCCGTTTCAATAATAGCCGTATATCCAGTTTTCAATTCAGTTTGGATCCTTTTCTTCTGGATGACAGGATATATGAATATTCATTTATTTCATTATGTACTATACCTGGAGAGGATTATTATAGATCATTGATTCTACCTGATTTCCATCTTTGGCAAGAGGAAACGGTTACAGGGAACTGGATCAGGAGAATCCGCTGGATGAGGAACAATAGCCATGTTATTTTTCGTCAAAAACTGCGGCGCAATGAAAGTGGTTATTGTGAAGGTAAAGCCAATATCGAAAAGGAGGTTAAAGAACCTTCACTAAGACACAATTACTGAAACGCAAATCAGATACTGAAGATTTTTATATTCAAATTAAATCAAATGCATAGTATGCTGTTGATGTTTTCTTTTTTTCATTACAAATGCGTCTTCTGTACTAATTATAAACTTTCCAATCGAATTTCTGCCTTTTACCGTACCTTTGATAAAATTGTCGAATTTAAAATTATCGTAACATCTATCGCAGTACATCAGTTTTAAATTGACTTTTTATTTAATTAAATTCATTCCATTTCCAGCTTCCTTCCATCACTTCATCGGATTTCACCGTAAATTACAAGAAAGCCAACAACGCCCGAAGAAGGAAGAAGCACGATGGGAAATAGAACCCTCCACTTCGATCACGTCGAGTGTCGACGACGACGAAGAAACCCAAAGATTCCACCTTTCTCCGAACAAATAATAAAATTTTAACTGAAATCGCCTTGTAGCAGCAGCTCCAGCACCAGCGGCTGGTAGCGAGCAAAAAGCGTTCCGGAAAATTGAATTTTCGCGAACATAAATTACCACTTACCAATCGCAGGAAATATCGACTTGTCAACAATAGAAGTGAGAGCATACCGGTCTTCTAGAATCTATTCTTTTGCGGGGGCGGTGGGAGGCAATTCCCGGAAGAAAACAATAGGGACGCGGAAAGGGAGGGCTGACACATCAATCTACCGGTGATTGAATTATTTCTCATTATAAATTTCGTTTTTCGAGAGGAAACTCACCTTTTCAGTGCTTCCGAAAAGCGGGCAAGAGGGTTATCTATTGAAGAATTAAAAGAAACTCTTTAATCCATGGGGTAGAAAAGCATAGAAGCACCTTCATCTATTATTTATTACCTAATGTACCTATAATATTACAGTGAATATGAGAGCAAGAAATGGATAGACACTAAAATATCGGCACACTCCGCATCACAAACATTATTTAATTAATTCAGAACCATTGTTTCAGGATGTAAAATAAAGATTTTAATTCCAACATGCCTTGTTTTATATCTTCTCTAAAAGATATTTTTAAAGCACCTACTTTTACAGCCTAGATACCCTAAAACGTGCGAAATATGCGAAACTAAAGGAAAGGTTCTTGACTGCAGAACCAAACGTGAACATGTGTCCGTTTTACATTAATGAGTGATGGATGGCTAAGTGGACCCTCTTCCCTGTTTAACAGATTTGCCTTTTTTTTCCTAATAACTTACTTCGTAAGTCTATTGACGGAGACATTTTAAAGTATCACCATGAATCAACAAAAGCGATATCGGAGTAACTACGCAGCATGTAAATGTACCGCCATTAATGACCGTCCCCATTTAACAATAAAATATCGTAATGCCCGGAGCAATTTAGAAGATACAAACGTACAAATCATCTCCAGGAACTGAAGGGTTGCCGTATTAGATTCTTGCCAGACATCCAAACATTTCTCCTACACATGCTATACATAGCTATAACAAGTCGCATAGGACCGTGGAAACATTAGTAACGCGATAATGCTTCGCCCCTCAACTGTCATCAATAACAGCAGCCTACAACCGGGTCGTCTATTATAGCGGATATTAGCAATTCAGTTCGTTTACGCGAATAATTTACGTTAAATTTGCATTCGAGTGACGCGCACCAGATCGGGCTCCAATAAGCCAGATAAGAGACACTTCTAAATTGGATGTATAGACGCCAGATGGTCAAGCCAATTAGCGGTCGTTTGATAAAGTACCTCGATATTCGTCTCGATTATTTTAAGTATCTGAATCTCATCAAGTATGCTGGTTATATCCAAGAATTAATGACAAGCACGAGCATTCCTTATTGGCTTAATTATATTGGTATAGAAGAATTATTTTAAAACGGACTATACGCAAATAAAATTAATTCTGGTATCAAAGCGAGTATACGATTTCTATTTAAAAATATTCCTCTTTAAATTTAACGAATGCAAGGATATGAGGGTAATTGCAGGACTGACAAAGTACAGGGTGGTGTCTGCATATTTGCGCATAATGATTTGATTGGATCAACCATCTATCTATTGGAAATTACGTATTTTATATTAAACATAGCGATTATTACAATAAACAGTTCTAATGGTTTTACTAGTCCTCTACCATAACCCATCAAAGACTCTGTACTTGTTTCGTAATTCGAATTCTTCGACATTTCCTCGCATTGTTACACAGCTGCCAAATGTACACAACACAGAAGTATTATTTTGTGTACTCGTTACAGGTTCAGTACTTTCTTCTCTTTTTTGTGGACAATCTCTTGCATAATGCCTTTGAACATCTAAAGCAAGTAACAATTTTGTTTCTACGATTATTAACAACCACTGGTTTGTTGCTATTGTTGGTGCCCTGCTTGTGAGATGTATGAGGAGGATGAGATATTTCATTGAATCCTGGTTTGAGATATACGAGTAACTCCAGCTATTAAATCTGGTAACAACTAATCTACTTTTTGATAACGACTAAGTGGTCCTAAATAGTCTTGAAACTCACCATCATTTCGACCATGCATTATCCATTCACTGGTTTCAATAACACTCATATTGCAGTTGTTGTATCTCGCCAATTTTTCAAAAAAAGTATTTCACGATATCCTGATCACGATGTCATTTATAATTCTGTGCTTCTAATCGGCGTGATTACGCTGGATTGTTACTACATTGCATGGTTGGGGTGCAAGTAAATGGATCAGCTACACGTGTAAGTTTGGCCTCGCTCACATCAGTTGCATAACACATCGGCAGAAACTGATTGGTCATTTCTAAATTTATACTTACTTAGATCTAGATACTAGAAGAGTTAAAGAAAGCTAAAGTATCGATATCAACATGTACAAGTACATAAAAATAGTCAGCGAACTTTATGGAGCTTAGCTAACAGAACAAGATCTTCGAGCTATATCCACTACCTTAACTGCTAGCGCATTTAATAAATAAATTAAATAATATAATAAATAATTAAAAATAATAAAAAAAAAAAAAATAATTAAAAATAAAATAAAAATTTGTCAATATGCCTGACAATATTATAAACAATCTACCCGCTATAATGAGCGAGCCACACCAATTCCTGACTCGAGATGTACTCCCTAGTCTTTCTTTTAGGTTCCGGCAAGTAAGTTCTTGAAAAATTAGGAATATTATTCAGAATTTAAACAATTCCTCAACCGCGAATATTTATAATATTAACTCTAAAATTATTAAAACCTTAAAACAGATTCATTACGTGGTATTGTTGAAGAAGGATTACTAATATCTGAATTGATGTTGGGGCTATTTCCTCCGTTTGTTAGATTTTTAGCATATATAGGAGAGACTGGGCAGACCCCTACAACTGAGAATCAGAGAGCATAAGAAAATGGTTCGTCTAAATCAAACTTGGCCCAACACGCTTGGGAAGAAGATCACAGAATTAATTGGGATAACGCATCGATTCTGGAAAAAGAAGACCACCAAACCAGAAGAAGAACCAGTTGAAAGAAACAGCATACATGACTACAACACCAAATGCCATCAGCACCTGCGAGAGCACTACCACCCCAACAGCCGCAGTAAGGAATACCACAGACTACAGACAGCTTCTGTTCAATCCATCCTGCGCGCACGGGAACAATGGCTACTGCGCACCTACTGCTGCGCAGGTATATGTTGCTTAAATATAGGTTTTAAGATAGTAATTTCTGTCCCTGCTAATAGCTTAGTAGTTAAACGCGAGTGATAGTGTGATTGCAACCTAAACCTCACTTCAACGCAGGCGACCATTATGTTATATATTTAGTTTAGGTGAGATATATATATATATATACTTGCGTAAAAAACTATGAGTTTGGCAAGAAACAGAAGAAGACGGCAGGAGAATGTCTGCCGAAACGTCGGATGTTAAAATCTAATAAACAGAGTTTGTTTGAACAAAGAGAAAATGGCCCCGACATCAGCTCAAATATTAAAATAATATGTTTTAATTAACATTTAAACATTTAATTAACATTTCCATGAACGAATTTGATCGATGCATCGTTCTACCCGAATGCCCAAAACTCTTTATGCGTGTTTGTAATACAAACACAAATTTTATTCTTTTTCCTGATGACACCACACCTATTAATTATCAAAGATCTGAGAGTGAATATTAAGATTACGACTTCAAATATCGCAAGAAGCTCCTTCATAAATAAGGTTGGTCTAAATGCCGCAAAGACACAAACACGGCTGCTGACTTTGCGACCTCTTGACGATGACTTACCTCTACGACTTGCTAAATTTCTAGGCACACTATTGGATCATAAATTTGCTTGGGAAGACCATAAATTTTTTCTTTTTGTTAAAAAATAGCCATCCAGACTTTATTTGCTACCATCCTTAAGTTATAAGATCTGCATAACGTCTATTAGGAATGTTTATTTTGGGCTCTTCCACTTTGGTATGAAGTATGGCATACTGAATTGTGGTCACTCTTGTCGCACATACAAAATATTTTCACTACAACGTTGTTATGTTAGATTTTTACTAGAATCGTAGAGAGCCATCTAGCGAAAATCTTCACGCGAAATGTCCATTTTTTCATAAATAAAGTGGTGTTATATTCCAATCGCGTTAGTTTTAACATTACACATATTCATATTATTACATTGTTCTTCAGAAATGACACGAGAAATTATTATGATATTCCCTGTGTTCTAAATCACACAAACAAGAGAATTAACTTCCGCTCGTTGTATTCGGCGTCCACGTAAATTTATAAACATGTTTTAGGAGGTATTAATCATCCTTTGTGAGCCAGAGCGCAACGATAATGACAATCTAAATGCGCCAGTACGATCGCATGTACCGGCGGTTCTACAATAGAACGCCAGATGAAAGTTTTATTTTTGTTCCTGTTCCTTCGTCTTTATCTCTATTTGTTCACCTTCCCGTTTCTCGTAATCAATTGAAACGCCCTTTCCTCTTGACGGCAATAATAGGATTTTTAATAGGTATATGTTTGTGATAAATGAAACTCAACGTACTCACGTAGTTGTGGAAATTCTGTTTTTCCTCTTTTCGGGTCTAAATGGCTATATTATTTTGCTTTTGTTAGAGATATAATTAAGTATACATGAAAAAGAAGACTTTCAGTTATAAGCATAAGCAGCGTTCACCCCGAGTTTAATTTTCGTAAGCGTATCGCTTTTTTCTGACATAAACGACTGTTAAATGATAACTGAGCGTCTGTCATGGTTGAAATTTTTTTAAGTATCTTTCAACGCAACGCGGAGTGAAATTACCGAAATATTTTTGACGAATAACGCCACCTCCATGTCAAGGCTTGATACAACAACATCACTAAGCAAATTTCATCAATTTAGTTCCAGTTTCACTTCAGCAATGCTTGCTAACTATAATAGCATTGGGAGTGGCTGCGTCTTGCCGCCCATTACAACGATTCTGGCGAATATCCTAAGGTATGCCAAGATACTCAGGTGTTGCAACAAGTGTAGGCGTTAGGCCACCTAATAGTGCCTATAGAGCTCCACACCAACATATTTCAAGCAGAGATTTCTGCTATGAACCTGTGCGTTGTAAAGAATCTCGAGATAAGGATACGAGGCGCACAGACAGCAACCATGTTACTTTGTAATGCATGTCTTTCATTGGTTCTCTCTTTTTCAACTCTTTTCGTTGTCTTCAAAAGAGCCACATAAAATAAGCAGTAAAGACGTCAAAAGGCCTCTCACAAGGAGAGTGTTGCAGGATACTTCACACCGGACTCGCCAAAGGCACCAAAAATAGCACTACCGTTCTATCTATTGTCTATGCCAAGAAGATCTGTAGACGGTAGAATACATTCTATGCAAGTGGGTTGCCATCACTCGCACACCACAGCAACATTTCAGTAGACCATTTCTTGGATCTACTGAACTGAAGGAAGAAAATGCTAGAGTAGTATTAAGGTACATCAAAAGCATTTTGTTGCAGTAAATCTATTAAGGTCGCAGTGACCAAAGGCATCTGTTTCATGGTCCGACTAAATAATAATAATAATAATAATAAATAATTATTGTTACTTAGTTGGTTAACAACTTAAAGGGTTTCCTTCGGATTTGAAAGGATATAAAATGGGAAAATTGTAGCCTAAGCTTTTCTGCTAATGAAGACCAAATCGCTTTAGGATTTTGCATAAGCAACCACTGATCCTGCAACACACGATCTTACAGATTTATAAACTTACTAACTTACAAGCCATTAAACATTATGTCGATGTACGCACATACACTACGACACTTACTTCAAGTATTAAGAAACAATGTTGCGTTCTTTGTGACATCAAGATCATTTCATAGAATAGTTCTTAAGGGATATAAAACGTGACACTGCATTCTTCCCAACCGATGTAGGGAAAAATTATTCTAATGTCATTCCGTTTATATAACGCATCGGTAAAAGCACATATGATTTTCTATGCGGGAGATGGAAGATAGACAAAGATATTAGGTAGGACGAAGCGAGAAGACAGAGCTCGCTAGATAACCCATAATACAAAAGTTTACGCCGACAACGTATTTACGTCGTATACGGACGTTGTCAATATGAAGCCATCCTAATAGCTTCCATAACAGTATCCCTCTTGATCGTTATCTTACGCCGCCGAGTGTCTTCCTCATGTGGATGTCGTGATGGCGTCTTTATTCCGTCGTATTGTCTCAGTGTAACCCAATTGCGAGAATGTTGCTGTCTTTTGTATTGCGCGAATATAATTTCGTTGTCTAATGTAGAAGCTTATTCTTCGAAATTAAACGTGGGTGTTAAGCAAAATCGCTTTGTATTCAGAATTTTCGTAAACAGCGTCCATATCGGCCCTAATTTGTGTTGGGGGATTGCAAGAATTTAATGACGGCTCCATATTTGTTTTTTTTTTCCATTTTTACGGAAATATCTGACATCCACTGATACGAGCGATTGTTAAGCAACAACCGAGCATCAAACATGGCTAAAATTTTCAAAAGTATAGTTCGTCTAATTCTTCCTAGCAGCTGATGATTAGATACGTCGTGTGGCAAGGTTGTTGCTGTGTATCCTATACGTTGCATGCTTTCTGTGAATGTATAAAGCGAGCACTCCGAATGTAATTTCACCTTGTTCAATAATTTCCGTCACCCGCCAGAAAGGATTAGACGAATGATAACTATCAACGCGTGCGTAATTTATGATCAACAACGTTATATACGATAGTTATCTGGCCACTGTTGTTGCTGAAATGCGTTTTTCGCAATTTCTTATATACCTGGCCAATGAAGGCCATCTAAATATCTCACTTATTTTTATCAAGAAAAAGATTTTCATTGATCGTGGATAAATCACGCAGTAACTTTTAATTATTACTTTACTGTTACATCCATGAGTACAATTTTTGGATAGTATCATGATAATTTTATCTTAAATCCATGCTGTAGCTAGCTACCTTCCGAATCATTACCCGTGAAAAATTTTCATTATACCAATGATGACATTTTCAATTTATACACAGAAACAAAGAACGAGAAAAGGAGCAGAAGTGCTTTAGAATCGGATCTGTTTCACGACCAAACTTCTAAATTAGGTAAGAATTTTCGACGGCCAAAGTGGGATGAGTAACGCAGAAACAGATAAACTTGAAAAGTTTTTCTGGCGTTCTGACAAAAAAATCCTTGTTTTAAAAGTATTCTCCGTTAGCGTCCATTTGCTGTTGTCATTCTTTTCTTTTCTTCGCTTCCCGCGAAACTTTTGTTTCGTCCCTTCCTCTCAAAGCCCACATTGAAACGGAAGAAGTTCAATATTTTATATACGCAAGACTAATAGGTCGTCTCAACGCTCAAATGCATATCATGTTGAATTGCTTGGATAATGGCTTTGGGTCTCTACGTTGCTCCAAGTTTGGAAAGGAATAAGACATGGTAAACGTATTTTTGTGTTTATTGCCATAGAATTTCTTTTAACTAATGGTTCTGATAAATCTCTTCGTGTATTGTTTGCTAGTGGAGTTTAGCAAGTCGTAAGATTTTGTCTTCAATCTTTGATACAAGTGCAATTCTGGGGACTGGTTCAAATGCTTCCAAAATGAACGTATAGGAATTGAAGACGATGAACGTTTCCGACGATTATCCAAAGATGATCGTAGGCAAACAATCTAAGACATCTGTAACACTGTAAAATTAATCTTACGGCACGTCGGCGGATTTAATCGGAAGAATTAAATATGAGAAGGCTCCCAGCAAAGTTTGTGTTACATCTATTAAGCGAGAACTGAAACAGCATGTCATGGGTGTCTGTAGAGAATCAAAGGAACACCTTCGGAACTGTGCCAGAGCTTCTTTGTATGGTTGTCTTCAAAAAAACTAAGATCCTTTCCTGCTTTCTGTTTCAGTGTTTCCCATTTATCATCCAGGTGAAAAATAACTGCATCATCTGGAAAAGTCACAATATGGCCTACTGTAAGTTGAGGGGTAAGTTGGGGAACAGTACCCGGTTTATGTCGCTGCTTCCTGAACGGCAGGCATTTGTTTCTTTAGCACTAGAGGGCGCCAAGAAATGTTGAGTTTGTCGTTTTGAAAGTTGTGGTATTAACTGTGAGGCGGTAGAAGGTAGAGATATGAAAAATACTCTCGAAACCACGCTGATGACGCCGGGTAGGCAGAAACATGTCCGTGTGTTAGTGTATTTTTTTCTCTCTCCTTTTATTGCGTTTGCCGTGAATTATTCCATCAATACCATGAGGAAGCTAAGCTATCTTAGCATTATTTTTTGGTCACTGTAAGTGATTTATGCAATTCTTGTTCAATAAACATACGTTGAAGGGAAGTGGACCCAAAACTGTTCCTTGTAGGATACCGTATTGTGTTTGACGAGAATCACCGTGGATTTCATTTATTTACGTCCTATTTGTAACATTCCACCAATTATATACTAGCCTGCGAAGGCCAGTCCTTTCAAGAGGTCCAGTAGTTTTCCGTCCACAGTAGTGTACTGCGCCAAAGGCTTTTGCATTTTGCCAGATCTTCAAATATGAGCAAACATGCAACAACTTTTATTGGTAGAATCTTTATTGGAATGAGCGACATAATATATAGTATCCTGAGTACATTTTTGCTTTTTAAAACCATACTGATACTCCGAAAAAATGCATTATTTTTAGAGGAAGATGCCAAATTTTTTGAAGAAGATGTCCACGATATTGCTCAATATTCAATAATTTTTTCTTCATTGTCTCAACAGAGCAATCGGATTTGAATGACAAGTATTTCAGAAATTCCCTTTGAATTCGTTCAATTTCAAGCTGAAGATAATGATAATGAGGGTATCAAACCAATGACATATGTATATTCCAATTTAGAGCGCGCAAAAGAAAGTACACAGCTTTTAACGCATTATGGCTGGAAAAATATTCGAAATAGCAAGCTAAGCGATTTAGAAGCTGGAGAGCAGATAGCATCTATATGTGTGAGGAAAATGTCAGCTTAGGGTCCAACAACAAGTAAAGGTAAGTATCCACGTTTAAATGGATTCTATTATCACAGCACCAGACGCTTATGATTGAGAGATTTCTCTGCAGATGTAAGGAGTCAGATGAAAATACGATTTTATTAAAGATTTTTAAATCGTCTGCATAAGCAAGAATGTTGCAATCCAGAGATAGTAAAAAGCTATTTGTATTTGTATACACTGGCCGCAATTAAAAATGCACCACCAAAAAGCTTTTGCAAAATCATGTTTATATTCGCATCAAAAATGCTTATACTGCTTATAAAGATGAATGAAGGACTCAACTCAACAATAGAACAGTGAATAAGGCTCGTTAGCGCGTCTATCCTCAGCTGTTAAAGGTAATCGTAATAAAAGCCGATCCGACGGAACCTTATACGCACTATTCGTCCGTAAATTGTCCGTAATGATGATGATGATACGACTGATGGTGTTTAACTACTGCTGCGCTAAAAGTGTTTGTTGGAGCACAATCACGAATAAGAAAACTTGGTAAGGCAACATGTCTACTTCATCGAAGATTTAAGTTTTTTTTAAGCACACAAGACTTGGTTAGAAGAAAATTATCCTGTTTTGATTACTTGCAATCGGAGGGCTTGTTAGAAATTAGGGAAACATTTCTGTCAAGAAAATATATCTGCAAAAGCTTGAACAATATCGGCGGGTTGGTTAAGAGTTTTATCATCACATGTTAAGGATCCTAAAATCCTGCTCTAGGAACACTTATTATTGACGAATTTCTAAAATTACTTTGAATCTTGACCAATACAATTTTCCAGATGTTTCTGATAATCTTTATAAGCTTTGAAAGCGATGGGAAATTGTCCTATTCTGAATGACCTACAGGGAAGTGAAATGAGCAGCAACCTTCAGTATTTCTGCTGCTATGCCATTTACACTAGCAGCTTTTCCATTCGTTCGAACAGACGATAGTGATGTTTAGCACTTTAGATAATATTTGGTTCTTTCGTTGTTTTCATTATAATCTAACATACCTCAGGCGAAATTGATAAATACCATTTTTTTATGTAATCCTCCTACCACCCTTTAAAACCTCACCCTTATCGGCTCTTGTTGAGTTTTACATAGGTAATGCGTCCGTAAACTTCAGTAAAAATTAACTTTATTCTCAACTTTAGGCTTTGAAAATATTCGTAGCAGAAAAAAAGCCACAAAAGGGAAAAATTTATTCACATATTGATGTATGCAAACATGCAGATCCAAGTTGGACGGGAAAAAAAATCGAAGAGCGAATTTTATATTTCTCCCTCACTTCATTTACATACATCGGAAAAACAGAAGCCCTTTTGCAGTATCTGTTCACGCTTCGAAAGCTTTTGTATAAATGCAGGCGGATGTATGTATATGTATACGACCGATAGAGTACTAGCGCTTCCAACTGAGATAATAATTTGTGCGCATTAAATTGAAAATCATTTGCGAATTAACAAGTGGATATTACGGTCACAGAACAAACACGTTAGCGAGATAAATTAAAAGATAAATGTAATCGCTATATAACGCAAATAATAACTAGGCTGCTATAGGCGTATAGTGGTACATGGAGAGCTGAATAAAGTTGGCGTTGGTTTAATTACATGAAGTTTATTAACAACAACAAATGATTTTCATCTGCAACGTAGATGCGCCTCTATGTAGGTTCTACATTGAGGCGCTGAAAGAAAGAAAGCTAATATAAATGTTTTATAAAATTTTAAAATTATTGTACTGCATAAGCACATACGTAATCTTTTCGGTCTTAATAATTCGAACATGATAATAGTTTGTATATTTATTTGAGATATATCGAGCTGATTGCAAACTAAATGAATTTGCGATAAAAATAACTACTTACTTTGAAGTGCTTATTTTTAGATATTTAATGAGATTCTTTTAATTAATGTAGCTCCTCAGCTTCCTTTTAAGTGGGACGGTTCTCTAGTCATGTACCAGAAAATAAAAGAATTGCTTTCAAAATAACAAAAGAAATAAGCAAAAATTAACAACAATAAATTAAAAAATATACAAAAATAAAATTTATTACGGAAAAATGGGGTCCCAGAAAAATTGACAACAAAAGAAATATATCATTTGAACATTGACAACAAATAAATATTAATATATTAAAAGGAAAAAACAAAAAACAAAAGAGAATGTGCGATTTGACTCGTTCTCTTGGTGGTAACGATGGCCTTGGCTTACGGCTTCCCCGGCGACGGTGACTGTGATGTAATACCACGTAACTTCTCCATTTCTCTCTCTCATCTGGCTCATCTAGCCACAACAGGACGCCAATATATATTTCCTTCGAAATGTGAAGGAGACTAACTACCCTTTACTTGGCACATCAGAAAATGCTTAGAAGCAATAACCAAAAAATATAATGCTAAGATAGCTTAGCTTCCTCATGGTATTGATGGAATAATTTACGGCCAATGCAACAAAAGGAGAGAGAAAAAAATACACTAACACGCGGACATGTTTCTGCCTACCCGGCGTCATCAGCGTGGAATCGAGAGTATTTTTCATATCTCTACCTTCTATCGCTGTTGCCTCGCAGTTCATACTACAACTTTCAAAACGACAAACTCGACATTTCTTGGCGCCCTCTAGTGACAAAGAAACGCATGCCTGCCGTTCAGGAAGCAGCGACATAAACCGGGTACTGTTCCCCAAACCATCCCTCTGCGAGGCAACAGCGATAGAAGGTAGAGATATGAAAAGTACTCTCGAAACCACGCTGATGACGCCGGGTAGGCAGAAACATGTCCGTGTGTTAGCGTATTTTTTTCTCTCCTTTTATTGCGTTTGCCGTGAATTATTCCGTCAATACCATGAGGAAGCTAAGCTATCTTAGCATTATTTTTTGGTTACCTTTTACTTGTTTTTTCTGGGCAATCGAGATTTGTTACAGCCAACCGCCGATGCTTGGACGCTGGTTAAACGTCTATTCGCCTTTGCCGCTATCAGAAGGTCTTTTTTATTACACCGTTGAGGGTGGACATCATCATTTTCTCACGCCTTTTTACCTAAATAGTTTCACGTCACAGAATAATACAATATGAAAAAAAAACAGTACTTCTACTGAATCATGCATTTGCCTAATTTTAACATATACAGTGTCCGCGGAAAAGTCTGCATGATATGGGAACTTTTTTTATTTCTTTATTTCTTTGGTCTTAAAGTGACTATATCTGTAGTTTGTCTTTACATCATTAGAAGCCAAAATATTGCGCCACCCCTTCTCTCCCGGTATTCGTGGATTTTTGTCACGGCGACCACTGAACTGACGGGGAGTTGTCTTAATGGAGCAATCCTTTCTTTTTCTCAAATGCGGCCGTTTTTCCACAATGTTTGCCTCAAGTTGTCAGCAAATGGGCCCCGTTATTGGTTTTCCATTTTCAAGACAATCGATTAACACAACTCCATAACTATCCCAAAAAACAGTTGCTATCACATTCCCGGCGATGGAAGAATCTTCGTCTGTTTGGGGGTCGATTCATTCTTCGTAATCCAATGTTGCGACCGTGGCTTCAGGAGTGTATTGGCGTATCCAAGCTTCATCTACAGTTACTATTCGACGTCAAATTTCCCTTAAATTGCTCCAACAGGACTTTGAAGATGCTCATTCCAATGCGTTTTTGATTCTGAGTGAGCAAGATAATCTGGCTCGTTCGAAGGGGGTTTTAAGGCGTACATTCTCGTCTGTGGCTCTCGTAAATGCTGGAAAACAAACTAGACCAATGCAATATGCTAAGCAATCGTTTAAATTGACCTGTAGAAGTTCTCCCACAATCTAGGGGTGGTGCATTTTCAATTGCAGCCAGTGTATGTCAGCTGATGGAGAAATATTGATATCTGTGATTTAATTTGTACCTACTTTGTGGCAGTGTATGGAAAATAACCAATCACGAGCCACTTGTTTAGGATCTGATTAAAAAAAAAGTCCTTCTAATTAAAAAAAAAGAGTATAAAAGATTGTCGAGATTGCGCGTCGTTCCTTTAAATTACTTCCACCACATCTAAAATTGAGGATAATTTCTCCTTTAAATTTGATAAGAAACTTTTGTGCAAAATTTTCGTAAAATACCTAACGCCTGCCCTGATATAGACGGTACGGGGGTTGTAGCCTCTTTTTTGCTATGTGCCCTGTCGCACGCTTTTCTATTGCTTCTTCTTACAGACAAACACGGCCAGGCGGAAGAGCAGCAAAACTGAGCATCCACCAACGACAACGCGGTAAAGTTGGCCTCAGTTACGTGGCTGACCGTCGCAGCTGTAGCATTAGAGCGCTCTGGCTCCCACAGAATCCAGAATTCAGTTGCGTTCTGGATCGCGATCCGGTAGTATCGAACTAATTTTGCCGAAACGCACGTTTTCATGTAAACGTGTCGCAGAACCAATGTTCTTCGTTAATAAAAGAGTTCTCAAAATGAACAAGTTAAATGATTTTGTTTTAATGTTGCTTGATAAAACTAAATGTGTAACTAATTAATTGTATGTAGTAAGGTGTATCGCTTAATTCTTAAATTTGTTAATACAAGACATATTCACTCGTTAATAAAGCATGCATTTGTTGTAATTTAAGGTTTACAATTCGATTCGGGAAACTATGAATCAAACCAGGAAGAGAATTCCTTCCCGTAATCCCGGCATCGAAATCATCTGCTTTCATCACCGTTTAAATTTAAACGTTTTCATAAAGAAGAAAATCTAAGACCAATGACCATGCTAAACAGATGGTAATAGTCGCGATTGCGACCAATAAGCTGATATGCCGATACGTTTCTATTCATTCCCATCGTACTGTTGCCACTCTAACTATTCTATCGTGTGCTCGTCTCCAATTAAAATAGACAAACATGTGTGGCCACGGTGATAGTGATCTTAATTTCGTTGCTGTTGTTATTACTGTTGAGGCGGCGATGCTGTGGGTTTTCTGTGTAAGTTCTTCGTGACGCTTCACCTACCGCTACGATTATCGAACGTAAGTTCCATTCTATTTCACATGATTCGTCTTAAACTTAAATCTTACTTTTGGAAGTACTTCGTGGATTGACGCGTATGTAAATGATTTTGTTTTAATGACTATTAAGGTTGTATTTTTAGAACAGTGCGTGTAAACATGAGCTGTGTTTTCGGTCGTGTTTACATCTGTTTGAATGTAGAGCACCATTATTTCTAACGCAATTAAAGGGATTTTAAGTGTTAAAGACCTGGAAATACACTCCGTTAAGAAGTTTCTGTATGTAATTGTTTAACGTCAGGAATATTGCACAGCATCTGCATATCCACTGATTGTGAGTGGAATTTATCACTTACCATTTAGAAATTATAAATTTTTACTTAAACCCTTTTTTCAAATGGCATTAATTGATATCAGAAATGTACAAGAAATTAGTCTTTTCTATCACACAATAGTATTGTATAATTGAGATACATATCTCTAATACGATTAAGTTTTTTTTTAGAAAACTTATTTATCTTCAATATCTCATAACAAAAGACAATCGGTACTTGATCGACTTTATTGTGACTTTGATGTGCTTTAAAAATAACAACATAACGTAACAAAGAAGCAACGATTAAATTAAAGAAAAAATTAAATGGACGACTTTGTTGTTGGATACACTTTTCCAATCTTTGTGTTAACGATCGACGGCATCTTTGATATATGGATGGATTATTACGGAATCTATCAGCAGACCACGATTGCTTTGGAAAAATTTGGCCGATCTTCACCAAAACAAATAATCATATTCTTGTATTCTTCAAAAGTGCCGAGAACTAAACGACAGAATCAAACAGAAACATAATCAGGAGCGAATAAATTGAAATAAAAGCAATTTTCAAACTTGAAACATTCAAATGTTTGTAAAAACTTTTAAAAACCCGTATCTTGGAAACGAGACTTCGGGACATTAGTGTATAGGACCCTTTTTTTATTATTTCATGTGCGGTACGAAGCTCCAGTTGTAATTACAATTTGGAGAGGAAAGTTACTTGTTAAATAATTAAAACAAACATACGATCCCTCATTTCTGAAACGTATCCACAACGTTTATATTAACCCTACTCGCATTACCGCATTTCCCAAATACTCCGGTACGAAGTTCATATCTGATGTGAGAATGAACACAGCCCGATATTAAATATTCCATAACCTACTTTGCCAGGAGTTTTAAGGTTGATATTTTGCAGAAATATGTGCACGACATATCCAACTGAGGTCTCACGGAAGTTACGCCTCAGCTTCTTTTAAATATACGCGTGTTGATGCATTATTTATAAGGTATTAAATCTTGCATAACTCTCGCTTTCGTCCCGCGAGGATACTTGAATATGCGACTGAAGTCCCATAATATAACTTAGCAACATTTAAATGTTCGCAGAATTATTTTAGATACGCATTTTTCTTAAGATGTAAGAGTACGGGATGCTTTGTGAGTTTTAAAGCTTATTTTGTCAAAAACAGGTATTTATTAGCTAATAAAGTTTTTCTGAGAAAAAGAGCAAAATACCAAGGAAATTGCTGTGATTTGCATAAATTTAACAGGAATCTCTTTAAAGCAGCATAGATAATCGTTTGAGTGTAGTCGTTAACACACCCTAACACATTGTGGTGCAGATCTCGCTAAAATATTTAAAATGTGTTAACAGTAATTGGAGATTAATTGTCTGTCTGTAAACCGGGCGTTACACTTCTTTATTTGCGTTATTTGTTTCTTTCCACCACTAACATTATTTACAATACATGTTCGCACCCATTCAACAAAATAATTAATAACAAGTATTTAACATAACAACAAAGTCTTCGATATACATCGATAAACCGATCAAACGAAATTGGGAGAAATACACCGGCCGCAATTAAAAACGCACCACCAAAAATTTTTGGAAAATAATGTGTTTAGTTTGGCGATTTCGGAAACTAGTTGAAATAGAAGTCTGTTATTAGCGACTTTGGAAAAAATGTATAAACGGGTAAGCTTTACTGTAACGAGACGACCATGTCCAGCATTATTGTAAATTAATATTTAATTCATACTTAAAAACGATGTCTGAAAAACTGATAAACAGAGAATAACGAACGATAAATTAAAGAACAATAAAGGAAATTACGATAACTAAAGTAGTACCTGAACAACGTAATTAAAGGAAGTAAAGTATTTACAACTAAATATATTCGAAAGGTCCACCATTATAATTAATTCTAACGGAACGTCCACCAATAAATCGAATCGGTCTCCTTGATCACGTCTTTATTTAATTCTAACGCAAGGAATTCGTATTGAAAGATAAGTTTCCCTCTTCTTACCTTTCACACTTCCTCTAAGTAATGGATTTACTGCCGAAACAATAGCACATTGCCACGCGAACCTATACGTAAAAGCGAATTAAACGCAAATCCACTAGAAGGTACCAGAGTCACGCATAATAGTATGTAGAATAAACATGTGCGTTAACATCTCGAATTTGGATAATTTAAGCGTTGTAATTCAGAATGGGACGCTCAACCGTCTCCGGCAGTAAATACAGCAGTAAATATGTTCTAACACCTCTTCTTCCGACGCACGGGCGTGTGTTCGCCTTATTTCTCCAGCACCATTTACATCCACAACATACAGCGTATACGAGTCTCGAAGTGGGTAAAAAGGAAAAACAGAGCTGATCTGTTAGGTAGACGAGTAAAAATAACTCCAGAAAATTACGTAGCGTACGTAAGTGAATTAAAAACTAATTTTCAATCGTCTCGAGAGCGAAAGGGATAATAAACATGGAGTAAAAATAGCACAGACAGACCGTAACATTAAAACTTTCATCGTCGTGAAATGTAACAGATATAAAATGGTTCCTGAAATAGCACAGATTCGTTGTAAAAGCCTACTTTTTCTGTTATGATTGGCGAAGTCTTGTATACAACATTATTTGCAGAGAAATGAAACACTATGTACACATGATGGGGATGGGAGGATTGAAATGGGAATGAAATGTGTAAAGCAGATAATTTGAAAGATTTGCTGATGACCAAACGCTTGCATTAAAGCGATTTATATAACAACAGAATAACCTCTTTGGTCAGCGTGGTGGCCAGACCAACGAGGTTTATAAGTTATTAACCACTGCAGTCTTTTAGTGCGTGCAAAGTGTTCTATAACTTTGTTGCTATCACATCCTTCCATTAAAGAGGTGGGGAAAATTGAATTATTTCCACCAGTATATTGTTATGATATCATTTGTTTAGGTTGGGAGGTGTCCCATGTTGATAAATTTGCTTTGCTATTATAATTGCGAGGCGGAGCAGTGTTGGTGACTTCTTCCTCCTTGTCGTACACATTGTGTAAGATACGTTTTCGTTAAAAAAAGAGTCCATTGTGCTGCGAAACATTTCTCATTGTGAACATTTTTTAATCATTTTAAATTCAAACTGTAGAGTATTGTAGTTCCAAAAGATAAGCTTTTATCCCTAGAGCCCTGCAGCTGCACTAGCTAATCTTTGGTTGGTCAGAGTAACAGGCGGCAGCGTTTGGTGCGCCGACCCTATCCTGGCTGGTTGAGGAATCCCTTGGATTTATGCCAAGACCTGAAGCAGGACGTCGTTGGTGGTTTGACTCGATAAGTTTTTTGGGTAACGAACATCTCGGCAGGATGCTAACTAACACATTGCCTGGTAAAGAAGGAGATTAACAGAAAGCCCCTGTGATACAGGGGCTGCCAAACTGAAGGCAAGATTCTGGGTTACGTTTCTTTTTTAAATCTCTGCTCTGTATTAGTTGTTAGCTAAATAGGCATAATGCACATATTGCGCCCCAAATTCACCATAAGATGCACTTCACCTCGCCCTCACAGTCCATTACGTAAGTTAATTCAAGTACGGTACAAAAAAAAGTGGTAAGAAAATGATAAAAAGGTGCAATTAAATGCTTTTTATTTCGATTTCCACAACTTTTGCTTTTTAAATGTCGCAATTGGGTCTTCTAGAAGTTGAACAAAATGAGACAATCGAACTGCTTGTAGTCATACAACTAAACACTTTATTTCAATTCGGAACGCTATCAAGATATTAAACGCTCATATTTCCCGATACCTCCGTTACCACAGGGTCCGACCGCGAAGAAAAATTACACCCAAAGCGCTAAACGGGCCTAAGCGACCGTAAAAAGTGAAACCTGAATTTAATTTCGGCTCATTTTAGCGCACACGACCTTCTTTATTATTACAATCGCCATGTCGGCGAAGACCTTGTCCGGATGTGACCGTAGGGAAAACAAGGTATTTCCCGATGGAGCGCTTAAAATATCTGCACCGACGCCGTCTCCACAGTATGTTTCGTTATTACGCCACACTGGCGGGTTACGAGATCGCTCATTTACCTTAACCGTTTTTGAACTATTCCGGAGTAGGTGCAGGAAACACTGGCGGAAGTTGCGAAGTTTTAGGCTTGGCATGGTCACTAGCTTATATAAAAGCACAATTTATAACGCGAACAAGGTGCCGTTAGGAAGTTGAGAGGAATATATTGCAACCAAAGAATCCACAAGAACTCAGTGCGAGGTAATTAATAGGAGAATGGAGAATAAATAGAAAAAATTGGTGTGGTTCTTACAAATTCTTTATTAAGAAACTGCAGCTGCTATAAGCAGTACGGAAATTGTCACAAATTAATTAAGTTAGAGCTAGCTGCCTAGAATGCGCGAAAGGTTAGCAAGAAGCTAGGAAGAAGAACAGATCATTGATAAAGGTCAAAATAAATAGAGGTTCGAGATTCGAACACTGTGGAACACCAGAAGAAAGTTAAAAGGTGATTGCGACGCCTAACATAACACCCGCGATCTAATAAAATAAAATTCTAGAATCTTCACATACTGCTTTCAATTCTACACATCGTCGTTTTTGGACATGAGCATCGTTATTTGATATCCAAATTCAACAATAGTTAATGTTAAAGGATCCGTGCACCTCCATACATTACATTATTCAACCACTCTGAAATGAATATCCGCACCATTTACGTTCATGTGAATAGTGCGCCGCGACTCTATTGTCACAAACACGATGATTACGCGCGCGTAAATTTATCCCATTTCTTTTGAAAATAAATTCTAATACCGGAGTACTAGCGAGTCCCGTATCTCTGCAACCTTTCCCAAATGGCGAACTAGCGTGCGTACGTATTTCGCTAATAGGCCGATGTAATTTGCATAATAATTTTATTCAAAATGTACCATTAGCCTGTCGTAACCATATATGTGCGTACGTTGTGTACACACAAAGGTAAATGCGTAGGTTCGCTTGCGGTTTGCGTGTGTTATCATATTATAGAACACGTTGACTTACCAATTAGGCATAGTGTTCGCGATGTGGAATTGCTGTCGTGTAATACTTGGGATTACACTGTTAGATTCATTTTAACCAGGTTAATTACGGTCAAATATTACATTACACTCAGGACTCCAAATTATGGTTCAAAAATCTTGTTGGCGCTTCTAAAAGGCGCCGGTTATTCATTTAAACTTGAGAGCTTCCTCCTATGTTAAATATGGGAGAATAGCAATTAGCAAGACGATCAATATCAATAGGATTTTAGTTTTCAACGTTAATTTTCGAACTACGTTTGAAGATGGAAAACAATACTGGTGATTGCAGCCGGTAGAAATAAAAGGCTCATTTTAATGAAGTTCTAAGCTTTCATAAATAAGATAAAATATGCGAGAGCTTAGAACTTCATAAAAGGGAATCTTTTGTTTTCATCGGCTGCAATCCCCGGTATTATTTTCCAACATCAAACGTTGTCTTAACGTGTACAGCCAGTACTTCTGCTCTACTTAAAATTAATTCTCTTTCACTAATTCACTTTATTGATCGGTTAATCTCATTTATTACAAGCTGTCTTCCATAATGCGATCATAAGATCACATAACGAAAATGGTAACACCGAACTCGCTGATTATCTTTTCTAGAGATGGAAACGTAATAATATACAGCATCGACGATAATATAGAAACAACGGCATCGAATAAATAATGTTTCCGACGAGATAAGATTGGAAGTTAGCTATTTTATGGTTAATTAAGATCTCATTGTTCTCATCTCTTAGATTTAGTATCTTCTAACGTCGAGATCTAAGTCCCTTGTTGAACAAAGACTGTAATCATCCGGCCCTTGTTTGCGAATTAATCCGTTTGCTATGAATTGTTAATGAATGCATTAAATTTTAGAAAAGCTAATTTTCCGTTACTGTATAACTCTCTGTGTATATCTGATTGGTCCGCTCTGAAAACGGTGAACAATGTGGATGAATTATTGAAAACCAAATCTACAATACCGTTCAAATATAAAACATAAAAAATTCAATATTAAATTCAATTCGATTAAAGTATTATAGATTTGAGGCTGAAAGGCGAAGGACACTTAACGAAGTCGAATATTCTACACCTGACGACATAGTTAGTGCATTTGGCGAATATTTTCATAGCAGAAATGTCTTTCGGGTGATGTCGTGTAGTTAATGTTTTACCTGACGTTTCGCCGACCATGCTGTCAGCTTCTTCAGAAGATTTCTAAAGACTAGTCTTAGTCTTTAGTCTTTAGAAATCTTCTGAAGAAGCTGACAGCATGGTCAGCGAAACGTCAAGTAAAACATTGACTACACGACATCACCCGAAAGACATTTCTACTATGGATTACGGTCGTGAAAGCCTACACTCAACTATATTTTCATAGCGTCTACATTGAATCCCCGGATACTAATTTACCTGTCTTTAATGATGTGCCGAATACTACGATTATAGCCTTACCTGCGCATTACTCTGGAGGAAACCGAGTTACCAATTAAAAAGTCCAAAAGTTCGTATGCAGCCGGCTGAAATGGCATCCCCGGGTTTATCGTTAGGGATTGCGCTGCTGTATTCGGCTTCCAAAAGGCGATCGATCAAATTGATCGTTGCGTGCTTCTTTAAAAATTAGTCATTTGGATTTTCTACCTCTTTACGAGCTTCATTAAGATCCTATCTAACTGATAGACAGTTCCACGTATGTTATACATAAGCTTTTCTCTAACGTTCATACTACTATAAATTGTGTTTTGCCTCAGAGGAATATTGATGGGATCCTCTTATGGAGAGTAAATAGAATGTCGCTGAATATATCTGAAATGCATGAAATCACGCCTGTAATGTGCCACTTTAATCTGGTCTCCTATTTATGCGACATATATCAACTAGAATCAAATAGAATGAGTAGATAAGAAATTGGGCGTAAAACCTGTTGGAAAATATATATTACTATTATTACCATTACTGTTATTATCTCTTGCTGTTCGTCTCCGGAGACAAAATTATACTCTGTGATCTGCTTCGTCCTCTTCCACAGTCTGCAAATTTCTTAGAAGTCGTAATAATGCATCAATGATGAATAAATTAGTTCCTATTAAAGATGAATCAAATAATTTTTGTTGTATTTTTGCTATTTTTCGAAATCCCAATCCTTGAATTTTAAAAATATACTCCAAACACAAATGTTAATGCGGCAAAAATAGAAAGAAAAAAAAAAGAAAAATATACGGCAACGCGACATAATAAAATATGTAAATTAAAGCTTTTAAAAATGAGAAGTAGTTGGCAAAGAACTTAACAACGCATACACAGAAAGACGGAGATATTTGTGTCAACCAATTTTTTTTTTAATATAGTTAGAACAACAAAGCAAGTAGTTGCTGGACAATAATTTCCTTTCAACCTTCTTTCTTTTTTATAATGTAAAAATTTCCATTTGCTAATGAAAAAAAAATAATCACTGTTCTTATATTAAATAGGTCTATAAATTGACACAGCTTTGCTAGTTCAAAAGTTAGTAAGTAGGAAAAGGGAAGGACTACTGCAAGAACGAGAAAGCATCTTAATGAGTTTGTGAAATTCCTAAAAAGCCATGCAAGGAACGAAACATTCAGCGACAAATCTACCCGTGTACCAGCATGTACTCCACTTTTTTGCAAGCCTTCATTAATTAATACGCCAAGAACGAGGTTTGTTATCAAAGTTACCCATTTACTACCGCTTATTTTCTTATAATTTCGCATAACGGCTTTGCTTACCTCCATCTACCACTCGACTACTGAAATTAGCGGCTTAGTTCCGTCTGCCGCTAATTTCTGCTTAAAATACGCGGAGAAGGAAGGAAATAACTACAAGACTCGAGGGTAAAATATTGGGGTTAGACCGAAATTCCGAGGAAACTTTTAACAAATTCGGAGATTACGTTTAACAAGTTCTAAATTAATTAAGAGCGTCTGACGCCTTCGAAAGCGAATAAAGTATATACGCAAGAACCTAAACGTTCGTAAATATTTAAAAACGTTAAATTTTCACCGGGTAAGTACAGCTCTTTGCCAACGGGATAGTCCCGCCTTGATACATTAATTACAAACACATAAGGGGTCGCCGCAGGTTAATTGGGAAGTTTTTACATATTTAATTCGATGTATTAGTCGTATTAAGCTCAATAGCGTTCCGCGAAGGCATTACGTGAAACCGGATTATTTGGAAAGTTGAATAACCCGAGTGTTAACCGTTAAATCCAAACGTGTTCTATATCAAATTATGCCTGGCACCAATTTAGGAGTTATTTTATTATTTATTTAATTGAAAAGATGTGGCTTTATATTACATGTTTCTGTATGACACAATAATGAGATTGGTTTAAAGTTGTCGTTCACCACAACGTGGCGCACGGAAGCGTACGGCAGCGTGGTACACCAAGGCGGGAGTGCCGATCTTAGTTTCATGTGGCAGTAGTACACTAGGTGCCTAAATAAATGCAGTCCTCTATTGAAGAAGACATTACAATGTCTCCTTTATGTGAAGAGAAACAAAAACAAAAGAAACATTGGGTACATAACATATGTACAAGAAATATAGAGCAAATTCTCTATATCCTGATCCGAATGTCGCATGGAAAATTTTGAAATCTATTTAGATTACTTGAAACCGGAAATCGGAAGGCAAAATACTTAAGCTATAAGTCCAGCAGAAAAGCTAACTGTGTGTTTAAAATAAGTTAAGTGTTAAGTTCAAAAAAGAGGAACTAATACCTAAGTTTTGTGGAAAAAGTTCATTTTCCTGTAGTAGATTTTTACATCCGTAGCGTAGCGAAGCTTAAAAGTATTCTTTTGGTAGGATTCCAGAAGCTTCACTACGCCTCTGATCGACGCTCTTCTGTGTAGTGGACGAACTCTTATTTAAAACAATGTATTATATAAAGTCGTTTTCGGTGCTATACGTTGCGGTGCGCTGCGCTGTAGTGAGCGACAACCTTTACCTTGAACTGAAAAAACACACATGTGCACAGAATTACCTTTCAGGATTCTGTAAATGCTAACTGGGGATGTACACTACCGTCCATATTAGTTCGGACACCTAGTAAAATGTTGTAAACTCTACTAAAAGATAATATAGTTGCGTTTATATATAAATAACATATTTATATTAGGTCCTTTATGAAGTTTATAACCAATTGTACAGGCAAACTTCCAAGAATATTGATTAGAGAATGATTAAAAAGCTATTATATTTTATGACCCAATATAGTAATTTTCAGAATAATCCTCATCGGCACGAATAGGATTTTTGGGTCAATACTGCAGGTAATAGATTTACAATACTCTTTGGGGTGGGAGCAGGCCATCCGAAGGTTTATTGTGTATTGATAAATGCTTTAGTTTCTAAATAAACCTGCTTGTGCGTGCGTTAGTGTTAATAGCGTATCTTTTTGTGTAAACCTGATTAAAGTTATTAAAATGCCGAGTGGAAAACCGACAAGTTTAGAAAAGCGCTCTGTAATTGTTGATTTTCATCAAGAAGGTTATTCAGTGTGTCAAATTTCCAAAAAAAATACATGTTAATAAATCGACTGTTAGTGATATCATTCGGAGACATCAACGCAGGGGCAGTTTAAGAGATCGGATACGTTCAGGTCGTAAGAGAATAACAACTCACGCCGACGATGAGCGTATAAAATTGCCGAGCAAGCGAAATAGGAGACTGACAGCACCAGAAATCGCCGCCGAAATGAATCGCGACCGTGCAAGAAAAATTTCTATTACTACAGTGAAAAGAAGATTAAAAGCTGCAAATCTTCACGGCCGCATTGCAACAAAAAAAAACCTACTTCGACGGGAAAACGGGAAAAACGGCTACAGTAGGAAGAAACACATAGAAATTGGACAGTGGATGATTGGAAAAGGGTGCTATGGACTGATGAGTCAAAGTTTGAGGTGTTCGGACAATCAAGGCGCGTTTTTGTAAGAAGAGCGAAAGGCGAAAGAATGTTGCAGGATTGTGTAGTGCCAACTGTCAAGCAAGGAAGAAATTCTGTGCTTGTTTGGGGTTGTTTTTCCTACGCCGGTACAGGAGACTTGAAGCGAATCGAAGGTATTTTGCGAAAAGAAGGTTGTTTAGAAATACTGCAAGAAAATGCAATACCATCGAGGCAACGTCTAATCGGCGAAAATTTTGTATTCATGCAGGACAACGACCCCAAACACTCAACAGTGACATGTAAAAATGTCTTAAATGAAGAACAATATAATGGCACTTTACAAATAATGACATGGCCGCTGCAAAGCCCCGATCTAAACCCCATCGAGCTGTTATGGGATGAATTGGACAGGAGGATCCGAAAAGTATGTCCTACCTCCGTAGGCCACCTGTGGAACATTTTACAAGAGGAATGGACTAATATGCCAAATAGAGTCCTTGAAAAACTAGTGGAGTGTATGCCTCGGATTGTGAAAGCTGTTCCTCGCGCAAAAGGGAGTTTCTTTGATGAACGGAATGTTTAAGAAGTTTTTCTTTATTTTTCGTTAGAATTACTTTTTTTTAGTTTTATACTTTAATTTTAATCGCTATTAATAAAATGCAATAACAATTTTAAGTTTTGGAAAAATGAGTTTTTCAATATTTTCTCGTTTTTATTTAATTTATTTGCGTGTCCGAACTAATATGGACGGTAGTGTACACTACAATGCTCGACCTCTTCTCTGCCCTTATATCTTCATCAATATTTTTTTCTCAAAAGTAGGGATAAAGCAAGCATGTTAGAATTTGAGTTTTTTTCTCACATTAATCAGCCATATGGTTGAAAATGGGGATCGACGCATCTTCGAAACAGCTGTCCCGGATTGATTAATTAGACTTGTGTGGTGTGGAGTGCGCCGATACTTTACTGTTGTAGGCATTACAGTCTTATTTGTTTTGAATGTCTCAAAATACTATTTTTATATAAAAAATAATTTTGCCTAGTTTTCTTCCACAATTCATTCACATAGTTCGTGGAAAGTTAGTTCTTGTTTCTAGTGACTTTTATCCAGACTGAACTTTTGAAATACGTGGACAATTTACGCGTCTTATTCAAATTTCATCTGAAATACTTCTGTTTTTTTTAGTTAAGCAGCTAAAAAGGTAAACAATTCCTGAGATAACTGTATAGGTATATCTAAAGTAATGAGCTATTAGTCTGTCCTTTTTGTTACATCTGAATAACATAAATACATCATCTAAAGCGAGAAGCTGATGTAGTAAGGAAAAAAATAACAAGGGTTTACGCACGTAACTAGGAGGAAGAAACAAAATTTGATGGCAAACAACATTAATTCCTCTGTCTCGTACTTCCCTTACAAGCACTTTAGATGTCTTTCCAGACCCTCACCGTTGGTATATGGCTGCTTCGCCGCAGCCTTAAATTTCCGACCATAGAAATGCTTCGTAAATAATTTATTACACGATATTCCTCGGGAAATTAAAAATGTCGATGTGATCGTGCAATTATTTATTAATTCTTCTGACTGAAGATTTTTATTTAGAGCTGTGACGATCTATTTCCTATTTTTATTATTTTTATTCGCTCAGGGAAACCTTCTAATCTAAGGCAATTGCAACTCAACAACGACGTTACTTTGCGGCGGGTTCCAAGTCACCAAGGCATCGAAATGAAACATCTTTGTGGTCTTCAAAGGAGTCACATAAAACAAGTAATAAAGACGTGGGAGAGCCTCGTACTAGGGAATTATTTCAGAACAAAACGCATCGTGAAAAACAGCAAAAAAGCGCTATTCTTGAACAGTGATTTTTGACCGGTTACGTAACCCTAAAATATCACTTATTTAAACCTATTTGTCTTTATTATACTTATTTATCTTTGCTAAGAAGATCTGGAGACGACAGAATATATTTCGTGTCATCAGTCGCATTCGGCATCAACATTTCCGCAGACCGTTCCTTGCATCTACTGAACTGAAGGAAGATCCTGAAGTGGTACTAAGGTTTATTAAAAGCCTCCAATTATTCTAACACACTGAAGGGCATTTTGTTACAATAGATCTATTAAGGTCGCCGTGACCAAAGGCAGCTGAATTATTTAAATCCCCGGCCACGTATTTTATGATACGTTACAATAATTCCCATCCAGAACATTCAGTCTCAAATTAGCGTAATGGCACCTACGTACATATTCATTTTAATATACGTAAATGAAATTAGCGTTATGGACGTACTACCACCTCAGTTGCGTGAATTAATGTTTACGCTATTATTTGTAATATCTATATGGAAGTAGTGGCGACAGCGACTTTGATCGAGCGTACGATTTTAGAAGGATCTCCCTTCCGCGCTAAGTGAATGAGTTCTGGATCTCTCAGAATTGAATATCAATTTCTCTAATTGCATGATGTAGTGCTCGAAGTAGAGTTAGTAGTTTCCGCAGCTGCAGGTTAATTAATTAATGGTTTTCCCTGTTTCGCCAATTGAAGTATTAATAACGTAATTGCAGTAATTGGAGTTAATGAATTAATTTTTGAAAGGGACATCTTTTAATTAAATCATGGTACCTAATATCTATTAAAATTAAGCCTATTGAAATGTTTCTAATTCAAGTAAAAGCATGCATCCGAGAAAGTCATGCCATATTACCTTTATGTATTTAGTATTTATGTATAAATTGCAATTAATTTAGTTACAGTTGCTAAACCCTTTTGAATGTAGGTGCAATCCTCCTATGTATTTTGGTAATGCCTTCTTCTAACCCTCTTTTATGCTTTCTTTCTTTTTCAAATTGTTTTCAAGTTGTTTTAACATAGACTTATGGTACATATTTTTAATATTTTGCTTTCAAGTTAATTTATAAATTCTTTCTTCAAGTTGTCTTTTTGTTAAAGATACTTTTTCCGTCTGTTAGTTTATTAGTCACGACGAGTGGTAACGTGCATAAGTCGAAATCTATAGTTCAACCTACTTTGCCAGAAAATAAAAATCGTGTAATGCGAGCGGGAACATAATCAGGGCCGAGGTGGATTTATTTTTAATGTTGACGAAGATTGTGAACATTTCACTTTCAGAGTATGGATGCAAATAGATTGTGTAATTGTAATATGAGTAATAATACGAGTATTGGAAGGAAACATGTTGGGAATGGACAACGATGTCTTTTGTGGAGCTTGGGCGAAGTGCTGGATGAAGGCCTTTGCTGTATTTACGGGAGATGTAATAATTTCCAATCGAATTCTAGTCTGCGTTAGGCACTTGTTAGCGTCTTTTAGATTGTTTAAAAATCGCCAAGTGGTACAACTTTTATTGTCAGATTCCATGTGCATGTATTAATCTATGATCTGAGTAAGTAATGTCTTTGGCTTCGTGTCTTGTCCTACATCAAAGATTTCTAAATATATTATCAATTATTGAACTAGAGCTCGTTGTAACTCTAGGAACGTCAGAGACTGTATAGCACAAAGGTTTCCAGAACATCAGTAAGAGCGATGTACACTGCCGTTCAGTGAAGTTCGGTCATACAATAAAAATCTATTATATCACACTGTATATAATTATTAATACATAAAATTAGAAAAATATTAAGCATACACTCTTTTCTAAGGGATTAAAGCCATAAATTATTATGTAAAGTAGAAATATTGCGACAACCACAATAAAGTCCCTTTTATTATCATTCCAAGAATTTCTCGGAAGTACCGACCTTTTGAAACGGGTCGTTTGGGGATTATTAACGAACAATACATTTAGGAAATATACCGCAGGATCATTCTTGTTTATTTATCACAGGCGTAAAGATATAAATTTGCTTGATTTTACTGTTGAACGTGTGTTGGTGTGCGTCAAAATTGACTTCAAAATGGCAACGTGGCAAGCCTACCAGTGTAGAAAAACGTTCACGCATTATTACGCTGTTTGAAGAAGGATATCCGGAGCGACAAATTGCTGAAAAAATAAATATGAGAAGTTCAACGGTAAATGACATCATAAAGCGATATCGGACCACTGGAACTATAGAAAATCGTGTTCGTCCTGGAGCATTTAGGAAAACAACAAAAGATTTGAACTGAAGATTTAAGAATTGTATTATTAAGCAAACGCAATAGAAAATTAACAGCGCCACAAATAGCAGCCGAAGTCAATCGCGGCCGTGAAGAACAAGTTTCGGCGAGTACGGTAAAACGTCGACTTCAACAAGCGGACCTTCATGGACGCATTGCCATTCGAAAACCCTTATTACGTCGGGGCAACAGAGCAAAACGGCTACAGTGGGCCCGTTCTCATCTCGATTGGTCGTTAATTGATTGGAAACACGTGGTTTGGAGTGACCAGTCAAAGTTTGAAGTTTTTGGGCAAAATCGACGAGTTTATATCCGAAGATCTAAAACCGAAAAGTGATCCCGAACTGCATTGGGCCTACAGTGAAGCAAGGGCGTAGTTCTGTGTTAGTGCGGGGATGTTTCTCCTTTGCTGAGACGGGAGATTTATGCAGAGTGCAGGGTGTAATGGGGAAGGAAAATTATTTTGCAATACTCCGGAATCATGCAGTGCCATCAGGATTGCGTATAATAGGCCGTAACTTTACATTCATGCATAACAACGACCCAAAACACACTGTGTTAGTGTGTAAGACCTATCTAAAGGAGTAAGAAGAACAGCACACCCTGAAAGTAATGACATGGCCCCCACAAAGCCCACATTTGAACCCTACAGAGTTGTTGTGGGATGAACTGGACAGGAGGATCCGAAAAATATGCCCAACTTCACAAGAACATTTACGGAATAGTCTGCAACATGAATGGATTAATATTCCACAATTTGTTTTAACAAAACTTATCGAAAGAATCCCTAGAATAGTTCGAGCGGTGATTAACAGCAAAGGAGGTTTTTTCGACGAAAAAAAAAATAATGTTCAGTATGTTATATTAGGCCAGAATAACTTTTTATTTATTTATTTTTGTCTTTTTTACCTGTACGTACAATAAAATTGCATTTTGTTTTTAGTTTCGTTTGTTTCTGTAACCTTTTCATGTTTTTTACTAACCGACCGAACTTCTCTGAACGGCAGTGTACTTATTATCTTTAGATGAACAATCAACATACAAATCGCTAGCGACAATGTTTGGTAGATTATTAGTGCAATATTTTTCCAACTCAATCTTCAAGTTAAGAAGAAATACACTAAACTCACAATTAAGTGATACTTATTGTACGTTCATTATGTCTTGTCCTTCGTCCGTACAATGCCGAAGAAAAAACGATTTATTTCCGTAAACCTTGGGCAAGTATTCGAATTCAAAATGTCAGCCATGTTATGAAACACGAAAATCAAAATAACTCAAAACCAGTTGGTTTTAGAGGTAGAGAACCTTAATGCAAATCAATCTATAGAGTCCAAAAAGCAATAAGAAGTATGTCGTTCTATTAAAAATATCAAAGTTGGTTACGACTTCCGATATAACCGGAAGTAACACGAGTCCAAAGATAATTTATTGTAGTAAAGCGGATGCGCTTGTTGTCTATTACAAATTTTCAGAATTAAGCTAAGATGCTAACTGCGAAAACTTTTAATGAACAGATTGCGTGTAAAACCCTGTATTTTATGTTAATTTCTTATTCAAACTAGGCAATGTATCCTAATTATATTATTGTTTATAATCCAATTGCGCTTTAATTCGATCAAACTGCAGGTTATCAGCAGGCTTTAGCTCTTTATTGAATTATACAAGTTGATGCGAAAATACAGAAATTTTAATATGGAGTGTACTTCAAAATTATTAACCGTATCGTCTGGGATGCAAACCATACGCCGGTAAATTTATAATTACGTTAGCACGCTACGTATCTTCTAATAAAAAGTTTTGGTAAATCATAAAATTACCGCCCTATTTCGAAACGAATCCTCGGCGAATTTTCCAAAAATACCTTATTCTCTGATTACCGTAAATTGCTTATCGTGGTAAAAAGGAAAATAAATGGCTACCCATTTATATTTTCCACGCGGAAACGAAGAAGCAAGCGAAAAAAGCACCACCACGCATGGAATGCAATATAAATGACTACTTTTTTGTTCCAGGTCGATCGAACGGGCAATAAACTCAGCTAAATACCCTCGCCCCCTCCGTATACTCTCGACGGTATATTATAAAAAACGTGTGGCTCAATATCAAAATTGAACTCGAATTTAATATCCTCATCAATATGTGGAACACGACGTGCGATCCACCGCTGTTGATCCCTCGTCAAGAGTGGCGTAGTTGAGTCGGAAGGGGACGGCCGACGAGGGCGCTACGAAGGAACAGGAAGAAAAAAAAAGTGAAGAGCGAACTTTTAAACGATACGATGGCAACATCCCTGACAGGGGTCGGTCTACTGTGGGCCAGCCTGTCGTTAGCCGCCGCTCTTTTGTGTTGTACGGGCTTCTATTTACCCTTCTGGATTCAGGTAAAACTTTATTGAATTTTTAATTTTCGAAATTGAGTTTTTTAGAAACGGGTGACGCTATCGACTTTTCGAAGTTTCTTTCTCTCTATTTAATTCCCGCTATTCATTGAAGTCGTTTAAAGAAGACGTTATATGTAAATAGGGACAGTTGAAACAGCCTCAATGTTTCCCAATTCTAGCTTTTTTTTCCAATAATATGATAATAATAATAAATAATATACAATTACGTATCTATTGCATTCCAAAAAACATCAAAATTCGACATTTGAGCAGCCTTGTAATTAGCTCTTCAGAATTTCAGTTCGCCATCCTTTAGTCTTGCTTCGCTTAGACTTTTCAGTATTTTCAGAAGAATCGGCAGGTGTTTCTTTCACAGACAAATGATGCGATTCAGTGTCATGAAAAAACATTATGTTGTCATCATGCCACGATTGATTTTTATTGCAAAATTTCATTTTTTAATGTGACGGTGTGACTGAAAGGCAACGGGATTATTTGATACTTGCCTCATGTATCGAAGTAGGTGTTGAGAAAGTTCTAAGTACTAAACTTTCAAGCGAAAATAGATTTCTTAAATGCTCGATTTAATTATGTTTTACGGCCCAACGGGTATATAAGCTTTTTTTAAAGCTTGTTATAGCATCAGGAGCCTTTGTGTGCAAATTATAGGTGCAAAATGTTGCCTGGATTTGTTACTATTACCCACTTGCCGTGAAGGGCGAAACGCAGTTAATTGCTCCCCAACTGCGAGTGCTGAATTTGATACATACACAGTGCCTAATTCTGCCCAACCAAGCGCAGGCCCTGTTATCCTTATACCACGAGTCTTCGTATAAGTATTGGAAATTATAAAACAAATAAACAAAATAATTTTGTAATGAAGTCAAGAAAGATCTTCACAACGTAATTAATAATTAAACCGTCGGGTTATAAAATGTCAATATTTCAAATTCTATAACGTCTACTTCGATTATCTTCCACCCACACTACGTATATTTACGTCCAGTACATTAGAATTTAAAAGTACTAACGGGAAAAGAAGGATATACAAACCTAAAACCTTTCGTCTCTAATCAAGCTCCCTTTCCAAGCGAATTTAAATTCCCTTTTAAAGTCAAAATAATGGCGCGCTTCTACGCTTCAGGACGAAGTACATCAATTTAATGAAAAATAAACTTATTGTACGTCGGATTAAAATCGAATAACCCCTTGCAGAAAACCTATTTAATTTCATCCGGGGACCGAAATAAACTTTTACAACAACTTCCACCAGAGGGATTTACCGCAATTCTTTTTGTAGGTAGCCGTTTCCCACCTACACTTTCCCCATCGCTATTTTAATTTCTATTTGAAAAGGCTGGCAAGGGAATACAATACAGTTTTTTAGCCGAAAGTTACCGGAATCCTCGGAGATTCCATTAAAATTTAACGACGAGGATGCGCTAACGGAAGGTGCACTATAATAATGCAGCGGTGCATAAATTAAGATATGCTAGGAAGTTTTTTTTTTTTTTAGATTTGACGTAAATAACAAAAAAGCTCTTACAAGAACAACATTTTATTAAGTAATGCTTCACCGGAAAGAAAAACAACGTTGTCGATAGTTTTGTTCATCAACAATTTACGACGGTCAAATTATCTTCGGACAATTGTTGAAGTAGAATAGGTTTGTGAGAGTGAAACAGGCTTTTCTTGAACCTTAGATGTATAGAAGCCGCATTTACATGATGATTTCAGTTTTTTTTATTTTTGATGATAAATTCGTAATTTTCCGGTATTTTGTTTTTTTTGAGCTTTTAGGTCTTCAGTAAAGAAAACAAAGTTTCCTTTTTTTATTTGAAAAGTTTAAATATTTACGTTTATTGAATATCATTTCATTGTTTTATTTTAATTTCTCTACCAACTTTTTTTTTAATTAATTAATGACAAAAGGAAATAAAATAAAAAAGTGATATTCAATTAAAGTAAACTTTAAAAAATGAGAAAAAATGTAGATTGCTAATAGGTAAAATTGTTATTGATAGGCTTGAGAATGTTAACGAAAATTTCGACGAAACATAGCAAAGCCAAGCAAAAGAAGCTTTCTGTTTTTCTTTTTTTTTTTTAGCAAAGCCTGAAAGACCTAAAAACCCAATGAAAATAGAACACTTGAAAATTATTATTTATTTTATATTCTCAATAGTTGCATATTTGCATACTGCATAGTTGCAATTCAGTCTTCAGATTAGCGTTTCTCCAAAACGGTTCAAACTTGTACTCATAACTAGAGCAGGCAAATTCGGGTGCGCATCATCGGCGCAGCTAACGAATGGATTCTCGCATGCGAAACACTAGTCAGTATCTAAGTTTGCTGCCGCCTGGAGCGTACGTAATAGTAGCAGCGAAGTACCCTGTGTTCTGTTTTTAATAATGTCGAAGGTACATAGATTGAGAAAACAGCTATCATTAAAATTATCCGGATTCGACTTACGACGGCGTAAAAATTAAATGTTTAGTGTGCGACATATGTCTAACGTGTTGGTCACAAACACATTGTAAACGGCATGTGCAAAGCGAAACTATAATAATATCAAAACCGGTGTCGCCGCAAAATACGAACAATGGCCGATGGTATGCATGCGAATTTGCCCACTCTACTCATAACAAATTGAGTAATCGGTGCCCCAGACGCTTGTTCTGTTTTCCTACTGTTACCACACTCAACCATCACTAGGGCTGTTATTCTCTCAGTTTCTGTTAAAATTGCCACCTTCTGTTGCTGTAGAATAGCTTCGAATTGATTCTTGGACACGGTAAATAAATAAATAAACATTTATAGATGCTTTTCCCGACTAAAAGAGTTTACCAACTCAATTTCAATTTCAGAATCTCGCTAAATAATTTTTAAATAAAATATGTTTGCATAAAACGTGCTACAGCGGCCGTAAAATCATTATTCCATTCAATTTGAAGACACTGTATGTTTATAAAATGCGTGAGATAAACCGAAACAAGAACTCTTTCATTTACTAGAAATTTCTCAACAGTTTAAAAGTTATTATCTCGGTAATTTGTCAATTAACAGTCCAGATAAATTAAATTCGGATGAAATTAATTCTGAAAGCGTTCAGTCAAGAAATGCATTTCGTGCGTCGCTACGGACAATATTCGAAGGGGGAAAAAGGAGGTAACAGATGCAACGGAAGATAGATCATCTGCCCTTTAAGAAGTTATCCCGCCAACTATTTGCCTTGATATACGAGCAAAATGTAGCGACTATCTCACCGCGAATGTGCGAATTTAGTTAATGGGAAACTTCGCCGCGCTTTCAGATTTATGTTGGCAGCATTGAAATAACATACGCCGGCGTACATCTGCAAACCACTCGCGTAATATCGGCTAGAGATAATAATCGCGGCATTACGCCGCGGAATACAAGAACGGCGGCATTAATAACCGACGAGCTGCAAGCAGTGTTGCTAATCTTTTGCACTTAATTCCTCCGCAAAATAAAAAAAACGTATTCTCTTGCAGTATACATTTTATCAACAACGCAGATCGAAATTGTGCATGTACTGGCTGTTCGGCGTAGTGCTAGTTCGCATAGTTTTGGGTGTACCGCAAGGTTCGATCCTTGTACCATTATACTTTATTCTTTTAATGAATGCTGTTATGCATGGCGACGCTACCTCCATTGCAATGAGCGCTGATAATCTATTACCAATGTCATTGGAATTATACTTTATTTGTACAAGAAATGGGTGATATTGAATGTAATAATCTAAATTGTGCTCCACCTGAGCTTGGTTATTTACTACTCTGTATAATAATATCTTTTTGTGATCATATTGTTATAAAAAGTAATAAGAACGTAAATAAATAAACAGAAATATATAAAATATTCTCTTCATACCGTGTAAGCAATAGACTAGGTTCCCATAGTAGGTACCTACTAACTAGCAAGTTAACCTCATGGGATCCATAAATAAATACCCTGAACGGTTTCCACTTCCACGTTATGGATAATTAATACCCTCTGAATGTTTCAAAGGGACATTTCGACAGAACTACGGCTTCCAGTCCCACAAGAGGACTCCGTTTCTTGTCTCTGAGCGCATTTCTAGCGTAGACCTTGCTCTCGAAGCCAAAGAGATCCCTACCATAGATAGATACAAATACAACAAAGGCTTTGCGGCAATCCGCACTGTTGTCCGAAACAGATTTAATCGGAGAAAGGACTGGCGCTTTTCCCTTCATTAACAAAACGAAGACGACATTAATTCGCGGTCTATTGCCATGTTAAAATGTAAACACGTGAAAATTTAATACCGGATGCAAACAACGCTCAACCGCCGTCGAGTAATTTATTCACACTACTTAACCCTTCGCCGAATAGGATTTGAAATTCTCTCAATGGCCATGGCCATCTGAGGGATGAAATTGGGTTCTATTCAAATCATCGTAGTGTTTCTTCGATCCGATGCACTCAGTTTTCATTAAAGGTTAGGTTAGGGGTTATGTATTAAGCTTCATTTTAAATGTAAAAGGGAATTTTTTTAAAATGTGGGAATTACTTCTAAGACAAACAGAAGAAAAGGCAATAACAGAAAAGAATAATATACGCCTATGCTTCAATATTAAGACAGAGGAGCGTATAAAGAAGATCAAAACAAGAACAATTGGGATTGTTTGAAACAACCTTTTACACGAGCCGAGAAAGGGGATAAAAATGGAAATTAAACCATTTGAAATCGGTTATTGGAAAATGTTTTTTTTATATTGGTATCAGAGCTATGCTGCGTGGATGACATGGTAATTATAGCGAAGAACGAAGAAACGGAAATGGAAGTATATAAATCAATGCTAGAGAAGACAAATATAAAAATCAATAAAGAAAAAACGAAAACAATGATGATAGTGAACGCAGGTAATAAAGGTAGAGGATGAAAAACTGGAAGAAGTGCACAAATATTAGCAAGCGGTGGAAGGATAGACGAAGAAATAGAAAAAAGAGCGACAGCTGGAGGAAAGTTATTTAACAGTTTTAAGAACTCATTTTTAGGTAAGAAAGAAGATTTATAGAAATATTCAAAAGAATAGTAACACCGATGTTGATATATCATACAGAGACATGGAGGGTATTAGCAGGATACAAAAGTAGAATATCAGCCATAGAAATGAGATTTCTGAGAAGAATTCAACAAAAAATAAATAAGATAAGAAACACAACTTTTAGGCAAAATTTGGAAATAAGATCTATAGTTGAGAAAGTAGAAGAAGCACAATTGAGGTGGTATGGACACGTGAAACGGATATCAGAAGCCAAGATCACTCGACCAAGAACGTGGTTGCAAGAAGCAACAGCATCAGCGGTCAGAACAGGGGAAAATACAACAATACACGTAAGGCAGAAAAATATCTACAGAAATTTGTACACGACTCAACTCCAAGAAAGTCATACACCCTGCAGTATGTATGATTCGAAAGTAGATATTACCATCGTGTACTTGCCGGGGTGATAAAACTTCTACCTTATTCTGTGTCGACTTGTTCACGGCCTTTGATTGCGTAAGTCATAATTATTTGCCACACAAACTAAATTGCATTGGAGCTTGTTGAGTTGCTCAACAATGGCCTCAAATCGTACGTAAGAAATTGCACGGGCGCAAGAAGATGCTATAAGCGTTGTCGGTTACAATAGATAATAGTAATAGTAATAGCAATGTATTTCGCAAACAAAATGTTAGAGAAAATAGTCAAGCGTATATAGAAGAGAGACAATACTCAGCTAACAATTAAATCACAAACTCTTGAATAAGAACTAAATACAAAGTGATATTACAACGCAAGTAAATGAAAGAAAACTCGTAATAGAAGCAGAGAATAGGAAGCTGCAAGGTTCTAATAATTTAAATAAATAAAAGTTCCCATAATACATCGTCATTAAAGCACCCATGTCTAACACTTGCGACAGAGTTTCAATTAGAAAACAGGTACTGCCTAAATATTTACAAAGTTCGTTTATGTGTAAGTTCCATCTAAGGTGTTGATCTATAAAAGTTCCCAGGAACTTACCAACGTCCCTTACTCTGCAAGTATTATTGCCAAGGACAATTTTATCCGGTATTGATGCTATAGTATTACTTCTGAAAATTATGCAGGAAGTTTTTTCTTTGTTTAGTACTAAATTATTTAATGTAAACCATTTTTCCACAGTTCCAAAATGTGTGTTGCAATTTCTCAACAGATCTTCGTATGTGTCCGCTCTAATTAATAGATTTGTATCATCTGTATAGCTAGTTATTGTGCATTCGGTACCACAAGTTGACAGGAACATATCATTTATGAAGATTATAAACAGCAAAGAACCAAGTACGCTGATATTGAGGATAAGACTTGCTGATGATGTTAACGTTATAATAATTGGCGACACCATGAAGAATTAAAATAGCTCAACCAAAATCGTAGCTTTCATATCTGACGAAATGTTAATCGTTAATCCAGGATACAAACTCATTATTTTATTTATACTTTTATCCTTACTGAAGGTTCTCTGCTTTCCTTTCAAAAATCAAGGTTTCTTTGAACAACGTCGTCTTGTCTTTCACGAGACAAATTCA
Source organism: Marronus borbonicus (assembly GCA_902655005.2). Lineage (NCBI taxonomy): Eukaryota > Metazoa > Arthropoda > Insecta > Coleoptera > Scarabaeidae > Marronus > Marronus borbonicus. The sequence goes on from LR737387.1 coordinate 11,320,563, forward strand.
GTCCTTGACCATTCAAATTAATTTCCATCCTCAATCATTAACTAACTCCAAAGATTTAGTCGAAGCAAATTGTAGCGTATATAATGAAAATCGGTCCGCAATGCATTATATTAATACCCACAGTTCATAGACGGCGAAGATTCATTCGCTTTAATTACTTAGTACTGCGTTTAAGCACGACCACGCCTTCTAGCGATGACTGTTTGAAACTTTCGTTTTCGGAATAATGCTAAACGAAGAGAAGGTGTACAGCTCCGAGAAATTAATAATGTTAATGTTATGGCCGCTTACTCACGGAAAGTTTGGAAACTGGGGTCCAGTTCGATTACAGGAGGATGATTGCGGGTTATTGTGTTGATGGTAAGTGGCACTGAGGCATTTGGAGATGATAATGAAGATAAGCTCGGCTTTATATCCATTTTCTTGGAAACGCTTCGTGAACGCGCAACGTTTATTTAATTCGGTTCATCTGCGAACGCCCAAATCTTTGATTGTTGCTTTGCTTCCGGCTCCTATGAATATATCCAAGTTTCGTTACCTGTTACGATGTTTTCTTTTTATTTTTTTTTGTTTTGAGCATTTTCTTATACCAATTGGTACGAGTCTCTTTTTGTGTTTAGGTCAAATTATGCGGAATCCATCGGGATCAGATCCTTTTTAAACCTAAATGTCCCTGCAAAATCGAATGTATTGTAATCTTCGATGTGCCTAAGGATACCTCTATCTGGTGGTAAGTAACATCCCGATGTTATGCACAGCATCGATGTTTCTTGGAACAACAACCGATTTTGGTCGAAATTCATCACGACCGCGAAGAAATTCTGCAAAGTAGTTGTAAACAGTCTTTTCTAATGAGCGATTCGATGGATTGTTGTTAGGCCTTTTGCAACGAACCTCCAAAATTTTAAATTTGCAAGATTGCTTTTTCATAACGGTCACAAACTGCTCAACGTATTTTTGTAATGGTTCAACAATAACGGACAATAACAAATAGCTCAATAATGCCATCTAGTAAAGGTACTAATAACGTTGGGATAACAGTGTTATTAGTACCTTTGCAAACGTTTGCAAATCATTGATAAAGGGGCCCTAAATTGAGCTAAAAGATAATATAATCTTTAAAAAGGCTTCTATAACTACGTTTCTAACAGTTAAAAATATTATTGGCTGAAGTGAAGCAGTCTAAAAAGCCAATGCCTTACCGTAATCCCTACTCAACAATAGCAGAAAGTTCCCGCTTGGCCGCCACCACAAAAAAAAAAGACAGTAGCAATACTACCTTTACCTATCAGATTACATACTTACAATCTAAAGCATGTTGTAGCTGTTTCTGTGGATAAACCCCGATCTGTAGACTTACAGCAGTGATCGATAATTCCCAATACATTCGCACAACCCTACACTAGGTAAAAGCTTTCTCCTTTTTCAATTGAATTTTTTTCTCCTTCTTCTGTGCTCAGCTATAATTAGAATTACAAGCTGGACATCGTCTCCAAATACCAGCGTTCGTGCTCAGAGAATGGATCGCCATTTCCAACCTTCCAATGTCCAATAATTGACGTGCGATCTTCGGGAATCGGCATGCTCCCTAATTGAACGACATCGTTAATCTTTGCGATAAAAAATTCCAACAAATTGATTCCCTGTGTCCTTCGTGAAATCGTTCTTCCGCTAACCAGATTACTTCTACTACATTTAATTGTTTTAGGAATGTTCGCTCGCTGAACCGATCGCCTCCGGGCGGCCAATACCTCCTCTGACTTTTAGGCAGTCCGCCCTTCGTCCTTTTAGTATTTTTTTCGCGTGCTTTGTTTAAGGATGGTAGAGTGGAACGGGGGAAGAAGTAGTGTTAGAATTCAAAGCGGTCCTTTCGTAATGTAAGCGTGAAATTTGCAAATTAATCGAAGAGGAAAAATTTGCACTTTTGCACAAGTTTAATGGTTTTATGCAAATTTATCCATCGAGAGAGAAAGGGTGTTGAAATTATATGGCTTTTGGTTTATTTTTTAAATAAGACACGTCTGGATTTGTATGTAGATGTAATTTATTTGTTTTTTTTTGTAGTAATATAGTTCCGTTAAGGTTTCGAAAGGGTTCCGTGAATACGGTCAAAATCTTCTGATTTTCATTTGACGTCCTAGTGACAAACCCGTTGAAGAAGAGGGAACTCGGAACATTGCACGTGTTTCTCTAAATCCTTCAACTTTTTTCTATTCGATAGTCTATTACGAATCAGTTTGGTCTTATGCTTTTAAGCGTTTATATTTTAAAATCGAGCTTGAGAAGCTCTACCTTATCCTTTACTTTTATGTTTTCTTAAATTCTGCTGGTTTCGAAAATATTACTTGTGGTTTGATGAAGATGATCCTTCCAGTTATTTCAAAACAATCACTTTTGACCATTGAAATTTCTAATAGTTCCTCCGCGAGCTTCGTTTGCTAAATACATGTATTGATTTGATCGCCGACCGAATGTCTTTGCAATAATGAACTATAATAAAATTTTATAGGACTTCCGGCAACAAATAACGCGCAATTCTAGACATGCAGGGCTTCAAATAGTTTCCTTAGTACATCGATAGTAGTAAATATTCGAATAAAAAGAAGAAACTTAATTTTAGCTTCAACAATCTCGTCTACATTCTAGCGGTATTACAAACTTCCTGCTCTGTTTGCGTTTGATTTAAGCGAAATTTGCATAAACGTCAAATGCTATTTCGACATGAACTGGCTGCTCAGGCTCCGCGGATGGAGAAAACGAAAAGGCGCATGCATATACAAGCGACTGAAGGGAGGTCATTGTTCCGTTTCGAACCCGGCGACTGCATAAAGGAGCCGGAGGAGACCGACATGGAATGTATGCATGTAGAGGAACGCCCCGAAGCGCTCCGAGACGTGATCCGGCAATTACATCCCGGAAATGGATGAAAAACAAAACCGATGGCTTACATAAGTCGCAAGTTCATATTGTAACTCGTAAAATGCCTTTTATACTGCATGTAATAACGTTTGTGGCTGTTCCTAATGACGATCAAAGAACGCGATGCTTTATAACTTTTGGAGCATTACGTAAGATGAATGCGATGGTACAATGTCGTTATCATGATTATCCAATCTAACAATGTACCGTCTTCGTTCGTTTAAATTTCCAGCTCATTATCCCGTTTTAGTTATACGAGGTTTATCTACAAATAATCGGTACACACTTAATCTCTGGCAGAATTAAAGACTCTGCCTCCGAGTTCAGGTGGTAGATTTTTTTGGTAGGTGCCGCACAATCTGCCAGCGTCGTTCTCATGTTGTGGAATAATTAACCGAGCTTCACCGCTTACTGCGAAGGGAATTAGGTCTATTATTTCATCCATCTACATCGACCAACAAGTTTTAATGTAGGCTGGCAATGAAACCCTAAACTTCACTGAGTACACTTATCCTTCTGAGCAATTCCAGAAGTTCACTCAGACTCCCAGGCAGAGATAATCGGATTCTACAAAATGCAGAAAGCCGGCAAAGTATCGATTCCTCTTCTTTCAGACACAGACGACATTCTTTCTACTGAGCGAGCTCGATTCTGTGACGGGGTTTCCTTAATCGAGCATGGCCGGTAAGGATTGCGATTAACACCTTGGCAGAGTTCCTATTATGTAAATGCCCTTGCCGGAGATTGATCTGTAGAGTCACACCAGGTTCTAAAACTTCTTGTTCAGCCCAAATAAAGGTTCTGGAACTAAAGGATTGTGTTCAGTTCTCTTTGCAGTAAAAGCATCAGACCCCTCGTTGTCATCAACGCCAGTGCATCATGGTGTGCAGATGAAGGTGTTGTTTCTACCAAGGAGGTAATTAATCTTTCTCCTCCACGAAGCTCGCAGCATAACTTGGTTACCAGAAAAAAAAATATTGAAGAAATATTCTACGTCAGCCGTCAATAGTGGACGAGGAAAATTTTGTTTCTCTGAAATCTGAAATGACCAGAACAGCAGAGCATATTCAAATTGTATGAACGCAAACTGATATTAATTTTGTTTTTACTGTCAGGAACACGACGTTCTAGATGTACTTTATGTTTACGTTATTTTACAGATGAGGTAATTAACATTGCGTGCAATTCATTGATATTCAGCATCACATTATATTTCGGAAATAGTCCATTTAATACAGCTCTAAACCATGTATTTCTAGTTAGTAATGAGCTTATAATCTGCAGCTTGCTGTATTTCGAATTGTATTTCGTTCGAAATTACATGAATATAACTTTTGTTAGGATATTACCAGGGGGTAATTCTGTATGTTCTGTACATCCGAATTGAAATTTTCTGTCGTATTTTGCTCTTATTTTTGGTTCTTTTGAGGGCTTGCGGTTCTAATGAAGTAACATTGTTCCCTTTTTGTAAGCTGCATAAACCTCATTTTAACTTTTCTGTCGTGCTCCTCAGAGTAAAGGATTAAATGTTCAATTATGCAAAAGTATACAGGTAGATCAGATACGGATATCTATCTTTTTATATTTTTTTAAATTCTTTTATTGAGGAAGCCCCGCATCCAGTTTTGCACACCTAATTTGGAGAATATTTGAAACATTTCTAGACCACATGAATATTTACTATTATTTTTATTTTTTCTAAGAATGACCTATTCACTTGTAACTGATAATATATGTTCAAATTTAGCTTTTAGCTTTTCCTAATTTACATAAGTGATATTTTAAGGCTGAATCATCTATCAGCAAACTTATTAGCGTTTTGAGATCCTTTGCTGACTTGATCCTGAATTAATAAAAGACTTATTTGTGTAGCTTACCAGATTTTTTCATATCCCTCAATTCAATGATGGCGAAATCCATTATAGAGTTATGCGCTTTTTACCTTTCAGCTAACTTAGAAGCGAATGGTTTAGGATGCGTATAGATTTTAAGGATCTTTGGGGTTGGCTTTCCCTGAAATTCTCTTTGGCCCACGGATTTTAAACAAAAATCTGTTTTAAGTGATAGTTACGTTCACTGATGCCTATGTTGGAAAGAAATGAGTGAAATCCGAACACTCGATTTCGTCCAGAAATATTTTTTGTGGCAATTAAAAAGAAAGTACTTAAAAGTCAATCATTCTTAGCTTATGTGAGATGTTTTTAACGTTTTTCAATAGAATTTTCATTTATAGGGGTGCATGTAAAAGCAAAAGTTACCAGAAATAACCAAAAATTTAGACAAAACAAGCGCGAAATTCAAAAACGGATTCTTTACTACTATTATGTAACCGTTCTTGAATTGTGAGTTACTTTTTGAGACCTTATCTACTTTGAAAGTATTTGTTTAAAGTCAGCAGTGCAAAAGCGAAAGCAACGTATTTTTCTGCAACCTGTACTTTGTTGTGTGGGTCTGCTTGTGGAGACTTTCTTTCTATTAGTAACCCAAATGTAGTAAAGTAAAAGAAAACTTTTAACGTGAAGAATAATTTTGCTTTATCACCAGGTTGCACATTTAAAATTGAAGCAAAATTGAATAAAAAAATGTTTTTATCTTCTTGTTAAGTAATAATTGTTTACCAATTTTAAACGTGTAACATGGTGACAAAGCAAAATTAGTTTTTATGTTAAAAGATATCAGAAACTTATTTCTTTAGAATAATTTCCATTTATATTCATTAGTTCATGTTGTGTATAGAAAAGCTGCCGAGTTATTCACGCAGTGACACCAAATTAAATTTTAACTGGAAACGGAAAAAGCCTGCGACAATAGCCTAGAAAAATACTTTTTCAACTGACTTTTAAGTACTTTCTTTGAATTGCTAAAAAAGAATGGCTGTTTTGGAATCTGCGCAACATGGGCTTTCTCCTAATGTACGTATAAAACACGAAATCAATGAATTGAGTAAAAGCATCTAAGAGGATATAATTATCGATCATTATCGTTAGCCAATACAACGTTTCGTAAGACTAAAAAAAACAATGATTAATCTGTACATTGACAATGCATAATAATAATAATCTACTCTTCAGTATTTCTATTATTTAACTTTTAGCTCCGGTTATCAAACTGCAAAAGCAGCAAAATCAGACCAACATTTAAAAAGAGAAACTGTAACAATGTTGCCATTTGCAGCAGGATTTATATTCACGTCAAGTTACTATTGTCGATCCATCATCCTAGATTTGTCTATTAAAGCAAATCTCCCCATCATCACAGAGTGTACAGGCACTCACTGCATTCGATCGATATAATTTACACAACCACAATTGGCCACAACCTTTCTCTGAATAAGTTGCACGGACGCCATTGGATTCTGTTCAATCCTTGTCGGACTGATGCGACCGCATATTACTAAAAGAGTTAGCTATGCTTCGTACAATAGTTACAGATTTGATCCGTGTCTTCTGGTATACAACAGAGCTCATCAGTTATTCATCAATAAAGTTCGCCATTTTCCGTGCGATTTACGAAATTAGCAGAGACTCGTGTTTATTCGTCTCATGAGAACGTGTTCGTGTTGTCTACTGGTTCCCTCGAGGATCGACAAAACACGAGTCTGTCTAGTCTCTGCTAATTTCGTGAAGCGCACGGAAGAACTTTATTCATCAGCCGTAATCACGATTCATTCATGAATAAAGCTTAGTCGCTAGTCACTGACCGTTGGTCAGTCATGACTAACTATTATTCATGTGGATTATTCACGAATGACGATTAGTCAATAATCATGATCACATACGCAATTGATTTGGTAAAATAGCGAAAACCGCTTAGAAATCATTGATTATAATTACCATTTTGTACAGTGTTGCTATTACTCATTAACAATTATAGGAAACCTATAATCGCTACAATATGTTTTGCTAAAAATAAGATATTGCGATCGCCATTTCAGCAAACCAATCCGGTATTAGTCGCGATTATTAACTAACCGCTGTTCATGAATAATGGTCAATCATGGCTAACGGTCGATAAATAGCGATTAGTTATGGCTAATGATTGCGATCAATTGTTTGTTATTCATAAGTTTCTGATTACTGAATGCAGTGCCTTGATGATTATGACTATACCTTTAATTAGCCATGAATAACGTCTTGATTTTTAGTTACAATAGTCAAGTTCGCCACTTTCCGTGCGCTTCACAAGCGTCGGTATGGGAGTAGTCGTGCGATTGTCTGATTCGTAATATATGCGATGGAGTACCCTACTCGTCGGTTACGAAGAAGCGATCATTGCGTTAGAAGTTTCCTAAAAGATCCGGAAAATTACCGCAAACTAAAAGGCCAGGTCGACCGAAAGCTGTAAGTGAGCGGGATAAACAAATGATATTGCGGTGTGCATCCAATTTTTCTGCGTCGGCGAGAGTTATTGCAGAACAGGCGGAGGTACAAACGCACGTGCGTAATGTTCAAAGGATTTTAAAGGCGTCACCGGCAATATCACGGAAGTAAATGTTGAGAAAATCGCCACTTTCAGCGAAACACAAAGAAGCGAGGTTGAGATTTGCTGAACAACACATATCCTGAAAGAAACAATGCGAAAAAGTTATATTTTCCGATGAGAAACGTTTTAATTTGGACGGACTGGATCGGTAATCGCATTGATATCATGATCTGAGAAAGGAACCAAAAGTGAAAATGACCAGACAATTAGGGGGTGGTAATATCTGTGATGATATGGGCAGCGATTGGATTTCGCGATAAAAGTGGGATAGTGTTTTGCACAAACAAAATGACATCTGTGACGTATAAAGACTTATTGCGTGACAATCTTCTACGTTTTGGAAACCAATGGACCGGACGCAATTTTGTTTGTCAGCAAGATAACGCGCCAATTCATAAAGCAAAAACCATTACTGAATGGTTTAAAGAGAAAAAGATTAAAACTTTACAGTGGCCGGCACGGTCACCAGACTTAAACATTATTGAAAACATGCGGGGTGAATTGGCACGTCGCGTTTATGGCGGAGGCCGTCAATATTTCACGGTACAGGAACTGAAAACTTCAAGAGGCTAAATGGCAGAATATCCCTCAAAATTATGTGTTAAATTTATATAAATCTATTAATAACCGACTATTGGAAGTGATTAAGAACAATGGAGGATCTACGCATTACTGATCACCCGTTTGTTGATTTTTGTTTTACATTTGCCACAGAGCGTCTAAATTTTTGTCGCAGAAATCGTTTAAACATTGGAGTAATAATTTATTATTTAGTTCATATATTATTGGAGGAGATATTTTTAAGTTTATTTTACTTTTACGAATAAAAACTTAATTAGATATCTTGCTAGTTTCCCAAAGAAATGTTGTAACCCTTAAAACCCGTAAAACATCTTACCGCGTCTAAGTTTTTGTCGGGGAGTGTATAAGAATAAATCTCTCTACATCGATACTTACATCGGCAACAAGGTCGTCTCACCACCCTACCCCACCGCATAATCTAATATGAGAAGTATAAATTTGCGCATATATTACGAATCACGACTGCTCGACACCTATGAAGCGCACGGAAAGTGGCGAACTTTACCTATATTCTTATATACAAATTATACAGTTAGCTTACTAGCATATACAATGATATATAATTACAAAGCTACTACGTTTATTGCTTATCTCAGGAAAACCCCAGCGAGTGAGTAAGACTATAATGCGACGTAGTGCAAAATGACGCGCATCTAATTACTCTAGATAAGTAGCACATCGCAGCTAACGAATCTAGTTTGTTATTACATCCTAGCGCGCGACGCAGTTATGTATGTTACATGCAACGCAGTTTATTCAACGAATCCGCTTACTATAAAGTAAATACCATAAAACGGCGTAATTTATAAGTTACCAAATACTGGGCGACTCTTCTGGGCTCGTGCATACGTTGCATATGTTCTGCGACGCAATTAAGTTCCGCGGATAATTGCGAGTGAGTAGTGGGTACTTCTACGCGTCGTTATCATAAATCCGGCACGCGACAAGCTGTGGCAACATCACGTCCATGATTTAAACGTAATAATAAAGCTTAAAGTTTGTGGTGTGTGGATATTTAAGCGTAATTTAATTTAGCGGCAATTATCTTGTTGAGAGACAAAAGTCTATGGTTTCGATGAAACTAGATACAAAGTATAGCCACTGGATAACTTGCTCGTTTGTGAAATTTATGTGCTGTGTTTATGTTGTTTTTACAAAATAGCAGGTACGACGGTTGGTGATGTGATTTTAAAAGGTCTGAGCTCGAGATGATCAAGGTCCCTACCAACTAAGGAAATCGCTTGAGCGCCACCAATGCAAGAACTTTCTGGTTATTGCTCCTTCTTCTTGATGCGTTCGTCGTCACAATTCACTAACTAAAACTATAGATCGCTTGCGGCTATAATAAATCATATTTCTCCAATTTTTATATTCTCTTATTTGTTTATTCCCGACTAACATAATTTTATATGCACATCTCGTAAACGGGTTGCAGATAAAGCAAGAAAAAAAATGGCGAAACAAAATAATAGCCGCCACGAATGCTCGGCAAAGTTCTCGCAAGCAAGATAAATGTCCTGTCGGCGTATTTCTAAATAAGAGGAGCATCTCGGGGAGTCAGTTAAAACGAGACACTTGTTAAGGCCTCGCCTAACTTCGAATTATTCACTCGTACGGAACTTATGATTGATACACAAAAGATGCGATAAATCACAAAGAAAACTTTCTAGTATGCGCCGCTGATATCGGCAACTTCACAGACTTTTATAATGCACGTATTTATGCGTTTGGGGACGATGGGGCGTATGTGACACCGGTACCGAGTCGCACGCGTCGCGTCGTCTATTCCATAAATTTCTCGCCAAAACAAACTCCACCTAATCTTCCAAGTTATACCGTTGCAACTGCCTCGCGATGTTTTAAAGTTTTAAGTTGCTATGAACATGGAACCGTATTGAAAAATGTACGTTTTATACGAACGTAGTTTGGCTTTAATATTGCAGCGTATCGGAGCATAATGTAAGAGATGTAGCGTGTCGTTGCATCCGTGAAAGTTCTACTTTTCAATAAAATAAATCCAATACTGACAGTTAATATGACAACTCTGCAACTACCCGTTATAAATCCTGAATTGTATATTGGAGAAAACTTCAAATTGTCAAATTGGAATGGAATATTGGAGATTATGGTTTAAAACGTATAGCTCCGTATTAATGATAGATATTCTCATTTAATGGTCATTAAAGGGTGTAAATTTAATAACGGGCATTTTATTTTCCATTGAAATTGATTCCTCGAAGAATAAGAAAATGAGACCTTAGCATATAAAGCAGACCAGTCATTAGTCCAATTGCAACAAAATCACATGCTTGGATGAAGAACTCATACCTAGTACACTACTGCGTTCACCAGCCTGGAATAAAAGTTAGTGTTCATAAAAGCTCATAATTCCTCGCAAAGTTCTCCAACAGGGATTGGCTAAAAACGTATGCTTCCACGGCCAGAGTCAGTTGAAACCAAACGTGTTCCGGGTTTGAACCGTGTCATGTCGTTGGTTAAAACAAAACTCGAGGTTTCGCCCACAATCGTATGGGGCTTCTTCAGGAGAGTGGTGGCAACAGTTAGCACGGTGACTCAACGTGTGAACCACGTCAGAGGCGAAACTAACTGAGCGGGAAGCAGTTGATCACGGTAACTCAGGATGTGAACCAACTGCAGTTGGTTTTCGCCTCTGGCATGGTTCCCCATATGATTGTGGGCGAAACGTTGAGTTTTATTTTAACCAACGATATAACACGGTTCAAATCCGGAACACGTTTAGTATCAAGCGATTGGCTATTTTAAATTTTCATTAACGTGAACCCCGAGGATACATGAATAATGGTTTATAAGCATGGTTTCCTTCATTTTGGGGACCTTCTTCATTCTCAATCTATATTTATTGTGCATTTAGTAGACTGGATTGGTTCAAATTACTATTCGCCGACAATCTGAAACGGTATGCTGCTATAAACACGACGGACGGTGTTGGGAGCACGCAACTTGAATGGGTCTAAATGCAACGTGGGCGCAACAACAATCCCAAAACGGAACCGCCAAAGACAGCAGTCCTCCAAGAAATATCGCGAGATTGAGCCATCCTTAGGCATTTTAATAATTCTACATGATGAATTGGCTTCGAAAAAGATAGTTTATCATTGGATCCCATATCTTTTTGCTAAAAGACAAAAGGCACTTCACCTTAATTTTGTCGAAAGAACTTTGAGTCGGCGCACAGGTGCAACAGAAGCTCAAAAAATGTTTATAGTATCGTGACGTACGGTGAAAGAATTTAATAACCGGGCTGTTTACCAGTAAAGAAAGAGATACATAAATCTAATGACGTATACCTCGCATTTTGCGGGCTCTATTGAATATAAAATAAAAAGATCTATCCTCCATAGATAAATACAAATAGAGATAGACAGCTAGATAGACCGCTGGCTCAAGAGTTGAGACATGTGACCGACTTTGTCATCGAAAACAATTTCAGCAAACGAGACGATACACCGTCATCGTACTCCCTAACAGCCTACCAACCACTTCTAGCCAGGATCCTACGGTCAACATCGTTTTTTTTTCCTACATTCAAGGTGTTACCGATGAAATAGGAAAACTACTTCAGAGATATAATATCAAAACAATTTTGAAGCCTCAGTCAAAAATCTCCAACTTATTACCATCAGTCAAAGACTTCTCCTTTATACAACCAAGGTGTTTACCCGATCCCTTGTTCTTGTGGTAGTGTATACAACGGCGAAACAAAACGATCGGTCAGCACATAAGCATTACACCAGGTTGTCGCGGATATCCGATTTTGCATTAGTCGAGCGTAAGCTGGAAACCACCAGATTTTATTTGACGACACCAAACGTCCAGGAAAATCCGAGAAGCTATCGAAATCCACGTGATTACGTGTTATATTTTCAATGGAAATCTCCCCTATGCATATCCTCCAATAACAGCCCGTCTCCTCTCTACTCAACCTCATAAAAACTCTTTCCCGAGCTACCACAACCCTTTTTCTAACAGCAACGATATAACATGTTAGAAGAACCTCTAACTGTAACTGAGACCGAAACGTCGGCAGACTCATGCGGTTTCAACCCGGAAATCAAAATTCTTTAAAAGAAAGTAACGACCGCTGAAGTCTACTACAACATATATGCAGACGTAATATTTGCCAATAGTCCCTACGGTGTATCTACCTGTCTACCTCTATTTGCGTTTATTCACGTATCTCTCTCTCTCTATTGATAAAGGCAGTGGTTATCAAATTCTTTCAGTGTTAACGGCTATTAGTCCTAACTGGCATGAGT
>LR737387.1:11332853-11345595 GCA_902655005.2 Marronus borbonicus
TATATAGAAAGTCATATATACACAGGAACAAAGGAGAAATACTGAACGAATGACCTGCAGCACGAAATGACGAGTACTATAAACATTCTCTGAGAATTAATGCTTCAAACAAAAAAAAAAACCTTTTCGCGACAATATATTTTTTTATTTTCCATAATACTTCCTTAATGTTACTTGAAGTAAAAAGAGCTTCAAAGCTGCACAACTTACCGGAAGTTAACGAAGTGCACAACATCAAAGGAGAAAGCGGCACAATTAAATAATTCTCTTTTGCGAAGATTCGGGGAATATTGGAGTACCGGGGTGAAATTCCTTGAAATACGCCGCCGTTCCACCATCAAGGGTTTTTCCGAGCGGCCAAAGGGAATTATTAAAACATCAAACAAAGAGGAGTATTATGCGAGTAACCACTACAGTTTCAACCTTTTCAATTCTAAAACGTAGATCTAATCGGCTTTAATAGGTTTTTTGTTTTCCAAGTAATTACCAATATAGAATTTTCAGGGAAACTCCTCAGTTTGGGCTTTAGAAATTTGGATGAAATTTTAAAAAAGTTTTTAGCATCAGCGTAGTTTCTATAAAAACAATCAGTAATCAACACAATCGAAAGTTTTGCTAGAATCGGTATAAACGGAGTCGGTCTGATATCCTTCTTTTAGTGATTCAGAAATGAAACGTTGATAAACCAGAAGATTCGTTTGCGTGCTTCTACCCTGAATAAGTCCATGTTGTTCCGGAATGATGTGAGTAGAGAAAACCGATATAATATTATCGGTGACTTCAGCACCTTCCCCAATATAGGACGGTAGTTACAGATATTAGTGCGGTCACCGGATTTAAAGAATGGATTTGGAGATTGGGTTGGGGGAATTTTAGCCTTTCCCTAGTTATGATATTCTGACAAGTGCTAAATGAAATTTTAAAGTCATCGCAGTGTTGCAACTTTCTTTACAGCATCTTATGGTTTACTTAAGTGAAAAGTAAGCATGCGCCGCTCCTATTTCCTACACTATTGTTTCATTAATTTCCATAAATTTGTAGTGGCATTTCCTACAATTGTAGATGAAATTCCAATATTTATTTCAATACACCATTCATTGATAAGCAATAGCTACACATAAATACATCCTTAAACTAATTCTAAAACGATATTGGAAACGTAAATGAAGTTATCTCCTACAAGATTTCACTTTATCGCATCGGCGGGTTCTTTTCGCATCGCTTCAAGTTTTTTCCTTCCACGATACGAGATTCATTTCCTTTTATTCCGCGTTTACAATAGCCTAGAGAAAATTGGGCGACATCCATTTAAGGTATTCCCTCGTTCTTCTCCCTTCTCTTCGACGTTTTCCTCGTCGTGCCCTTTTGCCCGAAGATTCTCGCGTTCCGTCGCAAAAAGCGGAGAAATTGAAGGGGCAAGAAAGGGAGGATGTAGCGTCGAACGTGCATAATTCAGATTTATTCGAACCGCTGTTGGTTTAGTCGAGCGAATCCGACGCGTGCGTGAGCGACGCTATGGCGTCGTGGGATTTACTTAATTCGTTTTTTTTTCTGACGGGTTCACGTTTGCCGTCTACTTATCTGCGCGGCGGCAAATTGTGATGTCGAATACGGTTCTGTGCGGGAGCCGGATTATGCCAGTAACCTATGTAAGCGTTCGATCGTATTTGGCTGGTTAAAATTCCAGTTTATAGGCTTTTTATTTTAGGTTTTAGGCTGATTATAAAATTCCGTTTTATAATCACTTGTGGACATTTTAGGAGGTTATGTGTGATGTTTTATACTGTTTATACAATAGAATAGTAGCACCAGGGAGTCTTTTGCGACCGTCAACTGCGTTCGTTGTGACCTTCTTCTCAACAAGCTCGAAGCGTTAGGAGTTAGAGGAGGTGCTTTAGAGTGATTCTCCTCGTATTTGTGTGACAGAGCTCAATTTATTCGAGTGTCAGTCTATAAGATCTACTTCATTCGTCTTCAAAGTAGTTGGAAATGTAAACAACGACCTGATCGCCTCTATCGCGCAAGAAATCCATTCTGAAACTCTTGTTTTGTCCCAGATTCAGCTTCAATCTTCTCCATGGGTGCCTCTTTAATCGGATTTTCATCTTCGGAAACAGAAAAAACTTCTCATATGCTGCCTTAACATTGGATGGTCGAAATTTAAGACAATAGATGTTAGAAGATATTAATATGAAGATCAATTACAAATTAAGTCTATTAAAATAAGTTCTACATTCGATTAATCTACATTATCGCCGCTCTAGCCCGCTTCTAGCTAAATAATAACATTAGACGTAACGACAGATAAATAACGCCTCCATCAGACAACATCAGCGCTAGATACTAATTCACTTTAAGACTTATCGATGTGTGGTTGTACGCCAGCTTTTGTGCCTCTACGTATACGACCCGCACGGCACTGTTTACGGTTATCGTCCCGTACATCAATAAAGGTTTAATGTGTTAAGCCTCTGATTGGATTGCCGTAGAACATGACAATATTAATGGCAAGCACATTATAGCGCGGTCTAGCGTCCGACGCGCGTAAACACTATTTTATACGCCCATATCTACCTCCACCGCATTCAAACGATGTGGATGCTTTACGAGGGACATATTAATGTTTTATTTCTAATTTCTATTTGATAGCGAAGGAATAAAAAGTGAATAGATAGCATCGAAGGTACTACTATTAAAGATTTATCACCCAATTTCATTGGAATTAATTATTTGTTAGATTATTTGTTATCAACAAATATAGTTGCTGATTCCACTATTTTCTACGAGTCCTGTAATGTCCACTATTCCACTATTTGTTCAATTGTATAGATCAATTTAGTTAGTTTAACAATTCTGCAATGTTTGAGGAAGATACTGCCAAATACTGGCAGTATCTTCCTCTACTTTCAAAACAAAAATATGTCAAAATAGAACAAGTGCCTTTTTGAGTGCCGCATCATCATGAACAGCTCTTTCTTAAACCGCATCTTTACGATTCGCTAGTTACATCCATTAATACACCTTCTCGATGAAAATTTCGTATAACGAAGTATCTTTGATCGCGATTCGTATCGTTCTAGTCCGTTTTCCAAAGACGCCGCTTCTAACCATTGTCTCGCGGTTTCGCAACGTTACGTATCTTGCCTGTCAGACGGTGATTCTCCGAAAATAATCGCCGCGATACGTCGTAATGTCTTTGAGCGTCTCTACCACATAATGTGGATCGTAGCTAGCGCCCAACGAAACTGTTATAATGTAATATTCCAGTTTATTATTTCGTTAAAGTCGTCGACTGGCGAGGAGAGACAATAGTACGTTAAGTTCATCATGATGAACGTCACGACGTCGAAGTACTTCGTGAATACTTGAACGGTAGCGGCGGTCCCGTTTCAAGGAAATTGGAGTAGAACGATGGATCGCAAAGCGGTGTAATTACGCGCCGTCAGAATTCTGGACGCGATAATCGATACGAGCGTATTATCGGGGAACGGAAGAGAAGTCCCAGTTTCATTATATGATTAAGCCTCTTTTATGAGGTAGCGTGATGTGCCAATTTTTGGGAAAGCCCTAGTTGGGTTCTTATATCGTTGTTGCTCTTTCTGATTAATTACAATCGGGTTTTATGTTACGACCATGTTTTTTCTTAGCTACTATCAACACGTCAATCCACAAATAACTAAAAATATCAAAATGGGTTTATTTACGGGCATCCAGGTGTTGCATAAAGTTGAATGTTCACAAAGTATTTCTTATAACTTGCAACATATCATCGATTGCTACGCCAATGTTTCCTCGATGATGTTTTCACTAGTTTATATTTTTACCTATCTTGTTTCTCTTTGAATCAGGGTACAAAGAGAAGTTTCTCTTTTTGCTGTCAACTGCAATCTCCAGAAATTCATTTCCTGTTGTCCTAACGTAAGTACAGTCGATGCTTCTGGTTGGTTGAATATGGTTGAGGCGTAAGCAATTTATTTTAGCAAACAAGGTAAAGTTAAGTTCTATTTAAATATGCCGCTCTAAATAGCAAACTATAATAGCGAATGAAATTATAATTTTTATTGTAATGTTATTTTTTATTTTTATTTTTGTTTTTGTTTTTATTTTTTAATGTTATTTTCATGTTATGGTTACACTGTGATATGATAAAAAAATGCAGTATTAATAAAGTAAAGGTGAAGTTGTATTATCAGCATCGATTCCTTTCCCAAGAATCCATTCAATCAATTCTTGCTTCTTCCAGGCAGCAGTTGGCAGTTTTCCTGTATTGATTAGTGTAGGGAGGGGTAGGGAGCATTGTCCAAAATTTTGTCCAAAATGTCCAAAAAACAGAATTTGGTTTGTGTAGTGAACAGTAATCTCCTGTCTTCTTCGATTCAAAGTAGACCATTTTCAACGAACAGCGCTACCAATATGCAATATAAATTAAACATCTTCCTTTTCTTGTAGGATTCCTCACTTCTATTGTAACCACTTCCACAAATACTTGTCTTGCATTAAGTATTGTCGCGTCTTCCCACATTTTTTGTTTTGTATGACCTGCATTGGCCCAAGTTTCATCTAAATAGTATATCCTTCTACCATCATGCCCTTCCATCAAAACACTGTTTCGACTTCGGTTCACCCACTTAGACCCCAACCTCACGCCGTTTCAAGGACCATTCGTGTCCTCGAAACCGCCGTCCCGGATTAATTAATTAAACTTGTGTGGTGCGAAGGTTGCTGATACTTACGTGTTGTTTACAATATCCCACACTGTTCTTTCATCCAACTTAAGCTGCTTTGCAGTCAGTTTAACAACTGCCGACTTAGAATTGGCTTGCTTAAGATCCAGATACAAATTATAAACCATTTGCTTATTGCCAACACACTTTCCCGAAGGATTTTTTGATAGCTCAGGTGGTGGTGAAATACCTCTTCATCGGCCATACCATTTTATACAATTATTACAGCATTATGACATTGGATATCGGTGATATTTCGTTTCATCCAACTTAATTTCATTTGCTGAATGGAATGTTTCGTGCGTGTGTTTGTGTGAATTTGCCTCGTCTACTAGTCAATCACAAGCCAGATTACTGCAGCCTTACAATGAATGAAGTATAGGTTCGGATCTGAAGTATTGTCTCAACAAAAATCATCTAAATTCTGTATATTGTATTTCTTATTTATGGTTATGGAAATGGTTATTAATAGTATTGAAGTGTGTAGTGAATGAAGGCGTACTCCTACCAAAAAAAAAGAACGTAAATATTGTCCCTAACTATAGCAAAAATGAAAAAAAAAATATTCCCAACCAAATCAAAATATTAATAATAATAGTAATATTCCAAATGATCCTCTCACTTAATCAAAGTATCAACTTCAAAAATGCATCGTAGCACACAACTTGCCACTGTACAAGGTTAATAGGATCGAGTACCCTCGCAACCACCCCTACAACACTTCAAGTCAAGCGAATTTCTACAGGTAATTTGTCATAAACTGAATACCATTCATCATAATCCGTCATTGACCGAAGTTCGTCTAATATACACCCCTCCATGAGGCAGGGAGGAAATGAATGAATTATTACTCGAAAACTCTCCTAATTACTGTATCGCTGTTAATAATTCAGTTGTAGATATCGATCCGACACCGCCAGCCCTCAAATCTTACCCTCGAAGAAGAATTATTGTTCCCAAATCAATTTCGTTGCGTGAGATCCTTCGTAGGCGGACTATCCGACTTTGAACAAGCTATAAAGGAAAATAAATAAGGGTGTAAGAGGTACAATGCAAACGAAATATTTAAAGAAATTCCTCAAAGGACGAACTCAAAGGAAGTATTTTGATAAAACATTTGTTTGCATCATATATAAATATACGCAGGATATGCCTTCTTTGAATAGCAAGTCGCAACAAAGACGGGCACGTCTTCAAAGGAGCTACGTACATATGAATGTGTACATAACTCAACTTAATAGTGCTTATTTGTTTTCTTTTACGGGAAACTGCGTATAAACCATTTGAAAATCAGAAAGATGCTTTATTTCATTTTGAAGTTAACAGAAATGTTTTTTTTTATAATAGAAGAATTCTTGTTCTTTAAAGTATAATATTTCATAAGTAAATATGACGTAAAGTATGTTCTCGTCTTCTCCTACAGAAAGAAAAAGGACATGGAGAAACAAAGTTTTGGCTGAAGAATTTCCACGCGATTTGCATATTATGTATGCCTCGCATCTGTGGCAAATGGTTTTGTTTTTCTTGGCAAAATATTTAGTTTTTTATGTATATTTTTATGTTCTTTGTTCTTGAGGCCACCATACATAATTTTTCGGGCGCGGAGATGTGAGAAAGATACATAAAGTTTAGTGTTTTCTGAGTATGACGTATCGCCTTTTTTTTTCTTTTTAGTTCCAACATGTATACGACCACATCTAGCGAAGATTTTTCGATGTAGTATTTGTAGGATGCACCCAAAATGCGATTTACGTTACCATTTTACCTTGTAATAGCAAATTGGCGCAACCGAAAGGATAATTAGATCCCATAATTCGCTTTTTCGTTTGTTTCGGAAGCTAAACATTCTTTCTAAGGATAGTATCAAATCTTTTAGCTTATACGGAACAAATGCTCTCTTCCAATGACTTATACGTA
This sequence comes from Marronus borbonicus, assembly GCA_902655005.2. Classification (NCBI taxonomy): domain Eukaryota; kingdom Metazoa; phylum Arthropoda; class Insecta; order Coleoptera; family Scarabaeidae; genus Marronus; species Marronus borbonicus. The sequence goes on from LR737387.1 coordinate 11,339,495, forward strand.
TTGTTTAGACATAAAATGGATTTACGGCATAACTTACAAGTTCAATAAACAATCCCAGTTCCTATTTCGTGGATTTCGAAGTACTTTTCTTGAGAAATGGCAGCGCGACTTGCAAGGAAAACACACGAAAATTTATACCTGCATCATATGAATGCACATATTCCGTTCCGTGTAGCGAAAACTCTCATAATAATTTTCACATCGCTTCCAGTATCTATATGCAAAAATGTAGACCAAATATGTGCAATTGCTTTTCGCATTGCATGCGCAATATACTATAATGCCGGATCTGAATCAGCAATTTCGATAATGGCTTGAGCTGTTGTTGCTACAAATGGAAGAAATAATTAACTTTTGCATGTTCGCGTCGATTTGTAAAATAGAAATATTTGTGTTGAATTATTGCGTTTATTAGCTTAATTGTGGAGAATCTAATTAAAGCTTAATTAGCAGGAGAATTAATTAAATCAACAATAAAGTTTTTGCAAACAGCTCTACAACTACGACCAACCGTCCCTGACGTCACGATCTTTGAGGGCCACAAATGCTCACTGATGAGCTGTTACACAGTGAAACACGCGTCTGTACATGATGATTAAGTGTTAGTTTAACTTTATTATTAATTTCTCTGGCTAATTAAGTTGTTAGTCGATCCTTCGGCCCTCACAAACCATAATGCCAGAGAATTTAGGTTTCCGAGTTGAAACCTCGAAATCGCATGAGAATGCCGACGTTTCACTCTCAATTTCATGGAGCTTCCTCTAGGGCGCTGCATGTTGTGTCGCTGCCGTACGGTATTTATAGGGTTGGGTTTGAGGGATTTCCACTGAGAATGTAGCGGGTAACCGTCGTCTCTGTTTAGATTGTTGGAACGTTTGGAGATTTCCACAGCTTCCCGAATTTTTATGGCATGATATTAGAGTTCCCGGGACAGAAGTTTCATATCATTAAATAAGACTTGGTGGCCGGTTTCCAGCTTGCGCTCGGCCAATGCGAAATCGTGCTTCGCCACACGCGTACTGACTGACCACTTAATTTCCTCGATGTACACACTGCCACAAGAAAAAGGGATCCGGTAAACACCCTGAGTGTGTAGGGGGGAAATTTTGTCTTTGACGAAAGGGGTTGAAAATTTGTTTTAACGTTATGCCTCTTGAGTAGTTTGCCTATTTTGTCAGTAACACCTTGAATATAAGCCTGTATTGCTCTTCTCTTATCCGAATCCGCCAATCGTAACCCGTCTCGCATGCCCAGCCCACCTTCCCAACCCTATAAAGACCGGACGCGGTCATTCTTTGTACGGCAGCCAAGCAACATGCAGCAGCCCAGAGGAATCTGAAGAACAAACACCTAAATTTATTTTTAGAAGCAGCTGCCCGGAATAATTTAGTAAACTGTGTAAAAAGAAATACAATTTTTAGATTTAACAAAGCTGCAAACATTTAAAAATTTCAATTATTGCTTTCAAGTTCAATAAATGGTTCAAAGCCTCGTTGCATTGTCAGAAAATTCCTTGTAATTGGTTTGTCAACATTTCTTTCCTTAACATTAACAGATAATTTCGTTAAACAGTAGCGAAAGACAATCGCATTAAGCTGCTCGACTATGTACCAAACTTAACCAACGTCGAATTAGACTATGTATTGTTGGTGCTTACACATTAGAGAATGCAGAGCGTTCTGTGTGTTCCCGGAGAGAACACACAGCATCGCTAGCACACCCGCTAATACACCGCCATCGCCAGTTGGCAAACATATCGATCGCGTTCAGCAAGCAACATCAAAGAAATAAAGTTTGATTCATGCTTGCAACTAAGCCACAGCAGCAGCAATAGCGACCGCCCTCCAAAGCATCCTGCTTCATATATATACAGGCACAATCCAACGTTATTCTCTATGATTTAGTTAATATGTTCCACATACCCGTTTGAAATATTTGCGGAATTAACATAAAACTATAATGTAGCCCTATAAATTCGAAGCGATTCCGTAGAATAGGGGAAACATCGCAATATTGGGATTTGTTGCAATGTACGTGAAAATCACGACTCTTTGTGGTTACGTCATACTTGTTTATGATCTCAGTTTGGAATGAATTTCTTTATAACTGAAATTCTTGGTTAACATTTTAGTCTACGTTGAGTTTAAAACACAAATTCTGAGGGACTACAACCAACAGGATTATAAATAATGAACTATCGCTGTTATTCGCCGTTCATGCTGACGGCCTCTTCAAGATAACTGAACTGATTCTCCGGTGTCCGACATTCTTCTTATATACCCCGTTGCTGCATTCGACCGTGAAGTTTCCGCTCCACTACACGCGGTACCCATCTTCTCCGTTGACGATCTCGTTCTTTTCTATTTCTACGACTTCCCTGATGAGCCTTTTTCTGTAGCTCTTGGTGGTGGCTGTCATTTTTGCGTTGTCGAAGTCCATTTTATGTCCATTCTCGCGTATATGTTCTGCCACCGCTGATTGCCCGATTCTTTTAAATAGAAACCCGTTACTCGTAACGACCAATCCTCAACTAACAGTGGCCGCGACGTCCAACCGATCTGCGACAGGCCTTGGCTACCACCGACACAATAGCGGGCTGCTCTCCTCGCATTCCCGCAGTTGATTTTCGCCTCTGGCATGCTTCACATGCTGAGTTTTACCTCTGGCGTGGTTTACACGTTGAGTTATCTTACTAACTCTTACCTACCTTTCCTTCTCCTCAAGAAGCCTCATTTGATTGTGGGCGAAATGTTGAGTTTTCGTTTAACCATAACACAATCCGAACTCGGAACTAACCTGTTAGGTATTATAATTCATAATCCTGCATTACACCGCTATGTGAACGTTCGTATCAAGCAAATGTTTGCGCTATACCTCAATTTTTGCACTAATTTCGCAGTCCTCTTCTTTAACGCCTCTTAAAAGTTGATTTCTAGGAATATTGTTGAGATCCGTGAAATGTGGGCTTCTATTTCACCAGAGCTAGGCCCATACTTCTAGGCCGCTGAATGTTGTATCTTTTCACTAGGCGAGGGCTTCCAACGATGATGTTTTGCTGTATCCTTCTACTTGTTGTACTACATTAGGTATCCTTACACCACTTTGCCCAAGAATTATTTAACACGTCAGCTCGTTGCCCCGTGCCTTTTACCATCTCACACAAATGCTCAAGAAGTGATCGTATATGTAGGTCTGATGTTATTTGCGCGTTTTTAATAAACTATCTAGCTCGAAGTACCCAGCACAAAACCTGGTTTTGTAGAACCTTCAACTCCCCCGAGATGATATGGAACCACAGTAGACCGCGATAGTGTTCCATGCCGGCTTTAAGCGTACCTCGTGTAGTGGCAGTTTTGTAGTGATATCTAGTTGCCTGTTCTTACACAGGAGTGGCAGCACCGCGTTCTTCAATCAAAGATACTTTACGTAAATGTAAAAATTGTACACAAGTTTTTTGGATGACCACGCCATTAATATTTTATAATTACAAATAATTTCTAATCATCAATTATTGTAATTGCAATTAGTAGCGCCTGCCCTCATGGCGTAGTGTAGTAGCACAGGTTTCTATATTACACAAACATGAATATATTTATTTGAAAGCTCGCCCGTAGATTGTTTGGAGGTTGCCACAGTACAGCCAATATATATTAATTTCGGGCAGTTGTTACTGAAATTATAATAAAATATTATTATTAACAGCTTGAACGTATATCCTGTTTCCAATAATTGCATCGATATTTTCTAGCGGTCAACAATTAATATTCGCGCAATAAAATTTAATCAAAAATTTGTGGATTTTGTAAATTTATTTAATTAAATTGACATCGGCTGTTTCAAATTTGCAGCCGCTATGGAGGAATAAAATAAAATTTGCCAAAGGTGCTGACTTTAGCCTTGCCAAATAATCAAAGAAATGATTCCATGACCAGTTTTAGAATACTTTGTGTTACATCTTCGAATAAATTTGGATTTATTCGACATATTTCAATGCATGCTCTACCTCTTACAAGGTGGTTGCCAGAGCGTCCTAGGAACAACCTGTACAGTAGCGGTTCGTGTTACATAAACAGAAATTGTTTATTTTATAAACACTCATGCGAAGAGCAACCTTGTATAACATTTTAACAACTCTTATTTATATCAATAAAAGATAATCATCCTAAAAAGTTAATACTTCTCGTGCAATATCGCGCCAAGTTCGGGCATCCCTATGCCTTTACCTCTAGCGTAACGGTATTAAATTTAATACCTGGCAACTTCCAAGTCGGTATAAAACTTTCTATCTACTACGCTACTACGACCGCTACTAAAAGTTCTATGAACTTAGACTTGCGTCTACTCGCTCCAAAAGATTTTACGGCCAACCTAACCAGCGTCGCGCAACTGCAGAGGCGTTGTGTAGAAACGGCAACAGTAGATTTATCGGGTAACTTACGTAGGCCAGTAATAAAGGTCACTCCCGTCTCCTATTCTCCGTCTCGTTCCTACTCCTTAACTTTGCGACGGACGCTTGTCCTTTCAAACCTGCACGGAGCTGCACGCAGAAGGATGCTTTACTGGAAATCTCCCAGGGGCATTCAGCGCCTTCCTCGATGTTAATTAAATACATTGTGGGACTGTCTTCAACATTTGTGCAAACACGTTCCCGTAATGGAATATTTAGGGATGTTTACTGAACTATTGTTTTCCGACAAATTGTTTCTTGCATTATGTACAAGGGTGTATCGTACAGCTGCATCGGATTTTATCTTCATTCTTCTCGAATAACGTTTTTATATTGCTCTACCAAAGGAACTTTTTCTATGAAAGAAAATAAATATTGTACGGGGTCAAGTGGATCTTCTACGTTTGGGATTGTGTGATTGAACTTGCAAGGGGAGATTCCAACGTGACACTCACCGATCGGATTGAAACTTGGCGGATTTGTAGGACCCACCGAGTGTTATAAAACGCCGCTTTGCGTGTCTGCGAACCTCACGTTTATGGGGTGAAAGCTGCTCGTAAAATTTCGACGATTTTCGAATTTCTGTAATTTACGCCGTTATTACGAATAAAACAATAAATATATTTAAATACGCCTTCTATGACTCTATTAAATTGACCCGAATGAGATTTTTTTCCGCCCCTACCACCAACCGGAAAGGATAAAATATACGCGGAAGTGATCCCTTTGAAGTAGCATTTACGCCTATATACATACTTGCTACCCCGCACCCGTAATTACCCCGAACAAAAATAAAGGTAACGATGGTGGATAGTGTAAAACTAAATTTTCCTTAGTAAGTTTTCACTTTTTTACAAATCATAAATATTATTCTGATAATAGGTTAAGAAACATAATTAAAATAAAAGCTCGCAATCAGTATTTTGCGTAGTATTTCGTACATACTAATTATCAAAGAAGCCTTATAGTAGCGGTGTAGCTTTCTTTAATATATTTTGCTCACATCTCTTAAATGAAACTTATACATCCGTCATGGTAACGAAAATCATCAAAGAAATGTTGAAAATAGAAATAGTCATTACAGCGCGCACATTGTATAAAAGCAGACCTACCACAGATCGAGCAAATGGAGGTAATAGAGGTAAAGTTCCTTCATCATAATGTGAAAAAGCATATTTTATTGGATGGATGAAACGATCTGGTTGAGTGTCTATGTAATGATATGTTGGGAAGGGGAGTTGATTGTGAACAAAAGATTGCAATTTTATTGTATTATTCGCTGGTGCCCATTTTACCGAGAAGAATTTGATCTGAAAATGTTCGTATACATCCAAGGGTTGCAACATACCACTTGTTTTCTTGGGAATGGTCAAAATATGTTAGGTTTATCGGCAGGTATAAATTCCTGCAATTTGCCAGAACAGTGGCCACTCCAAGAGTCAAGTAGCAGAATAGTCTGCGTCCCGCTTGTTATTTCGGGTAAAAACACGTCCGTTAACCTTTTCGCAAATGTTTGAGAAGTTAATTTGCCTGACGCGGGAGCCTCAATTTGATGCTTAACAAAAAATATTAGCACCAACCTGGAATAAGTCTTCGCAAGCTCGTGGACCGATGCCTCCAGTCTCTTTCGACAGTATAAATAAAGGCGATTCAA
>LR737387.1:11345605-11356917 GCA_902655005.2 Marronus borbonicus
AGAGCACTTTCTTACCCCAGTGAAAAATATTATTTCCTATTACTACGTAAGTCGATCATTACTGCCTTGATTAGAGACGTATAGAGACGATTAGAACGTAAAGAAATAATTACGTTAATAGTAGCAGGTGTCGATACATTAAGATTAGAAGTCGATTATATAAGTACCTAGCTAAATATTTTCGTCAAAAGCTCGTTTCTTCGAAATTTCTGGACGGAAGTGCTTTTGCGGTTTCGGCTTCATCTCGGTCTGCAAACTACATCTTCGACCCCTAAATTACGCTTAGGTACCATGTGACATAAATAACTATAAATATGTAAACAAAAGTATTTTTATTTACCATTAAAGGTTTTAATGAAATAATTATTCAAATCAATTCAATTATTTTAAGAGCATTCAAACTTGTATTAAAAGTGAACTAGAGCTACAACATTTTGAGCTGTTACATAAAACTGATGTGTAGCGATAAAAATGTATACTTAAATACGTTGCAGCCATTCATAGCGTTGGAGAACTTTGAATAATTGATAATTCTAAACGCAATTATGTCTCGGCATCCCCTGTTTTAAACTACCTCAAAGGAATATAATTCTAACTTACGGTATGTCATGTATGTTACCTATACTGTGTCTGCAAAGTGTATTTCGTAAAATAATGTAATTGGAGCGTCAAGAGCCAAGCGTAGTAGATACCCGACTCTACAGCATATCATCCTTCACCACATAGAAGCACCTACAAGACTCTCCTTGTATTTACGTAGTACATATTATGTAGTGTACGCAGTCTAGTGCTAACAATGTTCGCGTTGTATGACGTCGAATTGGGAGCTTGAATTAAGCGGATTTCGAAACAGTTACTCCTCAAGCTCTCTGATATTCGAAACTTGGTCTCCTCAACAAAACGCATATTGAGGCATTCGTATTTGCATTTCATAAAAGCGTGTTGCTCCAGATTCACTTTGCAACTAGTATGAAAAGTATAGAATTTGGGAATATGGTAAAAGCATATTATAAATCTATTTCAGCTTGCGACCTGCTACACCCGATATTTGCGCGTCGCGTGATTTTCTAAGCGGAAGCAAAAATGAAATAAAGTTTCTCGCAGGTAAACAGCCAAGAACAAACAAAAAAAAATATATAAGTAATATCAGAATTACGTTTAATACAGAGACAATAAAAGAGATTGCAAATAACGCAATGTTGGGTTCTGGTAAATATCGACTTTCTTTTAATAAATTGAAATGTTTGCTTAACGTTTCGATGACGCATTGTTCATCTTCATCAGAAGCTAAGAAATGTGATAAATTTAAGGCTGTATATTATTGACTCTGCATTACATCAAAATTATTCCCGAATTCCAATGGATAAATACAATATACTCCCAGACACACAGTCGGGCTTTTGTTCGGGAAATAGCTGCGAGGCAGCGTTGCTAAACAACACGATCGGTGCCACAGATGCGGGTCAAATTACGCTTTTGACACTGTTAGATTACAGGAAAGCATTCGATACGATTTTGCATTGTATTTTACTAGCCAAGTTGCATGACATTGGTTTCAGTGATTCAGTGCATTGGTACTTATTCCCCTTTGACGGCATCGATGCTATTGAGAAAATCAATGTAGACCTAAATAAGTTGGGAGTGACCTCTCCCAAGTATTCGCTTAATATTAACCACATAAAGTCTATTGTGATGTTGTTTGATAATAAATATCAAAGGCAAAGACTGATCACTGGGAACAGGGGAAACTTGTGGATATTTTGCTGGAAACGTTTCGTTTCAGAGCACACCTTTCCGACTGCACAAGGAAAGCGTACTACGCATACTAGTTTTTGTATCTACATAGAAAATAACTAAATCAATCGAGGCGCTGTTCTATGATTTTATCGCATGTTCGGCGCTGTACGGTCCATATCTGGATAAGAATGTAGCGAATGTATTCGTAAATATGGCCATATCTCTCATAAATGTTCTATCTTAACTGAACATGAGCAATCGTCAGTTACTTTAGTCAACTTGTTTATTTAATAAAATATTACAACAAGAGCAACCTTCTTGCTTGTTTAATAAAATTAACTTGGAGGATGTACATGTAAGAAGTCTTGAATCGAGAATCACTCCTCCACTATTATCTAGTATTTTATTATTCAAATTGATTGTAATTCCTTTCTGGTCAGAAAATGAATGACGATCTCGTTAAAGAATAGGAAAATGAAAGCCTCATTTCGCCTAACCTAATAAACGTAAATAATGCTTTAGCCCCCAAAATTTTTGGACTGCCAAAAAAACAAACACTGTAATCCACCAATACCAGTTGTTTCTTGCGTTCTTTCTTTAATTTATCAAAATCCTTAAAATATAGTGGGTAAAAGTAAATGCTACAACTTTTAAATTAAAAAAACATAATTAAGAATTTTAAACCAGGAATCAACATCTTTTAGCATCGTTTCTTTATATACAAACATTCCAGTAGACTCAGCTAAACAAATGAAATGGGATCAAATAAAACGACATACGATTCGATTTAGAAGAATTTATTAAAGCAATTGATTTAATTTTAGATGGCGTTTATTTTCAATTTAACAATAACTTTTCCTTGAAGACCTAGAAGAGAACGTAATTAAAAGTTTATTAATTAAATCATCCTTGTATAAATGATACGTAGATGATTGCACCTTCCCATCAAGTTTAATACATTTTGCAAAAGTTAATCGAATCTCGCCCAAAAATCAAATTTACTCTAGAGGAAGAAATCAACAACGCTATTATTAAGTTTTTAGATTTATCATTAAAGTAGGCAAATTCGGGTGCGCAGCTAACGAATGGCTCTCGCATGCGAAACGCTAGATTTTATTATTTTTCTCGTTAGTTTAGTTTTATTAGCGATGCTGCTTCCTCTTCAAATAGGGTTGGCTTCTTATTCTGCAAAATAAGAATGTCTTAGCTTTAGGAGCGTATTGGTGTATCCAGTACCATCTACTTATTAATCGGCACCAACACTTATTTCGCTTGAACTGCTTCAACAGGGCTTTGAAAATGTTCACTCGAATGCGTTTTTGGCCCCGAGTGAGCAAGCGCAGCACCCAATACGCGGTTAGCTTTTTCAAGCCCAAATCTTTAGTCCATATTTAACAAAAAAAGCGGCCTCTGCTTTCTCTCTAATCTTCGTTCCATGGTCGTCTAGCACCATTTGGTGAACTTTTCCGCCGTTATTCGTAGTGGTTACAGTTTTTTAGCCGTCCTGAACGTCGTCAACCACGCTGGTCCGACCATGTTTAAATTCAGCTGCACAAAATTTCACTGGATGCAAGGTCCCTGTAAACAGAAACTCTATCGTCGATTGACACAAATGACTGTTAAAGAATAACTCAGGGTCCGGCATGGCCGCGATTTTCGACTAACGCCATGTTCATCTTCAGGTATGATTTTTTCAAACTACCCTCATACTTCAAATATGTCACATTAATAACAGAAGATGCTGTTATTAGTGTTTATGGTTCAAAGCTAGTCAACTCTTGCTTTAGTCACCTTCGCTCAAGTTTATCTCTACGGTAAATTGAGGTAACTCGATCTACAAATTGGCCTAGTTGGTTTCCAGTAGTAAAAGCGAAAGCATTCATTTCAAACCCTGTTAATAAAATCCCTCATATTTTTAGAACAATGTTTCGTCACTAAACTACGTAATTTAGAAAAGATACTTCCAGAAAAATAAAAATTCTTTAGTGCTATGATGGGGTAAATGTGAGGGTAAGAGGGATCGTCAGCGATGTCGTTAGGTTGGCTGATCAGGTACTGCCTTGATACGACCTCGACCTTGATATGCAACCATTTTGTTCTAATCTAAATAATGAAATAGAGTAAGCCAACGGAGTATGAAGACAGATTACGTTTATTGGTTAATTTAAAAAATGAAGGGCGGTGCAGTCTGTGTGATTTTCACTGGTTGTCCTAAAATGGGCGTGTAAAAAAAGGTTTTTATTTGAAATAATAATCTCTTTCTCACTTGTAAAAATTTAGCAAAGATATAATATTGCTTAAACTTAAATCTTTCAGGAGGCAGTGTTAGGTTAGGATTGTTGTTAAGATGGATTAATGGGATGCAAGCAAAGCAAATTAAAAAGATATGAATTTAGTTTAAAAAGTAAAAAGCAATGGACAATTCGAGGTAACTTGATGTAAGTGGTTCCCACTCTTGAGTTGCGTAACCCATTTGTACCTTTTTCTCTTCTTTTTGGCGTTTTTTCTTTCTCCAAATCAAGAAGGTTTGAACAACCTTGCTGAAATGCACTATCCAATGAGTTGGGTCTCATAAAGATTCTCGAATAAGTTGGTAAATCGGTTGGATAATTTTTAAACGCAACAACAAGCACTGTTGCATTTGGGTTGATTTAAGAAAATTTAAGAAAATTAATAACCTTCTCGTCCTCGCTCACAGTCGATTGTAGAACCTCAATTCACGTTCTGCAAGTCGGCGGTGAGAGATTTATTTTTAATATCCATCGAGACGATATATCGAGATCCTTGAAAAATCGTTATTTTAAATAAAATTTTCAATTATTTAAATTGTTTCTTCAAATTTTGTTGAAAAATGTTCACCAGTATGCCGCAAAATTTTTTTTTTTAATTGAACAAATATTTGGTAGAAACAACGAAATGTAGCCCGTTGTAAAATCTGTTAAACAATTTCCTAAAATTAAAGAAAGGGAATATGTGAACACGCCTACCTGCAGATAAATCACCACAGAACTCATAGATTGATTTACATCATGCCTTCTTTTTTAATATTTAGCAATAGAAGCAATGTTAAGATCTAGAAGATATTTAGATAAATAAAACTCCCGTTGTAAAAACATTCAAAATATTCACCAATCGTAAAAGGAGAAATTAATACAATTAATTAAGTTCGCGGTAACCCGCATATATTTACGATTACAGATCCCACTGAACTATCAACCTCTCTAGTACATGTCTCCGTCATAACATCTTAAAAGACCTCGCAAAAGAACCTGGCATCTCCGAGTAGCAGCGCGAAAGAAAAATCGCTTGTAGGAGGTAATTCTTACGCGTGTTTACTCGTTTCAATTTCCACGAAGGCCGACGCTGGGTAGCAGTTATAGATGGCTCCGTCGGTTCCAACAAAAACAGCACTCTTAACGTACGGTAGTCATGTGCGACATCAATCTTGTTTACCGGGCGGCTACTACCTGCCGCGAAAGGCGGAGGAGAAAAAAAGGAGATCCCGGGAACGTCCCCCGACAGTCGTAGCTCTAAGTGCGACTGCCATCTTCGAGAAAACCGACTTTCTACGTCGTAAGGAACGAAGAAATTCGTCCCCGAAGAGATGTGTATAGTTATACGTTGCATTGACAACGACCCTTACCAGTTTTAAAATTTCACATTTTGCAATCGGTACATACGGGTCGTCAATTAAATTTGATTTAATAGCTACATACGGATGTATCTGGCAGAGAAGAGGATATATATCATGCAATAGTCAGAACACATCAGAAGATGCCTAGAAACAATAACCAAAAAATTACTCTCGAAACCACGCTGATGACGCCGGGTAGGCAGAAACATATCTGTGTGTTAGTGTAATTTTTTTCTCTCCTTTGCGTGTGTTTGCCGTGAATTATTCCATTAATACCATGAGGAAGCTAAGCTATCTTAGCATTATATTTTTTGGTTCATGCAATAGTCGTTATATATCACAAGTTTTTGCAATCAGTTTAGTGATAAAGATTGAGAATGTTTCCTCTTTATAACTTACATCCAGGGTGTCAATTTTTGTTTGGTTTCTTTTAGAATTACATGTAGGTTGTGGCCCAAATGCCCCAATAACGTCTAAACACTATTTTACTTTCGATTAAACAAATATTTCAAGAAAATAATTTATTAAAGATAGACAAGGAATAACCATGTAAAGACAGCAGATCGCACAATGTTGACAAATCCTAAAGCTTTTTGGAATTTCGTTCAAACAAATCAGCAATGAATTCACTGATCCACAGGAAGTAGTTTGCAACTACTAACACATTTGCATTTCACTTCAATGTCAAGGTATTTACCATCTACGTCCACTGCTCCTCTTCCTGACATTTCATCATACCTTCTTCCACTGCCACATCATAGCGTTATCCTATCTATTAAAAAGCTAAGGGATAAATCGATCGCTGGTATTGATGGGATCTCATCATTTTTCATGCTTGTTAGCTAAACCATTAGTCTTGATCTTTAATATGTGTTTGAAACGCTTTAAATTTCCCAAAATCCGGAAGGTAGCGCAAACACGTCCTACTTTCAAAAAGGGTGACCCTGCAGATGTGAAGAACTATAGACCACCTTACTTCTACAACATTTCCGAGGTTTTGCAGTAAATAGTTTATCAAAATTTGCTCCCGAAGATAAGGTCACATATATGTCTCCAGTACAGGATGGCTTCGTCCCGAGATACTCCACTGTAACTAACCTCGTTTACATTGCCCAAGACCTTGCAGAAAAGGATTGTGATATACTTAAATCTTTCACGAGCGTTCTGCTTTATTTTCCACGGAATCTTATTTCGGAAGTTATGCTACTTTGGATTAGTTGATTGTAGGCTTTCACGACCGTAATCCATAGTAGAAATGTCTTTCGGGTGATGTCGTGTAGTTAATATTTTACTTTAAGATAAATATTAACTACACGACATCACCCGAAAGACATTTCTACTTTGGATTAACTATACCGTTTTTACTCTGTTCCGCAGCTACCTGGAAATCAGATCCAATTATGTTTACTACGTTAGTAACATTAATGGTTTGCTGGTTTCACTTCCATGCTGGCGTTTAGCATACGCCGATGACGTAAAAATCTATTGCACAGTGAATAAGGCCTTCGAGAGTGTGCAACTGAATATTGGAAGGTATAGAATTATTTCTTTTACTAATTTAAACCAATTTGCGCCTTTTACTCCATCGATGAGACTCCCATCGCTCGTGATTTTGTCATCAAAGATTTGGGCGTGACCTTTAACCACCATCTGAGTTTTACCCAACGCATTCGCGATGTACGTACGTCTGCTTTCAAGCCACTTGGTTTCCTCGTGCGTATATCTAAAGAATTTGCAGGTTCGATAGTGTTAACATTATTATTCCACGCATTTGTGAGAAGCAAACTGGAGTACAGTAGTGTGGTTTGATATCCGAGGTGCATTGCTGGCTAGTTGAGGGCATTGAGAGGAAGTATTTGTGCTTCATGATAAACGGAGTATATCCGGAGTGCGGCATTGACTATTCTCTGTCGTTGGAGCGCAGAATTAATGCAAGTGCGTGTTTTATATGGATTGTCCGAACTTGCTAGCACGTTAATAGTTCAACATGGCAAAGTTACTATCGCGGTATCTGGATCTACGATAGTTTTCGAGTCCCATCATGTAGAACTAAGGTCGCCCCTTGTGCAATCTGTCATTATTGCTAATTTGGTACTATTAAAAGGAGATATTTCTTTGAATTCATGCAGACTTCCTTGTTTTAAATTTTTTTTTCTATCAGAGTTGTAATGTGAGAAGTGTTAAAAAATAATTCCTCCATAAGTACCATTAAGAAAAAACCGTTATTATTAAGAATCTTTTTTATTTTAAGTACTTCCCATTATTCATCCATAAGAAACATTACGTTTATTTAGTATCTGCTTTTGCAAATCGTACAATTTCAAAGTTGGCAAAATAAAATTTTCCATAGCTTGCGCTAGCCATCGTGCAATATCAATCTTATTTAGAAGACAGCCGCCCCGTCGTGAAATAGAGGAAAAGCACCACGTTGGTCGCTTTAAATAGTACTACTGTTGCTAGAAAAGGACCCATAGGAATGTAGAAATTCGCCTCCGCCGAGGGTCTGCTGCGTTCCTTTTCAATTTTAAAACAGTCCGCGGACGGTACTTCAGCTGAAACGAACGGTAAGGTGTTACAATTTCGCCTCCGGACGTAGACGGCAAAGCACGTACAAACATTCCTTGATGATTTGAACAGTAAATGATGTTTCATGCTGTCGTCCTATAAACTTCTAGAAGTTCCATAAATGTGGTTCTCCACCGTCGTGCGCTTTGATAGTAAAATATGATACAGTGTCTAAATTGAAGTTTACGTTCCGGATTAATTTACGGCGAGGATGTATAAAGAAGAACGTTTCGTGGGGGTCAATTTACTACCTAAGATAAATACGATGCATCTGGCGTAAGGACATATGTACACGGCTATGTAACTAATATATGTGGAATATAATCACATACACACCCTTTTGTATATAGATGAGTGAGGGTTACGCTTATTAAGCTCCTACTGCATCAAGTTTAGTATATTTCGATAGCGGGGGACAATGGTAAACACCTGACGACAAATGCAAAAACCTCGAGTTTTTGAAACTTAATTGCTCCCACCAAAATCGTTTCTTGGATTTTTTTGGCATTAGTGGCCACATTCCATTTCAGATGGTTTTGCAAGCAGGGTGTATATCACCGATGAAACTTCCATGTGCGAATACCACGTCTCCTGGTCAAGAATTGTGGAGCTGTTCTTACGAAGCCACTGACAATTGTTTTTAATTTGGCATTCACAAGTGCCGTTTTTCCTGCTGTGTGGAAGATTTCTAAGGCGTGTCCGATAATTAAATCTGGGTCACTTGATGATGTTGTCACGTTTCACACTAAATAGCTTCCCAAAAATATTTGAAATTATATTATTTTATTCACTCAGTATCAAATATACAGTTGTGACCAAGTGGATGCAATGTACACGGATATTTCCATGCTACACTGATTAAAGAAATGAATTTTTTTTTGGCTTTAGCAATCGTTTGCAGCAATTTTTTCATACTTTCGCGATAGACTCCAATATGTATCCTATAATAGATACAAATCAAAACTTTATACAGCAACATCGGGTGTACCACAAGGATCCAATCTAGTCCCATATTGCTTCATTTTGTTCATTAATTATTCGCTGGGTAAGATCGATTGCAATAAATGTATGCAAGTGTACAATTTTGACATGGACAGGGAAAATGGATCCACTAAGATATTATTACTGCCTTGACGATGTTCCTCTTGCTAGCTATTCCTACATTAGGGACTTTCACGTCTACTTCACTCCTCACAAAAATTATATTTCAACTTCTGCGCTTCGTCATAAGAAATTTTAAGCTATTTCAAATAAACACTGATGATGCACCTTTCATCTCCGGAATGATACTTTGAATGTTGTCAGACATTCGATCAACCTACCCAACTGCGCCGCGTATTTTGGGCATCCCAGAATTAGGTGATTCAGATCTGCACATCCATGCCCACACGCACAACCAGGACTATGCCTAATATTTAAACAATTTAATTAAATAACTTGTTGCATTCAACACACAACTTCTTTTTTGTAGAGTTGGAGCAACAAAGTAAATAGTTGCTTGAAGGAAATTTCCTTTGACAAAATACATTTTTGACTTAAACGTGCGCACCTTGGGGAAAATAGTCGATTCCTTTTTCGAGGAAAGTGCTTCCAAGAACTGATTTACGTTAACGCATCAGCCAAGATTTGACAGATGCCAGAAAAGGGTCAGTGAGAAGCGGTCCAAACCGCGATTCGATATAACGAAGAAAGATATTGAGGAGTAACCACGGCACATTGATGGCTCGTTGGCGTGCCCCTTTTGCGGCCTATTTAATCGAAACTCCACAATAAAATGCAATAACTGTCAACCCGTGGGGATAGTAGACATATTGGCTCGATGCCCGTCCGGTGAAAGTGCGATATTTTGGGTGACGTAACGGATGTGTCGGGTCGCCTTTTATTGCATATGGAACTTCTTTCGCGTCCTCCTACATCATCCGTCGGTCGCGTCAATCGAACCGTGAGCGACGTTCCCGATGATCGAATGGATTCGGTTGGGTCGGAATTTTTCCTCTTACAGGCTGGAATCGAAGGGAGGAAACGCTATAATACCTGGAAATTTAATAGAGGTGGTGGATTTTTTCCACGCAGAATGGACCTCCGATCGTTGCGACGAGACGTTATTGGAGGAGGGAATATCCGTAAACACACTCGTGTGCGGAAGTGCGAACTCTGCATGAGTGCGTTCGATGTCGCCTTATGAAATTGGAAATCACATTTTTTTTCGGGGTCCGGCGTCAAATCGAGTGGAAATGAAACATATTGGAATAAGGTGGATGTGTGTATAGTAACCTTGGTGAAAAACCTTTCGATTATAAATGATTTTGTATATTTGAGATAAGAAAGGAAGTCATATCGGGTGTATAAAGATAAATGCGTACTAAGATCAACCGTATACTTACGTAGCAGTTAAAACTGTATATTTTTCAAAATATTGAAGAGTGATGCAATTTCTGTAGCCTACAGACCAGAAAGTGGAAATGATCTTCAATTTCCATTAAAGATATAATGATTGGTAGAAAATTTTCTTTAAATCAAAGAGGCATGTGTAAATTCAAAGTTAAATGGAGGTAAATATTGCCAGGTATGATAATGTTTCCTCCAATCCATAGATTCAACATTCCATTCCCTTCCTTCAGTTTACTTCAATTTAGAGCTCAAAGGAACGCCTCACCTTTTCTGAGCAATTTAAAATTCTCTCACGCGAAAATAATAATACCGCGACAGAATTATGTCGACGTAAATTTGCGAACAATGTACCGCGTCACAGTGCGTAATAACAATTTAGCGACTGCGACTGGTTTGCAAATTCCTTTTATGTCGCAAGAAGAGCCAGGTAAACACGAGATACGCTAGGTTCGGCGGCCCATTTCGAATAAGAAAATATTTAGCATAATATGCGTTCGGGTTCCTCGAGGCGATTATGCAAACGACACTCACGTAATATAATCTGTTATTTAGGTCGTAGTAGGCAGCCGTCGTACCGTACCGGAAGAAGACACCTTGAAATTGCGTAAATGTTAAGGTGGCCCCGTCCACACTGATGCCTACCGCCTCGCCGAGCCACAGGGCGCTCACACACGCACGTAACAAAACGGTATACCTGTCGCCTGGTGTCAGGTTGCCTACAACTCATGTATAATGCATTATTACATCTTTTGTCAACGGTGGTGTAGTCAGTACCCAGTTTGAAATGGGTAAAGGAGCATAGAGAACTATATAGGGTGTTTCGTGTGTAATATTTCTGCTTATGTGAATCCAAAATCGCGATTATTTAAACATATATCGACTAATACGTCCAGGTAATGCATCCCGAATATCGACTTTTACATTGTTTGAACCAGCTTCATGAAGAATAGTTGAACGGATGAGATCTGGAAACCTTTAAAGCCAA
>LR737387.1:11356927-11545763 GCA_902655005.2 Marronus borbonicus
CATGAAGAATAGTTGAACGGATGAGATCTGGAAACCTTTAAAGCCAAGTACTATTGCGAAGTTTCCAGAGGGGTGGGTTTATCGTGGTGGTCATGGGACAATCAAATGCATTTTGTAATCTTTTTAACGTTCGTCAAAGGCTTGCATTGATAAAACGGTTTTATTGTTACCGCTTCTTCAGTGCATGCAAGGTGAAAAATTAGAAGAATAAAACATGTTTTGTTCGTCCCATCTAAGAGATTTATCCAAAGAATAACTTTTGCGCATTTGTTAAGAACTTGTTAAAGCCCTTCGGGTATGCGTAATTATATCGTAGAAATTCAACTAACCATCGTTCGAAACATTTCGAACGCTATATTTAGTGCAACGACATCAATTTAACAGCGTTATACGCTTTCGTAAAAATACCCATTTAACGACGTCGTTACGTTTTATACGATGTACATCTTCGTCCATTCGACGGCGTCCCGGTATAATGTTGCGTTTCCGCGAGAGGGCGGCGCAGAGAGCGCGTAAGTATGCATTAACGTCGTTATAATGAATGTGATGGCAAACGAACACGTCATAAAGCAATTTTACGGCGTATAATCCAATTTCACCTCGTCGAGTAAGTACAGTTCTTGCGCACCGTTCCATCGACATACCACCATCGTCAACGTTCATATTAAAACTGCAGTGAACTGCCCGCCTTCCGGGGTGATGCGATGGCATGCAGTTTTCCCGGGATATCTTGCTGCGAAACGGTTTTACATATACGTAGGTATCAGGATGGCGTAATAGGGTGGCAAAGCTCGATATATCTGCTGTTAAAATAGATATCAAAATTACTTTTATTTTATACAAGGTGTCCCATAATCCTGAGGTGAACCTAGCCTATGTTTTTTTTTTTTTAATGGAACATATATATATACATATATATTGTTACGAACGGTAGTTTGTAAATAGTGTTGGATTTCATTTATCTAGTTTGCTTTTTCCATCGGGCACTTCAAACAAGTATTTCTCAAGATCTTCTCCGGTCTCTTCCATGGCTCCTTTCAACCGCAATTGGAGCTCGAGCTTCTTCCCGCTTGTATCTTCATCTCTTTCTTCTAATTCTCTTTTTAGGTCTGCTACTTTCAAGTCCATTAATTTACAGAATTTTGCCATTGTTTTCAACTGTGCACAGTCCAGGAATTTCAGTTATTCCCAAATTTATCGCCAATACTCCACACCTGACACCAATTGTAACGTTTTTCTGCCTTTAAAAACGTTATCGGGTCTCAAAGACAAACAACTCAGGCGATTTATTCAATATAAAATTGATTTATTTTCCACGTAACGTTTGTCAACATTAAAAATAAAAAAATCATTGTCAAACTTTTAAAAATAGCAAACTAGATAAATGAAATCCAACATTATTTACAAAAAACCGTACGTAACAATATTAATTCAAATGTTGCTTAATCTCAACTCCCCTATACACGATTTCATACGTTATACCGGGTATTTGAAAAGATTAATAATACAGTTTTTGTCTTGAAAAGATTTAGATGTTCGCATTATGAAACCAAGGTTTTTAAATGCATCTCTAACTACATTTATCTTTAATTTGTGTAACCTGCTGTATTTCCGATGTTACGAATTCTTTATAACTCCTGCTTTCTTCTTTTACAGAGGTGTACATAAATACAGTGAAGTTCTAATGTAAAAACGTAAGGGGAGACTTATTTGAAATAAGAAAATTGACTTCATTTCCGGTAAAACCGGATATGTAATTTAAGCGCCAATAACACCAAAAGACCGTAAAAAAAACAGAAATCGACCCAATCAAAGTATTATTTTTTAAAAAAGGCTAGCTTCTGCCTTTCAAAATTTAATACGAAGGATACCTTCTAAGTTCTTTTACAAAAACAATGAAAGGAAAAAAAAATTGGTACAAATCGTTTTATTGTTTTTCAAAATATTCACAATTAGGAATTATGCACTTTTACATGCTTTCGGACCGATTCTCCAAACATTCTTTCCACTCTGAGGGCAAAACATAGTTTTTCAACGCTCCAGCAGCTCTGAGGGCGGTCGTTTTTTTTGTTTGAAATTCGTGAAGAAAAAAAACTCATTGGGTGAAATACGTGCAATTCTTTTTATCGTTCGAATAATCAGTTATTTAACGTGTTGTGTGAACTGGCATTATCATGATGAAGTATACGACGTTGTCGACGTTTTTTCTGATTTCATCGAAGGCTTCTAGCAAACATTCAAGTGTTCTTCGGTCCTCCAAGGCAATGCTCTCGGCCTGTCCAGTACAACAAAAGAAACTAGCTTTCACGTGTTTCTCACGTCTGGGTGTTCATGCAGAATTGAATGTACCATTGCAGCCTTCGATATGTCTGAGGACGCCTCTGTCTCAGTCGATCATCTTCGATCATATTGCGTAACAACATCGATGTTTCTTTGGAGCCGATTTTGGTCAGCATTTCCAAAATTCATCGCTGACGAAAGCCCTACCACGTTAACCAGTGGAATTCTTCCACAAAATGGAAACAACCTATTCAGCCGATCTTTGCTCTGTCGCTACTTAAACAATATGTCGAATTTGACGAAAATAATAATGTTAAATTTCAATAGCGCCATCTACTGTTCGTTTGGGAAAACTTAAGACGCCACTATAGTATCTTTTAGGAACTCACCGTGTATATAATGTGTTAAAAGAAATAATTTGAATGATTTGATCATTGAGGTAACTGAATCTTACTTAAATTATGCTTGAATGAGGCGTTTAAAAGAATGTCTTATTCTTTCCAAAATAATTACTTTTCTGGTCTAATATCTTATTAATTCCTTTTGAATCCTTTTTTAAAGTCATAATTCACAAATGAGATGTTACGTTGACTCTATCGTATTCATTTAAACGGCGACGTATACCGGACATAATGGATGTCCCCTGCCTAAGCCGATGTGCAGGCTTAGGTTAAAATTTAAACGGATGCTGAGAAACGTGACTGCATTTGGAACGTAAACGACCGTATGGCTCTCGACGTTTAATGGAATCGTTGGATGCTTAATGCGGAGCTACATCGGGTTCTCTTAGTGGGAGAATGTACGACATGGGTAGTGACAGGCATTGGCAGAACGAGAACCTTATCGTTAAAGGGTAACTGATCACTTTATACCATGGTGTAACACGAAAGTATTTTCTTAAGATTGCAAACGTTATTAATTCCTGTTTCGTTAATGGGAACAAGCTTTACCTACAGCGTACATCAAAATTCATTTTCTGTTTGTAAATTCCAGCTTTGTTCATTGAAAACTCAATTGCGTACACATGCGGATGCATGAGTGGAATGTCGAATTTGTACGTAATACACGTAATCTACTCGAAATCGTTATTTTCCGATACTCGAAACAATACCATCGACAATTATAGCAAAATTAATTAACATCACGTAGAGGAACAAAATGCAAAAATAATGAAAATAAATGATCTGCCTATCGCTAGATGAGCGCTGTAAAGTGTGAGGGCCGTGCATTCGATAACCACATGAGGTGTACAATTATGTAATTATTTCAAACACAAAGGTTTTTTTAAACCACTTTATTTCGAAATTGTACGTTTCAGATCATCACAACTACTGACTGGCAGCAATTCGGTAATGAACTGCCCTTAATAGTTCTACATAGATATTTATAATAATATTTATCATAAGACAAATGGACAAAGTCCTATACTAAATGTCTAAACTAACAATATTTGTAACAAACAACATGACTAACCGTTTGCATACATTTAGGTTCTTACAATAATAACAACTTAGTCATTATCATGTTGTTTATTTTGGATATCATAACTGTACACCGTCTCACATCTGGATAAAGTACTTGAGATTGGCCCCACAGGCCCTATTTTTGTTAAGTATTTTATCTCGCGATAAGTCGGGGAAATAATTTATGAAGATAGTTCGTTAAGAGAATGCCTTCTTAGACCGACGTATTTAATATCCATTAGGATGCTTTAGACTTACATAAATTTAAAACCCACCATCTGTTAGATATAATATTTTAAAGTGCGCCGATATTGTAATAAACTTTAGGTATAACTTCGTATTTTAAAGTGTTGCTCTTAAACAGTCTCTTGTTTATTATTAGCTCTATGTTCTATGCCCAAGTACGGTAAGGTTGTCTTTTAAAGATAATATACGAGGGATCGTTTTTATAATGCCGGAAAAGGCAAGATGTATCGACATGAAGAAACTCGAACGTTCGAGTTATAAAATTCTTAACAAAACAAGGACAATTTCCAAAATTAATTCATGATTGAATAGGCCTTGTTGTAGCAAAATAAGTCGGAATTTTGGAGTCGATTAATAACGGTGCTTTTGTATTGCGCAACAGCAAACGCCAATTACAGGATGAAGAAAACAGTAACTAAAGTATTATAAGAAATACATGTTCGTATATACAATCAAAATGAGATGGGCAGACTGCGCTTATTTGCATTTTTCAACATATGACAAATAGGCGCATAAATGTTTGTATATGCTCTCGTGACTCGAAAAGTAGCGAAATAGCGACGATTACATGGCAGCACTGCAAAATATATTAGTGTCAAAAGATCTGGAGAGCCTATTTTGTGTTTAAGGATATTCGAAAGAAATTCGACGCTTTGTCCTTCCCGACAGTTCGCGACAAAATGAATGACCCATAATACGAACGCTTCATCGCGTTCAAATCAGTTTAGAAAAAGCACCGCATACAGATGTTATATGGTCAGAACAGGACATTATAATTGTAATTAAGCCTGTAGAAACGAGTTGCGCTTCACGAAATTAGCAGAGACTAGACAGACTCGTGTTTATTCGTCTCATGAGGATGGATCCGTGGACACGACTCTATCTCTGCTAATTTCGTGAAGCTCACGGAAAGTGCACTCGTTTTTGCAGGCTCAGTTGTAATACATGATCGCGTTGTTCGCAAGATAAAATAGAGCATTTATTAATGTTTCAGGTTAAGTTGTTACTTGTACTCTAGGCGTGAAGGAGCTCTAGATTGCTTTGTAATTGTGCATAGTGAGAGAATCTAGTAACGGTGGTGTACATTTTCATGTCATCTGCAAAAGTCAACAAATGAGAGTCCTGCATAGGTAACAACTCATTGATTGATAAATTAAAAAACAGCGGCCCAAGATTGGAGACTGTGGATGGAACTTGGATATACCAGCAAACTCCTAAAGCCAACGTACAGCCTACATTGTTTCTTTTACAATAAAGGACACCCCAAAATAAAGGACCAATTACTCAACCTGTTGTGAGCAATACTTTGTAGGGTTTTAGAGAAGCAGGTCATATTATGAAAAAATGGAAGCACAAAAGATTGCAACTAATAAGGATGAAAAATTAGACGCGTTGTTGGAAATCACGGAAAATCCATAATCTTCTGCGCGTCAATTGTCTTAAAATAAATAGTAATGTAAGTATGGACACGGACCATCGTATTTTGAAGGAAAGCAAGCTTTAAACTTATTCTACATCAAGAATTATCCGAAGATGATTTACATCGATGTGTTGAATTTAGCGAATTGATGAATGATGGACCCAATTAACAACAACGTAAATATAGTTAACAGGATTGTTTTTCCTATCAACCATCGTTTTCTGTTAATAGTTACAATTATCGGCTCTGAAAAAGGCAAAGGTTGCTCTATCCGCCGGGAAAGTGATAGCGACTGTTTTTGGGGTAGTCATCTACCACCTTGCAAAGAAAACAAGTAACGAGGGCATACTAGGATGTGCGAAGGCAGAAATTGTGGCAAACAGCTACATTTGATGAAAAAGAAGGCACCGAGGAAACGCACCGCCTCGACGTCACAGATGGGGTTCAAATTGATAAACCATCTACCCTATGTTGTTATTAAGAATATCTTTAATAGTCATTTATTATATCTGCTTGATGAAGCTCCTGCTAATTCATGTATTAGATCGAGCGCTAGGTAAGGAATGTCCGCCAGTTACCGCCGGTAACGTACACTTACGTACAAGTTATCGAAACTTCGTCGGAAGTCGAACGTACGAACTACCATGACTGCCTGCCTTCTCTCTTTCGTTTGTGAGTCACGCAGCGCTCAGACCCGCACTATCGTTGGTTTCTGATTTTTCCGCTTGTACATGGGGACAGCAGCTCGGAGCAAGATACTAGAGGTGGTGTATCAAATAAGTACACGAAATAACGCGAGCGTCTGGGTAGCCGTGAGTTGTATAGCATCTTTTTGCGGTAGTGATCGGCTATTTGCTGCTGTTGCCCAACCAGACGCTCATGCTCCGGTAGGGTTTTGTGGTGGCCCTAGCGTTAGACGTTGAATGTCCCGATACATTTGAATGCGTACACAAAGAAGGAACCGAATTATGAAATCCATATAGTATGCTATTTATGTATTTGAATTTATATATATAGATATATAAGGGAATTATTTAATAAATATATTTTGTATATCTACGTACTGTGTTTAATTTGAGATCAACTGATTAAGCCAGTAAACACATAAGAATTACATATAAGCAATTTGGTCCTTTCGCCTCACAAGAAAGATACACCGAAGCAGACGACTAGCGGCATTGTTCTTCAAACTAGGAGAACGTAACAGAAGCCATCACATATTTTGCAAGATGCCAACTACTATTTGGACGGATTAATGAAATGGGAGCATCGCTGGGAAAAGTATACAGATATACAGGGAGACAGACATTTTTTAGAAATAAAATTGAATTTGACTACCCTCGCAAATGAATATCTTTTTTTCCAGTTAAATCCTGAAATCCAAAGATATACGAGGTATCTAAAAGCATAGAAGAACCCGGTACTAATTGGTTAATTATTTGATTCTATTCACATTATAAGACGTAATCCAAGGAATCTTTACCGAATCGATGAAATAAACAACATATTATCCTAAAAAAACGTAAAAGACTATATTTTTTTCTTCAGTTCTTCAGAGTTATAATCCTTTACATTTTGTTACAGAAAATTCAAAGTGAATTAGGATATCCATTTAAATGTTGGGCAGAGAATAGTTAATATTACGCGTCTGTATAAACGATAGACATATCCAATAAGAGAAACTAGTATAATCCCTTCCCATTCCTAAAAGTTTCCCAATAATTTGGAAACCAACCCTGTACTTTGACCTTACGATAGATATGTAAGTTGGAATTATAAAATTCAAACAGTGAACTTACCTACGCGAACTAGTTTCGAATCGTCAATGTTGAACTGTCAAATTCCTTAATGGAGAAGGAACGCCGGCAAACTTCACGAAATACTCCGCGTAACTTGCTTATCTGATCTAGTTCGTTATGGTTGTTACACAAACTCGAACGGACTCCTTCTACATCCATTATTGTCGCATTTCGGCGCGCATCCGCGCTATTTGCTCCTTACTGATTTCTATTTAAGTTGGGCGAAACGAACGAACAGTATTAGAAGGAAAGATGAAACGTTGAAACGCTGAAAGAAGTACCTACGTAGATGGAGAAGACGGAGGGAATTCGCGAAATTGCTCCGGCGCTCTGTGAAACTTTTTCTTGTCGGTAATTTTCCGTCTATTGTCCTGACAACCTAGGTAAGGCATCTTATTGTCAGGACCATGCGGAAGAACGGATGGTTCAATACTCTCACGATTCGTGGATTCCAGCCATCGCGCATAGGTGGATATGGTAGGTATTTGTTTTTCGACGTCTTCGTTTGAGATATCTCACTAGATTGCATTCTTGCCGTGGGTTCTTCTGGATCCTAGTCCTGCTTCTTCCAGTTCCATCGGGTTGATGATCTTCCTGGGGTCCTCGGTTCTGGTTGTTTGGATCTCGGAGTCTTCTTGGTGGACTCCCTCCTCGGTTGCTAAAACAGAAACGTACGAGTTAGTAAGGCGTTAGTACGCGCTATGGGGATACTCATGCCAGCCTACTCAGGTGGTCGTAGGTGGTCTTGTGCCTCGATCCCGAAGCTGTTCTTCGGGTGGTTGCGTTCTCCATCGCGGGATTCTCGCTGGTTAGCGTCTTCTGGAAGAAGTTTTTGTTGAGACGCGCCAGGAATTCCTGTAGCAGCTCGGTCTCGCTCAGGTGTGTCAGTGTAGCCAGCGAGGTGTATCGGGATACCTGGAGTACTAATCGCAAGCAGCGGTTCTGTACGGTCGAGAGGGAGGTAATGTGGGTGGGTGCCGCCGTGACCCAGACGGGACTGGCGTAGGAGAGGATCGGGCGTATGTGTGCCTTGTACAGCATGACGCCCGTTTTAGGGTTGAGGTGGGAATTTGACAGGATGGGATACAACTGTCTGGCTGCACCTAATGCCCTGTTTCGAGCTCGTCTGAGGTGCTCCGCGAAATTCAGCCTTTTGTCTAGGATCATTCCGAGATACTCGATCTTGCTGTCCCAATCGATCTCCGTCGCTCTGACTTTGATCTTGGGAAGCGGACCGTGTCGTTTCCAGGAGAACGCAATCGCTTGCGTCTTCCTGGGGTTGATCGTGAGTCCCTGGTCATCGAAGTAGTTCGAGATTTTGGTCAAATGCGCCTGAGCGAGTTTGACCGCCAACTCGGCGTTACGCGATGTAGCCAGGATTGCTGTGTCATCTGCGTAGATGGCGTTCAGCACTCTTTGATCTTCCGCTTTCGGAATGTCCATGACGTAGATCGTGAACAGGACTGGGCCTAACGCCGATCCCTGTGGGACTCCAGATATCATGCTCCTCTCTGAAGATTCCGTCCCATTAACAATGGTGTGGAATCTTCGGTCCTTGAGGTACGATCTGATAGTCTTAAGGAGCCTCGGCGGAAAGCTGGCCTCCTTCATCTTCAGAAGTAGTCCTTCATGCCGGATCTTGTCGAATGCCTTCTCCAGGTCCAGGGATACCATGACGGTCGTCTGGCTCCTGTTGAAGGCAGTCGTGACCTGATCCGTAATCCGGTACAACTGGAGAGTCGTGGAGTGGTCTGACCTGAAGCCAAACTGGTCGCTGTCCATTAGCCGGTTATCTACTAGATGGTCGTTGATTCTGGCCAAGAGCAGAGATTCGAGAATCTTGCTGATGGTCCCGAGCAACGATATCGGTCGATAACTGTCCGGAGAATGGGGATCCTTCTTGGGTTTCAAGGCTGGGATAACCCTGGCAGATTTCCACCGGGTCGGGTAGTACGTCAGTCGGAGCGCTCCGTTGAAGATCTGCGTCAGGTTGACTAGCAACTTGAGCGGCAGATTCTTCAACGCTCCTCCTGTTATACCGTCTTCGCCGGGAGCCTTTCTGCCCGGGATCCGCCCGATCACTTGCAGGACCTCCTTGGGTGAGACGACGATCGGAGGACCCGCCTCCATATCGTCTATCTCCCCCAGGGTGGCCCGGAACCTACTCTCCCGCTCTGGATCGTCGCGAGCCGTTGGCGTGAAGTGGCCCAGGAAGGTGGTCGCGAGTGCGTCCGCCTTCTCCTGGTCCGTCAGGCAGCTCGTTTGTCCGTCCCTGATCTCAGGGATAGGCTTTCTGTCTCGCTTCAGAATTCTGGGAACCCTGTGGGGGTCCCGCTCTTGGTTGGTCTCAACAAAGTGGTCCCATTTCCGCAGCCTATGCGCCTCGATGTCTCTCTGAATCTCCCTGCTCAGGCGGCGGTGGGTATCTGGTTCGCTGGAAATCCCTCCTGATTCGATTTCGCTCCTTGATCTTTTCCACGATTTCCCTCGGCAGGGTTTCCGCCTCGGGAAATTTTGGCTTTAGCTCAGACTTTTTCAGTGCCTCTTGGATCTGCCACGTGGTGTTGCAGACTTCCTCCTCTAGGTCGCTCACGGTCTCAATACTGGGATTTGCCGATATCGTTTCCGATATCAGCTTCCTGTACAGATTCCAGTTATGTTTCCTGTTCACTGTACTCGGTGAGGGAGTCGCTAGTGTTAGGTACGTCTCGGTGATCACTGGGTAGTGATCTGAGCATAGTTCCTGCACCGTGCGACACCTCAGAGGGAACGTCCAGTTCTTGAGGATCGTGATGTCCAACACGTCCGGGTCGAAGTGACCCTGTGAGGAGTAGTGAGTGGGTTCACTCGGCGAGGCAACCTCGAACTCGTCCGATTCGTCCAGCCAGGCCCTTAGGAGTCTGCCGTTGGCGTTGTCGACTCCGGAGTTCCATGAACGGTGTTTACTGTTCAGGTCCCCCGAGGCGAAAACGTGGTCGGCGAGGTCCGCGATACTTTCTAGTTCCAAGGCGTTCACGGTCTGCTTGGGTGGGTTGTAGCAAGCTACGAACATCACCGTCGCACCGGCTCGCTTCATGGCAATCGCGCTCGCCTCCATGCTGTTAGCAGGGAGGCAGATTTGCGAATGCATGATGCGCCTTTTCACCAGAACAGCGGTTCCTCCTCCTTTGGTAGGCCTGTCCGTTCGATAGACGTGGTAGTTCGGGATCTTGAATTTCTGATTAGCCTTAAGCCACGTTTCGCAGATCAAGGCGATATCAATCCTGTGGTCCACAAGGAACTGAGTGAGCTCGAGTTTCTTGTGGAGGACTCCTTGGGCGTTCCAGGTTACGATTCGGAGACTTCTCGGCGTGCAGTTCATGGCGCGAAGATGGATTCCGCCAGCTCCATGAGAAACTGAAGTTTCTCAAGAGGATTTGTAATCCTTTCGAGCTTCTTGAGCCCGATCACCGCCTTCCCTGCGGCCCGCTTCAGGAATCTGAAGCAGCGTAGCGAGTCCTGTGAGGATACCGTAGGTTCCTCGTCGGACTCGCCACTCGTGGTAGCCTCAGGCTCCGGGACCCTTCTCGGAGGTTTCGCCACCTTTCTTCTGCGAAGAAGAGCTAGCTCCGGCTTCTCGCTCTTCTTCGGGACCTTCTTCGGCTTGGTCTCCTTCTTCTTGGCCGGCTTGGAGGGAGAGACCTTCACTGAGGTCACCTTTGCCCGCTTTTGGGAACCGCTGGCAACCGCGGCGTACGTGGCACGGTTACCACCAGTAGCTGTTTCCCCTTTCTGCGCGCACTTGCGCACGTTCTGGGAGCTTAACAGCTCTCCGTCCTGTGCGGTGCGTATCGGCAGTTCGGGGAACGCCTTTTCGGTCTTTGTCGGCGGCGGTTTGGGCTTGGGAGCCTGCTCCGCATGCCGAGCGACTGTCTGACGGCTCGCCAGCTTCTGGAACACCGTACAGCCTCTGTACGTGGCCGGGTGCTCCGCCCCGCAATTGGCACACTTACGTGCGCCGCTTGCTTCCAGCTCGCAGTTCGCGGTTAAGTGCTCCCCCGAGCATCTTGCGCATCTCGCCGCCAGCCTACAGCATTCGGACGAGTGCCCAAAACGCTGGCATCGGTGGCACTGAGCCGGTCCCTTGCGAGCCTTGAAGGGCACGACCGAAACCCTCATGCTGAAGAGCTCCTTGACCTTATAGGTCGCCTCGATGTTGGAGCGAGGTACAGTCACCATGTACACAGAGCTCGCGGTCTTATCGCGTCTCTTCATGTTTGTGACTGTTCTCGCTCGGACACCCTGGTCGAGGAATTCGGCCAAGATGCTCTCCGCCTCCAAGTTGGGCGGCAGGTATTTTACCACTACCTTTACAGGGCGATTGCTCTGTAGAGTGTAGGTGTAGTACTGCTTACCCTCCTTGGTAAGCGCGGTCGTGACCCTCTTCCAGTCCTCCTCGCTGGCTGTTTTCACGACCAGGTGGTTGACCTTAAAGGTGAAGTTGGGCTTCTCGCGGCACAAGGCCTTGATCGCCCCAACGGCTTGCAGGAAATTTACCTCGTAGAGGTAAATCGCCGGGCACTTAGCCGAAGTCTTGCGACTGTCGGCGGTCTGCTGCGGGTTCCCTTTGGCGGGTAGGGAATCTCCCGCCCTCTCCCTCTTGTCGCCCTTCCTCTTCTTCCTTCCCTTGGAGGCGGTGGTCCACTCGCCGCCGCTTTCCTCCTCAGAGCTACTGGATAGTAGCTCCTCGTCCGTCAGGGCTCTCTTCTGGGCACCGGTGCCGGAGGATCCCGGGACGACCGACGAATCGGTCATTCCGATCTCCATGACCGTGGGACACTGAGTCTCAATGTTTTCTTTTTCCGATTTACTATAGAAACTATAGTTAAACGATGATCGTTCCACAGAACGGATGTGCTAACGCACAGTTGCCCAGCGGACCGGCACGTCCGTACAGGCCGAGTGTTGCCACTCGACTAAACCTCAGCGCCGCTGCTGGTAAATCGTGTATGCTTATTGCTATCTCTGCTCACTGACAAACGTCTGTTCGCATCGACTGCTAGCCGTACACTGTGCTAGATTGCATTCGAACGATAGGCACGTATTTTAGGAGAGATGTATGTAGGCGTACTGTTAAAATCAACCAATGGTAGGCAAGGTACTTACGTAATCGAAAATGTAAGAACCAAACCGAATTTGTATTAAATATTTGTAAAGAAAACTTCACAAAAGTTAAACTCTTATATGCTAGAAGATATACAACGTATCTGAGTAATTTAAAGGCAAAAAATTTCAAATAAAAAATATACGGATGTAAGTGCTGCAATAACAGAAGATAATACTCAAATATTACCGTAGCAGAGGTGCTTTTGGTCACTGTGACCGTAATAGATCAATTGTAACAAAGTACCCTGGCGTGTGCTAGAATGGTGGAGACTTTGAATGATCTACTCTAGGATCTCCTTCTTTCAATTCAGTAAAAGCAAAAAATGGTCTACTGAAATATTTGCATTTGCATAGAATGTGTTCTACCATCTCCAGATCTGAACAGATTTGATCTTTAGCTTCTCCTAGCTTCTCCAAATATGTGACATTTTAGCCCTACAACCTGTCAGAAATCCTGCCAGTAACTTAAGGTACCCTTTGCTGAACGATAGCTATCTTTGACGAATCTGATATGAGGGCTTGCGCCTGTTTTTGCTCTGGGAAACTTTTCCAGTAGGAAGCTCATTGATTGTTCTTCCATATCTTTGTTACTTGATTTATTTGGCTCTTTTGGAGACCACAAAAGGGGTTAGGACCAATGAAGGGCATGTTCGCTAGTTCTTTGGCCAGCTTATCTGCATTTTCATTTTCCTCGATCTCGTGATGGGTTCGGACCCACCGTAATGTAACGTGGTTATTGCGTCCCAATTCGTATATCAGAGCAGATTCATATGTATAGACCTCTGCTTGAAACATCAAGGATCGCCTTATAGGACTGATACTCCAATATACAATTTCCTCAGAGGACGATACAATTTCTTTTAATAGAATATCCTGTATATTACAATCTTTGGACCTTTAGATGTCCGTCTTCAATTTATCTCAACTCTCATGAACTATCCAGATATCTTACTTTTTGAGATAAGAGATAATTTAAGATTTCTACGTTGTTTCATCGTACAACAAGATCTACTGTTGAATTACCGCGACCAGCGTGTAATGTATTTGAGATATCTTCGTCGTTAAAGAAACAGTGGAATTTCGCAAAAATCTCAAATTATCTCTATTCTCGAAAACTAGATGGGTATAAAGAATATTAAAGAAAATTCACATGAATTAATGAGAGAAACGCACTGTACCGTTTGCAACAGAAATTGAACACTCTGTATACTTAGCTATAATTGTATACTGTACATATGTAAATCGTTTCAGAATATGTTTTTCTTTAAATTGCTCAAGAGGGGAATTATCTCAAAAGCTAAAATCGCATTTATCTCTGTGGTACAAACTCCATCTCAATAGCGTTTAACTTTTTACAAACACCTATTCGTCCGACAAAATTCATCTCCTAATGACCATCTAGCGTTGCCAGAAATCCATCGCAATATCGTCGTGTCATCTTCTCCATTTTCGCCTGATGAGACGAGGCGAAAAACGATAATAGACGACCATCGTCCCTCGTCAACAAAATAGTAGGTGACAATATGTCGCGAGGGATTGAAAGGATGCCCTTCGCTCTGAATTTCGAAATGATCTCTGATAGATACTGAAAAGAACGATGAACGATACATCTCTCATCTCTCATCTCGGGAAGAGGGTATTGTCGTTGAAGACGGAAAAGCAACAGCTTCAACCAACAACAAGAGCAACGACAATTGATGAATAGACAATACGAAGTCGCTGGAGAAAAAGTCGGAAGTGCTATGTTCGTATATATTTGTTTTTTTTTCCTGCGTTGGTCGTTTAGAAGTAAACATTTTGCGGTGTAATTTTTATGATATATCTTTCATTTTCATTATGTTAAGTAATTTTCTTGGAATTTTAAGAACTAATTCTACCAAAATTATATCTTAATTTAAGAATAAAGGCAAAAACGATTTTTTCATGTTGTTTTTCTTTTGCATTACGGTACCGTAGATTACACTTTACCTGGTAAAGATAACAGCAGCAAGCAGACCAGGATTTCATTTCTAAAAGGATTACATTTTAAAAGGATTTGGCATGCTTTTCGAGAGTAAAAGCTTTACGAGGTACCGTATTTAAAATGGAGCACACATTTTATGTTATTCGATGCAGAATCTAAAAGTACCTTGAAATGTACTGCATACTACGTTTCCAGTGTTAAATGGAGGATTTCAAATTTTAAACAAATTAGTAACATAAGCAAACAAAAATATCCACAGTACCTATATTTTGTCTATAAATGTTATGTTGTGTATTTTTATTCGTAGTTGGCGAAGAAGATATTCTCGGAAACCGTCGCAAATTAGGAAGAACATTTTATTATTTATAAATATTGTTCTTTTAATTCTTCCCCATAATCGACAAAAAAGCTTGATTGTGCAAAATGTAAAAAGTTTTTATCCAAAATCGGCCCTAATTATCGAAAAATTCTGGATTAAGCTTGAAAAGTCTGTGAAGTCGCTAAGGGTCGAGAGTTCTGACCGATGATAGTGGTAGTCTCTGTTGTACTTCAGCCATATTGAAAGTCGTACTGAGTGGGCATCCGGTGAGCCCCAAAGCAAAAGAGGTACCCTGGCATGGTACTCGAACGGCTGGAGAATAGATCGTGTTGGAACTGGTATAAGCATTAGTGGTCTTAAGCTAGGTGGTGCTTAAGACCCACAGGACTCCCCACAAACGTTTCTTTTCAACAAGAAGATTTCTGGTTTAAATCTGCGTGCCTGAAAGAATCTCGAGAAAATGATACGATAAATATATTCAGCGCCAGTGAGGCAGTTCTAAAGGCTATTAAGGCCTACACATACGAATCTGCTCTGATACACCTAGAGCATTTAGGACGAAGTAACCACATTACTTTGCAGTGGATGCCAAGTCACCAAGCGATCGAAGGAAATGAAAAGGCTAATAAGTTAGCCAAAGAAGCAGCGAATATGCCCCCAACTACCTTTGTGGTTTCCAAAAGAACCACATAAAACAAGCAAAAAAATCATGGGAGGAAAATTAAAAAGTACTGGAGAAGTGTTCCAGGACAAAGCACTCATATCAGGCTAAAATAGAGCTGTCGCTCAGCTAAGCTAAACTAGGAAAAGCCGAAAATCAAATCTGCCATCTGTAACGTAGGCTTCCGCAGTGGTAAATAACACTTGGTTTCCGGGTTGGACCCGCATCTTCTGCCGAAATTTCGTCCTCACTCACATGGGATATCTTCAGGGCTGTTGCTGAACGCTGAAGACTGTTCGTTCCAGAGAATTTTATATAAAAAAATAGTTATGCATCAATGAACTTAGGCGGTTGCTAGGAGGTTTAGTCATTTGAGATTTCCAAGTATATTGTATGGAGTGGCCATCGTCAGCGTTTAAATTGTTGGGATGTTTGAAGATTTCTTGGATTTGATGGCCAGTTTCTAGTGTATGCTCTTGTTACTGAGCACGAGCGTTGTACACGGTTGTTGCATTTAACCGGATCCGCGCTGACAAGACATAGACTAAAAGTTGGCCACCAAATTCAATTTAACTGATTAAACCTGTTATCAACCGTCACGGTTCATTGATACATAACCAACTGGTAAGAAGGGCCGCACCTGATTGGGCGGAGTTAGGCGCTATTTGTTGAGTCCCACTGGGATTAAATTTTCTTAGTGGGTCCGGTATACTCCCGAGTAAGGTATACTCTATTAAGGGAGGAATTGTTAGTCCGCCATTTTGGTAATTTAAAATTTGCGCCAATTTCAAATTACCAACTGAATACTGTAATGAATACATTTGAAACTTAAATGTTGCAAACATTTGAAAATATTTTGTTCAGCTGCTCTTTTATTATTGATATCAGCTATTTATTAGTGCTATTACATAAAAAAAAATATTACTTCATTGATTGAATTATTTATTAAATTATAAAAGAAAATAGGTACATCTACCTGATTCTTTTTAAGTGAGTTGAGTTACAGACTAGATCCGTGCGTGATCAACAATTCGTCCAAACACTATTATCCCTATACTTTTGGTAAAAAAACTCTAGTAAGTTTGTCACATTTCCAACATTGTGGAGATATTTTATTTCAAGAACGAGGTGACAATATCTCCCTTTAAAGAAGCTCAAAAATAATATAAAACACGATATAAAATAGAAATAGAAAAATACCTAAAAGGAATCCATGGGCAAGCTCTAAAAAAACAATATAATTGTGACAATTAGCTAATTAGCAAGTTTAACAAGATTTTGACCCATATAGCAATTTGGATCTAGTAAGTTTAATACTACCATAAATAACATTATGGTAGTATTAAACTCCTCATCCAGTTCCCTATATATGTTTATATGAACAGATAAAGGATATGAATGCAATAGAACGCATATGAACTTGCATACGTGATCCACTTACACGGCTTGTTCGGAATGCCGCCCACGTTTATATGCTTATACTTAAAACGATACGAAACATGGCCCGAATTGAAATTTACTAGAACCTTCTGGTGTGAGCGTGGAAGGAAAGACGGTGTTAACTTTAATACAAAAGAAACAGAATGCACACGGGAATTCGCAATCTGCAAAAACAGCTGGAAGAGAAAGAGAATAGATCAAAGCGTAATATTAGAATTGAATCTGTTCTATGTGTCCTTATTTTGAGTTCAATAAATCTTTGATCTTGATTCTTTAAAGAAGTGGAGGAAGTGTTTAGTACCGCTGGCCCATAAGATCATTTTGGATGTTTATCGTTCCAGGTTCCGATATTAAAGTAGTTGATGGTTTTAAATTTTGAGATTAATTTCCTTTCCTTGCTAAAATAAGACTTTCACCAGTCCATCTAGTGGATAATATCTTTCCTGAGCAATTTAGAGAAAGTTCTTTGAAATAAAAGGTATTCGGTGACAAATTCACGTGATACAAGCTTAGCTACCTCCAATTCATGACAACTCCCCCTAAAGCTTCCTATAAAAATCTATCTTAGTTTTTGGATAATTGAGATAATTTGAGATATTTCCAAAATTCCCCTGTTTCTTTAACGGAGATATCTTAAACGCCTTATATGCTAGAGCGGCATTTTGAATTTCTTTGGGTTTTCGGTAATACATCGAATTTTTTTATGTCGACTAGGGTCTGCAAGATGGTCATCGGAATCGTTGCTATTTAATGTTTTCCTATAGCTTAGATGTTTGTTTTTTTAATAAATTAAATGTGAAGTGCTGCGAGGAAATACTGTAAATGTTTGTTTCGCTAAAGATAGCTTAGGTTGGTTCCATTAAAGCTTCGAGAAGCTATGTTCTACTACGCTCTCTTATCAATAAACTCTTTTAACAATCTAATTTATTCCTACTTTAACATTGCAACAATGCTTATAATTCGTTTTACTTTAAACATCGTATCGGTACAAATCTACCGAAAGAAATGGATCACCAATAACCCAGCTCAAAAAGAGAGAATAATCAAACATTATATGGGCAATAAATATGGACTAAATTCGATAAAATTCGCATTACTATCATGATGTACGCTCCAGCGCGACCGTTAGTTTTTATCCCGGCGCAATTTCGCAGAGAAGCATAAAAAAAGAACACGGCATGCGACACCACTTAACTCCCCACATTTCGGCGTTCACATTATAATTCTGCATAGTCGACATTATCCAAACAAATTTCCATTCCGCTACATCATGGATACGGCAATAGCAGTCGGATCATTGCGAACGTTACGCTGCGAGGAATCCAGGGATCGAGCGGGGTGTATTTGCTCGTATATTACGAAGGCACACATAGAGCGCGGCTCAAAATTAATTTTCATATTTTCTCCTGCGTGTGACCGAAGCGGCGCAACGAATTACTTTAATAAATCCCGACAATATCTTTTATAATAGCGCCGCCGCGGTCTGTATTTTTCGAAAGGACTGTAAATGTCTTGCAGGAAGCCTATTCTTCGCGGTATCTGCACGCTTTTATATTTATACGGCCCTCGGTTACGCGGAGATTATATTTGATAAACGCTAGCTTTTAGTATTACCCTAATAACGTTTTATAAGGGGTGTAAGGCGATTTGAGCGATATAAATCGCGGGATTTTGATGTGCACACCTTTGGGCTGCAAAAAATTATTTACTGAATGGAAATACACGTTCGTTACGCAGGTATACGTCATTTTACGAGGCTGAAAAAGCTTTAAAGAGAATATAATGGAATTATGTAGTAAATGTGTAACGAGGATTTACGAGTTCAAATAGGTGATATAAATGCTATATTGATTCATGGTGTTGTATTAGCGTATTGCTGTCGTGGTAACATTTATTTGAGCAGATGGTTTATATTTGTATCAGCTCCAATGTACTTTGTTTGAAAACACGTAAAATAATTAAATTTGCTCCCCGCATTGTGAATTGCCAAAAAAGAAATAAATTGATATCAACATTTTTGAACGTACTAGATTCGACCATTTGAAAGTGGCGCTATCGCAGCGCCCAGATTTTTAAAAGAAAATGTACTGGGTTGGGCAAACCGCATCTGATGTCCCTTTGTGTATAACTGTTCCTTACCAAACCCTGGAGATTTGGGTTTTCATCTATACAAAACTGCTAGCCACCAATAGGTGTTGTTGCAAAGATGCAGCTATTGACAAAAGAACTAATATATTGTATAATCTCTATTTCAATTACTCAATATAAGCAAAATGGTCCTTCAACTATAAAAGGTCTCCACAAAAAAAGAGAAATCGTTACAAAGCGGACTATAATCCCCTTAATATTATATTATAATGAAGCCATAGAACAACAGATTCTTCTTGGTACTACGTGCACGCTAGATTCTTTCTTTAATTCAGTAA
The DNA here is from genome assembly GCA_902655005.2 of Marronus borbonicus. Lineage (NCBI taxonomy): Eukaryota > Metazoa > Arthropoda > Insecta > Coleoptera > Scarabaeidae > Marronus > Marronus borbonicus. Next base: position 11,376,090 of record LR737387.1, read on the forward strand.
CGTTGAATCCTTTACATAATTTAATTTAAGGTATTTTTGTCAATGAATTCGGCATATAAATGCTTATTTAACACGCTAATTGCATCCAATCCGAACAGCTTATACAAAAGGGAACCATTTTATACCTTTTCGTAATTGAAAAAAAATTGGGAGGCGGATCACCCGGAATAATCAGAAGTACCTACAACTTGCATCGGAGATTAATTCCCGTTACGCGCCAAATTACCTATCCAATTAAAACAGATGTCTTAATCAAGCTGAAATTAGTGAAAATCCCACAAGAGGGCGGCACGGCCAAATTACCTGAGTTTTCCCTTGTTACCCTTGGCCTTTTTTCGTTCCCCCACCACTAGCTCGTCGGTTCGTTTTCTCCTCCCAACAATCCTTTCGCATGCTCTAAATTGAATTCTACCCGTCTGTAACGGAATATAAACCGTGGGAAAAAGAATAAATTCCTCCCAGAAAAAACAAGACAAAGTAGAGATCTGGGACTATATAGACAAAAAAGAGAAACAGATTCGCCCTGTTTTAATTAAGTCTTTTTTCTTTGTGTCGGGCTCGGCGAGAGTAAAAAATTGTAATAAAGATAAATATTCAATTTTCCTTTGTTGAGATTAAAAGACGATTTGATGAAGGAAAAGAAAAATAGGAACACTATATTTCGCTGGAGGGCGAGAGGAAAAATGGACTTTCCCTCTTCTTCTCCCAGTAAATTAAGATCTTAACAACGTCCTTTCGCGCTCTTCAGCTTCGTCGCTTTCGCGCTGCTAATTTTCATTAAACCCACGACGGCAATTTCCGAAATAAAATGATGACGGAAAAAAAGACTTACGTCGCAAATTTCTTTTTGGAATATCGTACCGGAAGATTGCATAATTTCATTCGAGATGATCTCAGTAGTATCAAGAAAAGTATTATGAATTTAGATTTTTATCAGAAATTCAATGGAACGAATGAAAATAGATTTAAACAGATTTTAAAAGATATTCTGCTCTAATTTACATATTTCCACACTGACGGCAATATTAACTCGGAAATAAATTCAGCGATAGGAACATCCATTGCGTCGATTGTATCGCGAAACGGTTAATCAAATTTATTTATTTATTTTCTTTCCAGTACGGCCTGAAGAGGTATCGTGTACTCGAAACCGGTCGCTATTAAATTTTTTTAATGTAGATATTGTGAGACAGTGGACCAACCTTCTTACTTTACCTTATTTTAAAAATATTTTATCGCTTTTCGTATATGTGGTCCGCCACCTTACATACCGTACTGTTCAAGCCACTACGTAAATACATACAGGGTGGCACAATAATATAGCAAAACGTTTTTTTAGAAAATCACTTTCCCTTATTGCTGGAAGATATTCTTTTAAACATTCTCTAAGGACCATGGTATTTACACGATGGAGCCCCATTCATTCATAACCATCTTAGTACCAGCTTTCTTGGCAGATGGTATGCATGGCCAGCTCGCTCACGAGGATAAAAATAGACTTCTTCAAGTCTTCAAGTTCAAGTTAAGAAGAAGTTAATAAAAGACCGAGTATATCAAAAACCCTCAAACAACAGCAAATGATATGAAGAACAGAAACGAGAAAGATTTGATAGTATTCAGGTAGGCTTGTTAAAGAAGTTGTACGTTTGAGGAACGCTTACAATGCTACACTGATGTTATGGATGGAAATTTTTGATTTCTCTTTTAACAGCAAGTATATCGAGCTTTGCCGCACTGTTGCACCATAAAGAATACGAAATATACAAGACGGAGAATACGAGAATTTCAAAATCAAACATGATATGAATCAAGCTAAAAACATGTGCTAGATCGTCTCTTTTTCCTATACGATGTACACTGCCGTTCAGTGAAGTTCGGTCATACAATAAAAATCTATTATATCACACTGTATACAATTATTTTTATAATAATACATAAATAATACATAAAATTAGAAAAATATTAAGCATACACTCTTTTCTAAGGGATTAAAGTCATAAATTATTATGTAAAGTAGAAATATTGCGACAACCACAATAAAGTCCCTTTTATTATCATTCCAAGAATTTCTCGGAAGTACCGATCTTTTGAAACGGGTCGTTTGGGGATTATTAACGAACAATACATTTAGGAAATATACCGCAGTATCACTCTTGTTTATTTGTCGCAGGCGTAAAGATATAAATTCGCTTCATTTTACTGTTGAACGTGTATTGGTGTGCATCTGTCGTTTTTGCGCGAAAGTTTTAAGAAAATTTACTCCAAAATGGCACGTGGCAAGCCTACCAGTGTAGAAACACGTTCACGCATTATTACGCTGTTTGAAGAAGGATATTCGGGGCGACAAATTGCTGAAAAAATAAATATGAGAAGTTCAACAGTAAATGACATTATAAAGCGATATCGGACAACTGGAACTATAGAAAATCGTGTTCGTCCTGGAGCATCTAGGAAAACAACAAAAGCTGAAGATTTGAGAATTGTATAATTAAGCAAACGCAATAGAAAATTAACAGCGCTACAAATAGCAGCCGAAGTCAATCGCGGCCGTGAAGAACAAGTTTCGGCGAGTACGGTAAAACGTCGACTTCAACAAGCGGACCTTCATGGACGCATTGCCATTCGAAAACCCTTATTACGTCGGGGCAACAGAGCAAAACGGCTACAGTGGGCCCGTTCTCATCTAAATTGGTCGTTAGATGATTGGAAACACGTGCTTTGGAGTGACGAGTCAAAGTTTGAGGTTTTTGGGCAAAATCGACGAGTTTATGTCCGAAGATCTAAAACCGAAAAGTGATCCCGAACTGCATTGTGCCAACAGTGAAGCAAGGTCGTAGTTCTGTGTTAGTGTGGGGATGTTCCTCCTTTGCTGGGGCGGGAGATTTATGCAGAGTGCAGGGTGTAATGAGGAAGGAAAATTATTTTGCAAAACTCCAGGAATCATGCAGTGGCATCAGGATTGCGTATAATAAACCGTAACTTTACATTCATGCATGAGAACGACCCAAAACACACTGCGTTAGTGTATAAGAACTATCTAAAGGAGCAAGAAGAACAGCACACCCTGCAAGTAATGACATGGCCCCCACAAAGCCCAGATTTGAACCTTATAGAGTTGTTGTGGGATGAACTGGACAGGAGGATCCGAAAAATATGCCCAACTTCACAAGAACATTTACGAAATATTCTGCAACATGAACGGATTAATATTCCACAATCCCTTTTAACAAAACTTATCGAAAGAATGCCTAGAATAGTTCGAGCGGTGATTAACAGCAAAGGAGGTTTTTTCGTTGAAAAGAAAATATAATGTTCAGTATGTTATATTAGGCCAGAATAAGTTTTGATTTATTTATTTTTGTCTTTTTTACCTGTACATACAATAAAATTGCATTTTGTTTTTAGTTTCATTTGTTTCTGTAACCTTTTCATGTTTTTTATCAACCGACCGAACTTCTCTGAACGGCAGTGCACAACGTCATGTATTCTTCATATTTTATACAAAACAAGACAAATTGCGCCAATCCATACGCGAACATTAGCTTTATGTTACTACGGGTACAAGCCTTCTTAGGGCCGAATACAAATTAAGCACAATTAGGATTACGTTACGTGGTAATTTACTCCTACCGGCGCTGCTGTACCTATTACGCTAATTGAATAACGTTTCCCCCCACGAGCAAAAAAAAAATAACGACCGATAAAATTTGTTTCGAAACGCGTTGTACATTTAAGCGAGATTACGCCGGAGATATTGCAGTAACAGTTATCTTTACAAAGTTGTTGGTATTAAGGAAATTGCGCTAATTTATCTGGATGTAAAGCTATACGCGTTCGTATCTCCTGTAGAACGCAAGCCAGCTGAGAAGCTACACACTATCGTTTCATCACGACCGCGACTGCACGAATTCACCCCGTTAGGAACGCGAGCGAGAGAGATACTTCCGGAGTAATTTCTTTAATATATCCCTTAATTAAATTCAAAGTTATAAAATCGTAGGCAATTCCGCCGTCGCCCATATATATATTCAGCGAATTCGGTTTATATAGGGAGAGAGGATGGTTAGTATCGCTATATGTACATACTATGTGTGTGTGTAGTTTGGTGTACAATGTAGGGTAAGCAAACAATGTATAAGCATGCGTACGTTGGAAGTAAAACGAAGATCTCGCTTCGTCTAATGTAAATTGAAGACAGCTGGTGAATGTAATCGCGTTCGTGAATTGGTTAACAGTTGCATGTTGCGGTTTAGGGAAGACTTTGATAGCGGTTTAGCTGCTTAGATCACGATAAAATCACATATTTTCACAAGTAGCTATCTTACGAGGACTAATACTTACCACAAAACGGAGCTATTATGTACAATTTATGTAGAGAAAGGTATTGTTTTAATAAATAGAATAACTTGCATTAAATATAAAGATATTACCATGTCTTTTTGCCGATATTTAGTTGCAAGGATTCTAAGGTAGTATGGAAAATAACACTAAAGTATCGGTATACTCCGCATCATGCAAGTTATTATTTGATGAACTTCTATTGTCAACCACACGAAGCGTAAAACATGTGTCCGCTTTAACCTAATAAATCAATAGTGTTGAGTGGCCAATGATCTCTCTTCCACACTCATCAAATTTTTCATATAATTAGTTTCGTAAGCGCCTAATTCCCGCCACCAAATTACGTTCTTAATTAAATTTATGTTTTCTAATTCCGGTTTCATTTACGTGTTACACTTGACGATACAATATTTTCATATCCTGTAATGTAAATTATGTACTTAGCGTCCAGATTATTAGGTAACGGAAACGCCGAACTCTCCCTCTATTTTCCTAAAATTTATAACGCAGTTACCCTCTACATTATTTGGCAAATGTTTACATGAAAATGCCATAAGGAATGCAATAAAAAAAGAATAAATAGGCCGGAAAAATAAAGCGATCCTGAAATATTAATGCTCGCACGCTTAACGTCCGAAACGTCTTTCCTCCGAGTCATTGTTTTGAGCAAATTCTTTCCCTCTTCACGTCAGTGAAGGGTAGAGTCGTACCGCCAGAGAAATATTCCATTAAATTAAGCCGCGAAGAAAAAAGGGCTACGCAACGTCCCATTCTTTAGACGACGAATTAAATTACATATTGATCATAATATCATGACTTTACGAGGGTAAGGCTGATAATTTTGTCGTTCTTCCTTGAAAGAGATAAAAAAATAAAGGCGAAAACTGCGTCTCTTATGAACCATGAGGTGAATTCATGAATTTATTATTAGGAGCGGGCAGGCCACTGCTTGTAATTCCGGAATAAATTTTCATTGGTCTTAAAGACTTATCTCTGTAGGTATTCTCAAACATCTTCGGGTAAAAATAGAGATAAGTCTTATTTTTGTCTTTCTTGTAATGTACCATTGCCAATTTCTTTGGAAAGCGGCACTTCAAAAAATATGACACTTCGCTAGTATAAAGTTTCAGATGTTTGCCTTTAACAGTTTCCGTATAGTGATCGAATAAAATAAACAAGTTTCGCTTTTTAGAAAACTGGAATAAACAGAAGTTCGAGTTGTTATGAAACACTTTGTTTTACAGGATTTAACCCCGACAGACATAAAAAATGAGTTAGATTCCACTTTAAAGGAGTTATCTCCTTCGTTTTCGATGATAAAAAGGTGGTCTTGTGAATTTAAGCGCGTCAAGACGACGAACGTTTGGGACGGGCAAAAACAGCTTCTACCGACCAAAAATCACAATGCTGTGTAAAAGATCACCGACTTATGGTACGGGAACATTCTAAGATTGCAAACATCTCGATAGACCGCGTTGACCATATTTTAACCAATGGTTTGGATGTGAAAAACTTTCCACTCGGTGGATGCCGCATTTACAGATAACAGATCAAGGGTGTGTTCGAATGAACACATCTCAAGAATATTTAGATTTATTTAAACGTTATTTCGCTGACTTTCTTCTTCTTCTCGACGTTTTATGACAAGCAGATGGAATATGTTTCCACAATTACACGCCTGAGACGGAGGAACAATTGAAACAATTGATGTTATCAGGTAAAAGAGCGCCAAAAAAAGCGTAATTGCTGGAAAAGTTATGGCCACGAGTTTTCTGAGATTCTCGAGGTGCGGTGCTTATAAACTACCCAGAAAGAGGCAACACAATCACTGCAACACAATTACGCTTCACCACTAGACCAATTGAAGCGTACTATTCGAGTTAAACGTCCACATCTGGCCAAAAGGCTCTTTCTTCACGATAATGCACATCTTCGCATGTCTTAGGTTGTTGCCGCAAAACTCACGTTACGCTTCCAGGTGCTTCCGCATCCGCTGTATTCACAGATTTGACTCCCAGTGATTACTTCCTCATTCGAAAGTTGAAGAAATGGCTCACTGGACGAAGATTCATTTCAATTGATGAGGTAAAACTGAACAAACCGCTTCTTTTGCAGAGTTGGATAATTCCCATTATAGTGAGAGTATTAAGAAGATGGTCTCCTTTGACAGATTGTTGCATTTCTCATTTTTGAAACCCAAATTACTGAAGAAGTAATTCAAATAAAACAACACATTCTGCCTGGAGCATAACCTTTTGTTTTTACTCTTGACAATGATATATTTAAAATTTCGTAAAATATGCAATCACAAATCACACTATTCTATGAGCACAGAAGTGACTCATTTCAAATAGACTTAATCTCAATTTTTTTTGGATGCCTAAGAATGAACCCAGATTCCTGTAACAGCTGGAGACCAGGTTATGAACATGAAGTCTAAACGTTAATTCCTCATCATCAAAAATTGAATATGTGAGAATTTTTGCTATCCGCTTGTAATGCCAGAGAATCAGAAGATGTCCAGATCTCAAAGAAAATTTTCATGTCATCCCCATAACGTACAGAAAAACTTCTAATATTCATTACATTTGAAAACATAAAATAAAATTGGGCCTTCGTCTGAGGTACGATGTGAACCAACTCAAAAGTTCGCCTATCGCGCAACAAAATTAACTTATGATCGGCTATCAAGTAGTTTATTTATCGTGATAACAGGGTAACTTAGTAAGCTGGTAATGACAAAAGACTTGGGAAAGATATCATGCTCGTCATTTTCTTCTTTATTGACGTCTTAATACATTTACTAAAACAGTCAATTTATAATAAGGTATAACAGATAAGCTAAAGTAGTACATTTAGTAAGAAAGCATGGATACATATCTTTCCTTTCTTCATATCCAACGAGTTTACTCAAGCTTTCGTACAATTCGTGAATGCTAAATTCAACTATGTAAGGTTAATTGGTTAGTTTTAGCTGAAATTGTTAATTTGGTGTTCCTGCTGAAGATAATTGGCCAATATTAATGCTAGGTCTATTATTGCCTCCAACAACTGCGAAATTTGGTGGCAATTACATTATTTTAAGGCGGCAATCTAAAAAAAAAATTTCAAATTTTACTAACTAAATTCTAAAGTTTAGAATTACATTCCCGTATTGAGTGCTGGATTTTACAAGCTTTACACGCTACAAAATTGCACTTTCACGCATCCCTAAAGAAAAAAGCAATCTTTCTTGCCTTCCCTAATTCTCTCGCTGCTTGTTTTCTTCGATTTTGTAAACTAAATGTGATTACCAATACGTTTCCATGGACGCGTTGATTGATTCTGGCAATAACAAAAACAACTTCTTTCCTCGCTCAGCTTTCATTTTTCGTGGGGAGCAGAACTTGTTTTCGCACACTACGTCTCTTCTGCTGTAATTGACCTGAATTATGGTGCAATTTTTTGCGATTGCCGAATAGGAGCAATTCGTTCCCGACGCAAATTAGGATATCCCGTGTACTTGGGCGGCAGAAAAACAAGGTCTGATGGAGGGCGCTGCTGCGCTCGTATATAACGACCTGCTGAAAACGTATCGACCATCGGATGAGCATTTTCAAATCGCGTAGTCGGCCTTGCCGTGCTATATACGAGTGATTATAGATGTCTCGGTGAACTAAGTCTAAACAACGTCGATCTTTGGGATTACTTAAATTAAACGCAGATTTTAATTGGTGCAATTTTTTTTGTTTTTGTCGTTTCTCGCAGCACTTTCGACAACTCAAAATTGACGCAATTAATTAATTTTTATGGAACCTAGATCGGAGATACAAACAAATAAGTAGAAAATGTACTGCGTTAATGCAGTTCGTGGCCGCGTTATCGTGGAAACTTTCAGCGATCAGCACACACAACGATGCCCGGGGTTAGAACATTACCAGAAGCTAATATTTAACGTTTACTTTTGGCAAGATCAATATTAACGTTCAGTTATTACACCCCAAACCAATAGCGAATTCGTAAATACATAACTTGGAAGTAGTATAGAATTTTGGCTGGAGAATTTGGCACAGTCTAAGAAACCGATTTGCTAAATTAAACACAGTATATTGCGTAATTTCCTGGAATTAGGGCGTATTGTACAAACTGTAGGAAGCAGAAATAGATACGTCTGTTAATATAAATTAAGATTTTTGAGGTTAATTTAGGTTATGGCGTAATTATTGGACAAAATCTGTCAGTGAAATGGGAAGATTAATGATCAAATTTAAATGAATCTCTCTAATTGTAACTTCTCGTGATATCAGCTTATTCACATATCGTTGGTTTAAGGTTTTAAAATAAATTTTGTCAGCATGTTTGTGACTTATGAGTCTCAACATTTCAAAAATAAATAGTTCTGGTTTATTTAATGTTTGAAAAGTAAATTATTGAGAACAAAATAGAACAAACGGAAAACAGTATTACGGATTAATTCAAAATCAATCTTTATTGGGTAAGCTCCTTTTCCAGCATTCTCTTCAATATTTGCAAATTATTCATCCATTTATCAATTTTTAAACATTCTTTGAATAGACGTAGTGTACTGGATGAACTTATATTCACGTACCTCTTCCCATTTCTTGGCTTTGGCTATATTTGCCAACCGTCACGATAGCTTAACTTTATTTTATGGCTCCAGATGGATTATATTTAAGGCACCTGATATCAGTAACTTGTGGGTCACCTTTTTTAAATCCTTGCCGTATATAATTGTAGAATTACAAGACAAAACGATTTGAAAAATCAAAAGCGTGGTAATTGACATTACATGGTTTAATATTCAATTTAGCAGGCTTGCAAATAGAGACACACCCAACTGGAATGTAAATCTCCGTGTTTCGAAGCTTTTCGGTTAATAACTTAACAATTGTAATGTCTCTTTCCATACTGCAGAAAACAAACATGTTACTATTTTTGTTCTAGCAGCGCCATTCATCGCTGAATATTATCACCTGATCTCCTTTCTCAGTATTCAAATTTATAATAAGGGAATACAATATTCAAGCTGATCTTTGCTAATTCCGTGAAGCCCACGAAAAGTGGTGAATTTTACTCATATTCCTTGTTGTTTGTTTAAGGAAAATCTTGTGTTTAATATTGTTCTTAAAATAATTAAACATTAATTTTTCTGGGCATCAGTCCTAGGTTCTAACATTCTTTTCTTTTTCTTTACGACCAAAGGATTCTGTGATGAATAATATAAAGTAACATATTGTTCTCACTTATCTTTGGCGTATCTTGATGATGTTACTGCATGAGACGGATGCAGGTATTTCTTTTTCTACGTTTGAGATCGTTATTTGATTTAAATAGGTTATCTCATCTCCTTAAGAATCTTCCTCCTCAAAATCAGTAATTTAGACACCTTAGCTGTTTGATAAATATCATCCGATAATCTGCAGCAGGTCTTATTGGTATCTGCTGTGTTAACCATGAATCCTGCAAGTTGTTATAAATCTTGTTGAGTAAGGTTGATAACCTGGGACATTGTAGCTGGACGTTCTGAACACAATTTCCCCAAATTGAGGAGATTTTGAGTTTATATCTTACTGAGGACTACTATTCTCTCTAAAATCAATAATGGAATATGGAAATCAACAACGTTATCTTTTAGTGGAAACTGGAGGACTTTTAAAAATTTGTTTTATTATGGCAGTTTATTTAAACTTTTCTATGAAATTTTGTCGTGCAAAGCGGTGAAGCACATATGGTTTGTGCAGTATCTTCTCGTTAGCATAGTTTCTCCTGATGGACGAGATTTCAAGCTTCAATATCTTGCTGAAGGCTTTTGCTTATTTTGATCCATCTCATTCTAAGGTTAACACTAATTTATGGAAAAGTATCATTCTAAACCTGGTATCCTTTTGTTTCGTTAAACTCTGAATTATTAGAGATTTGCTTTCTTTTGAGAATTTATTCTATATTTCTCTCCATCATTTTCTTTTTTGTTGATATGTTCGCTTATATAATAACAAAACACTCGCCATTAACGCAGTATTTAAATGTCGGCATTGTTGGTCTATTTCGTTTAGTATTTCCAAGTTATAAACGTATATTTTGTAATATTGAAGATGACTATCAACTTTGTAAACTAAATCTTCAGTAGAATCAGTTTCCGAAAGAAAAGAATTGAAAACCATTTAAAGGTCTACTTTCGAAGCGCAGGTCTTCTCTCTGAGAAAGAGATTTAAAGTTAATATCCTAATTAGGACTTATATTTACTCGAATCCATTTGATTCTAAAAGGATTGCTGAATAATGCTGAATATTGCTGAATATCTCAATTTAAAGATGCTGGATATTTAGCTGCTGTTAATCTAACATGTTTTTAAACTACTTGATTTGATATTTGCAAACAGATATAAATTGTTAGAAGAAACAAACTTTTCTAGATGGTCTACAGGAAGTCCCAGATTTCTCTTTCCTCGAACTATAATTCTTGACATCATTGAAACTTTTTCACTGTCTTTTATGGAGGAGCCAAACTCGGTAGAAGAATCTTTTTCATTATTAGTAACATACGAATATAATGTAATTCTTTGAAGTTCTCCAACGCGTCGCCGATCTAAAAATAGAAGCTGAACATAGACAAGTCCTTGAAGGAGTATGAAAACTTTTCCATTTGTCTAAAATGTTCTTTACAAATATTTTTTACTTTCTTCGAGCAAATAGGACCGTTAGCAACGTTAAATCTTCACTTAGTTAAATTAAAGATGACCACTTTTTATGTTAAAGGTTTTGCGTTGACTTCACATCGCCATTCAGCGGTGATTAATTCTTTTAAGGTCGTCAGCTTTTTAAGATCTTCCTCTATGCATTCTTTTAACAATGTTCCCACATTAGCAGCAAGTGAAGGGGAACCATATGTTTCAGTACGTTCGTCAAATTTTGAAATCATTCTTGTACAACGTACGAAATAGCACCGGCTCTCATATTATGGAATACTCCTTTCCCCAATAGATTGTTTTGTTAATAAGCACTCAATACTGACTGGCCATTAGCTTGTGCACATCATCGTATTAACGTTAAAATTCCTATTTCCTCCAATCTATCACGATTTTTCGATAACTATTTGTGTAAATAAGGTAAAAAATACGAGTACATATATCTTTTATTCTCCCAACTCTGGTATAAGATTAAAAAAAAACAACATATTTCACGTTGATATAGCTACTTACCGATAAGAGCAAGCTTCAAGACAAGCTTTCCTCTACACGACATAACTACATATGTATGTAATTGTAATTTACAACGTTCGTAACCATCTAACCTAATCACGCGTGTTCCACAAGAAATACCAACAAGTAGATTTAACGGGCATTATTCAAAAAACTAACTACTTTGGTGCATGTATATATTCTCCATGGGGCACCGGTACCGACAATGAGCAATTCAAAAGAAAGAGTTCCGTTTACTTACAAACAAATATTCAATATACATTTACAAAAAAGAAAGAAGAATGTATTCCGAAAAATGTTGCTTAGAATGAAATAATCCAGTTTCTCCACTTCCACAGTCTCCTTGTTATATATACATACATCCCTTCCAGTTTTCTTTTCGCATGCAAAAGATTTGCTAATATTCCGAAGTGATTTACGAGGTGGGTCAATTTTCCTCCCGAAAAGCCCTCGCAGCACATTGAATATTTAATATAAAGAAAAAGGAGGATGGGAGAAGAAGAACGGCTAGAAACCATACTTCTTTTGATAGTAGCCAGATTACAAGAAATCCGCATGACGGAGATACCAGCGTCCAACGTCGACTGACGGAGATGGTACCGAAACAACGAATATTTACTACGATAATCCAGTTATTTATTTAGAACCTCGCTTTCGCCCTCTCCTTTCTCTACTATTGTTCGCCGGCCTTTCCTCGCTATATTCCGAGTTAGAATCGAATAATCGGAAGCGGAAGCCGGGCTCCGAAATCCGCGACGAATCCCTTATTGGAATCGCTCTCGATATACGGAATGATTCCTTTTATGACGGGGGGAAAATATCAATAAAATATTGAAAGATTGTATATCACGGATTCGTTTCAATACTGCGGCGCTCCGTTCTGATAAGGAAGATTAAGGTTAAGAGCCTCTGACAAATCCCGGAGGCAATAACGATCGATCTAATCAGCGCATCTATAAATTTGGAGTTTTTGCGTCGTCGAGGTTGAGATACTGCGTGGAGAATTTCTGGTTACTCAGTATACTTTTATTAATTTAATATAACATATATTGTCCGTCTAGAAAGTATCCGGAATTTATTATTTTTCTTAATTTGAATATATTTCTTTTTTGTTGCATCCTAAGACAAAAGTAATGCATCAAGTAGGTTGTGCCGACTGTAGGCCATGGAAAAAATCATATAACAACACCAACTATCAAATATTGTTGATTATTAACAGGCTTAATATTTGTGAAATAATGTCGCAAGTAGAAAGAAGAAAGTTGGTGGAATATTTGTATAGAAAAGGTGTTCAAAACGTTAAAAAATTAGTGCAATTGACTGAACTCGGAAAAAGTGCAGTATATGAGACAATAAAGAGGATAAAAAAATAGGAGAGATATGAGACATGGACCAGTTTCTGGAAGACCGCGTAAGATTAGCGGAAACAATCTAAACGCTTTAGTGACTTTAGGACGACAAAACCCGCGCCTAGGGTTTCGAAAACTGGCTAACAGATTTGGAAATCAACGTCAAATAAGAGGGTGTCCAGAAACTGTCCGCATTTCACTGAGAAGACAAGGTTACTTATCAAGGAAACAAAAAACAATCTCTGCAATGACACCTCTACAAAAGCAACGAAGAATAGATTTTAGCCAACGATTTCGAGACGACAATTTTAGTGATGTTTTTATATCTGCCGAAAGTTGTTTTCAGCTTGGTGCAAATCATTTAAGAATTCTAATGTTACCGTTCAAATTTCCAAATTTCCCACAAAAATAATGGTTTGGGGAGCAATCTCTCAGCATGGTGCTACACCTCTCTGTATAATTGATGGCACCGTTAATAGTGCAAAGTACTGTGAAATTCTTAATGGCCTTCTACTTGAAACGGCTCGTGCTTTATATGCCGAAGGGTGGCGTTTTCAACAGGATAATGCAAGATGCCATACTTTTGCCTACACTAAAGCTTGGATGCTAGAACAAAACTTTGTAACAATTCCATGGCCAGCAGCTTCCCCAGAGCTTAGTCCCATCGAAAACATATGGGGACTAATGAAAATTGAAGTAGAACAAGCAGCACCACGAAGTAAAGGAGATTTGATTCGGTCAGTTTTACAAGCCTGGACCGCTATCACCGAAAAGTATAGCGTTGACCTTGTTTCGAGATTACCTGAACGTTTAGTTGAATGTTTGCAGTTAAATGGAGATTGTATTAGTAAATGAGATGAATTATTTGTTCTGATTTTATTATTCAAGTAATAAAAATATTTACCGTCAAATTATAGCTGTGGTTTTTGTTTTCCGGATACTGTCTAGACGGACTATACATAAATTTCTTAAAATAGATATGTAACAGCGTATTCCTTTGGCCACTCTGCCTCAGCCAAAGGAATACACTGATAAGGATTTTACCACGAACTGAGTTTAAGATGCCTAACCTACCGGTGATTCGAAGAAGAATCCCAAGTATTTAGCCGATTCTGGCTTACCAAATGTACTAGTGCCTCTCATTGAAAATACTAAATTTTGAATTAATTTAATTGAAGAAAGTCTGTCAATTGTTTCATCGACGAAAAGTATATATTTGTTACATACATCGAAGGTCCCCGATATGGAGCCCTGCGGCACTGAAAATATTTCGAATTACGAGGGTCGTTTTAAAAGTTTCCGGCTTAGCACAGAGACGAGTATTTTTTTTTAGCAAATTCAGTTTTATTTCACAACCTAGTCTCCTTGTCCAAACAGTAGTTGACATCTCCTTCGGCAAAGCAGCTATTTACAAATGCGATGAGCTCCTCAATCAATGAAAATCTCCGAGCGAAATCTTGAGCTTAGAAAAAAAATCGCTAAGAATCAGATCTGGTGACTGGAATGGGTGGTCGTTTTTCCACAATTTCTGCCTTCAGCCTGGCAAGTAATGAAGCGCAGTATGTTTCCCCTTTTTCAAGATACTCAATTAAAACGACTATTCCAAAAAAAAAACAGAGTAACTTTCACACTTTCTCACCCAATGAAGCAATCCTTTTTCGGAGCCGATTCACGCCACGTACTCTATTGATTCGTCTGTAACTTTGCTTCAGAAATGTACTGGTGTATCCAAGTTTCATCTACCGTTATTAGCCAATGCCAGGATCCCAATTTATTTCTCTTAAACTACTCCAACAGTCAATATATGAGCCAACCAAGTGGTACGACCACGTGTAGACGTATTGGCTTTCAAATTTAAGAATTTACTATTCGATTTCTTTCAATTTCTATGGAAACGCTATCATCAGCTTACACAAACGGCTGCTAAACAACATGGCTAAAATTTTCGAAAGAATCTTTAAACGCATGCACCAGAATATGTTTTACGGGTAACGCCATCTTCGTGTGCAGTGTTGAAACTTTTCTACTACCGTCGCTCTTGTTGATTACTTCATAGCTAAGTTATAAAAATATTTTAACAAGTTAACTGAGAATTCCACTTATGTCGCAGAACCAAACTGACCAGGACAGAAACCAACGTGTCGCTTTAGAAAGCTGGGCTTTATAGACATGAAATATCCTGAAAAGAACTCATTAAGCAGAAAAATTTCAAATTAATACTTTGTACTAGCCACTTCCATATTTGCTAGCTTTACCGCATAAACAAGTCCCATCGATTTGAACGTAAATTATAAAAAACACAGATTCTCGTGCCAGATACCGTGAGTGACGGACGTGTTTACCATACGGTCAACACGCCTGCCGTCACCTCGGCATAAAGGTTCATTTATTTACACAATTATTATTATAATTCCGTTATTTATCATCTAACAATCCAACAAGGTTTAGTGAGTGATTAATTTCTTACCTAGATTTTGCGTTTTTACGCAAATCTATCGTACAAGTGCATCTGCAAAGAATTTCTCCGACAACGGCTTTTTGCCTAGAATATAACATCGACATTCGAAGTTATTTTCGAAACAATTTTGACGCTGCAGTTTTGGTGAGAATTTTCTTTCTATCCTTGTCTGGCACGAGAACTTAGATTAGACGGTCGCCAGGTCGGTCGTACGGTGAGGCGCGTCGGGGGAAGGGAATAGGCCCTCTCTTCCCGCCGCTTCACCGCTTCGAAGCCGTAGTGCGGCCTGCGCGGTAATTTTTTGCCCGCATTCCACTTGGCTGTCTTCGTTCTAAACACCTTTTTACATCTATATTTTTATTTTTATTTTTATATCTACACATTTTATTAAGTTATTATCGCCGTATTCGGCCTTTTAAATTGTTTGTCTTTGTCCTATTTTACTTTATTATAATTATATTGACATTTTATCTTTACGTTTTATTCCTGATAAAATATATTTACTGTTAGTCCGGCCTCGTCTCGATCTTTGCGTTTGCATTTATATGTGAGCGCCGGACTATTACTATTGCATTGACACGCTTTACTTTACACGTTGGCTGCTTTCCTCCGGCCTCCAATTATCCGACACTTCGTCATAGCCCGGGAGTAGAGCTTTACAGCTACTTCCCGGGCCACTACTTGGATCGTCTTTTAATCGTCGTTAATTAGGGGCTAATTGGCGACTAATTAGGAGCTAATTAGCCTAATTAATTAATTAAAAAAAAAAAAAAAAAAAAAAAAGACGCATACACACATAAAGAGACGATTTGCTATGTCGAAAATTTTAAGGACCCCCCCGTCCTCTGAGACTCCCAAACACCCGGACACACCTATTCCGGCCTCCCCGGCGTTGAGCCTGTCTGGAACCCCGGACTCTGAGCCCACCCCTGTCCGGCGTATGTCCCCGCTAGACGCCGACTTAACCAACATCGAAGCCCTGTCTGACGATCAAATTCTCGGCCTGGTCGCGGCCTTGAATAACATTCTGCAGAAGAGACGGAATCCGCCCCAGATCTTGTTTGCGGACGTCCATAATAACACAACTACGTCCAAGCGAAGGGCAGAATTCTCGCCCATCAGCGATGATACTTCGTATGCTTCTACGAACTCGCTGGTGGCGGCCGTGACCAGAATGGGCCAGTTGGCGTCGCCCAAGAAGAAGCGGGTGGCAAGGTCTCCTCCTCTACAGGAGACGGTGCTGCTGCACCCCTCGCCGAATTCGGCCGGAAGGCGCTCCCTTCCTGCGAAGGCTGGGGGTGGGAACCGAATCGACGCCCATAAACGGGCCACTTTGGGGGACCTCGATCACATTGAGACCGTTCGTACCCAGCGGACTCTTCCTGGGGCGCCTCCGAGCGCTGCCGCTGCCTTCCCGCGTGCAGCTCCCGCCCCTTCATCTTCTCGGGAGCCGACAGCCCCCCAGGCTGTGCACGGGGGAGGTTCGACCTCAGCTCCACCAACTGATGCGATCCCTCCTATCGTCTTGCGGGACAAGACCAAGTGGACCTCCATCTCCACAGAGTTGCGGCGCCGAGGACTCAAGTTCCTGAAGGCGCAGAACATCGGCGACGGGATAAGAGTGTTCCCCGCCTCCGAGGCGGATTTCCGTGGGGTGACCAAACTCTTTCTGGCGCAGTCAATCCCGTTCCACACCTACCAGCTCCCCTCAGAAAAGCTCCTCAACGTCGTTCTGAGGGGTGTCCCCTCCGAGATCCCGGAGGCGGACGTGGAGCGGGACCTCACGGAGATGGGATACTCCCCGGAGGGAGTCCTACGTATGCGCCGCTTCTCCGATAAGAGGCCTATGCCTCTTATCCTGGTCAAGGTCCCAAAATCACAAAAATCGATATTTAACATCAAGGAGGTGATCGGTCTTCAGATCGTCGTGGAATCGCTGAGGTCCAGGCCGAACGTCGGACAGTGCTTTCGATGTCTAAAGTTCGGCCACGCGCAGAGCCGCTGCACCGCCCAGCCTCGATGTGTGCGGTGCGGCGAAGACCACCCGTCGAGGGAGTGCCAACTCCCTCGCGAGGAGCCACCAACCTGCGCTAACTGCGGCAGCGCGCACCCTGCCAACTATCGGGGGTGCCCGAGGTTTCCAAGGGTCAAATTGGTCCCCCTGAGGTCGGATCGGCCGACTCCGAAACAGCCCGATCCGCCCACCCGACCGGCTGCCCCTGGCCGTTCTTACGCCCAGGCGGCTGCCGCGTCCCTTCCCAAGCCGGACAGGCCAACTGCTCGGTCTCAGAGACCGAGGAATGACGCCGGGACTCCCCAGCTCCCCAAAAGGGGCTCACACAACACCCGTGAGCCCACTGTTGACCTTGGAGCGATGTTGGACTCGCTCCAAAGGGTCGCCGCATCCCTGAACGCTGCGGTGGGCCAACTCAGGGCGATCATCCCTTCCGCCGCCAAGAACCGAACCGCCTAATGGGAGGCCATCAAGAAATTAAAATCATGGCGTGGAACGCAAACGGGATATTAGGAAAAATAAACGAACTAGCCGAGGCCCTCCAGCGATACTCGGTAGACGTCCTTCTTCTCTCCGAGACATGGCTGCGTCCCTCGAACACCTTTAGGCTGCCGAACTTCAACATCTATCGTTCGGACAGGCTGGCGGGGGCTAAGGGTGGCACGGCAGTTGCCGTTCGCCACACCCTCCGTCATCACGCAGCCCCTCTTCCGGCGTTCTCGTTCCTCGAGGCTACGGCTATTATTTTGCATCTTCGTAATATTGGTCCCCTCAAATTGGTGGCGGTTTACGCCCCACCCGGCAGGGTGTTTGATCCTGCGGACTGTCGGGCTCTGTTTCGAACAGCCGACGCTGATGTTCCGGTCGTTGTTGCGGGTGACCTCAACTCCAAACACTCGCTTTGGGGTTGTAGAGTCACCAATGGCTATGGCAAACGTCTACTGTCATACGCCCAGGAGGATGAAATCCAAATTCATTCCCCCTGGGAGCCGACTTACTATCGGGCAGGCACGCGGCCGGACATCCTGGACATCGCTTTGTCCAAGAGCTTTGCCCACGGGTTGACTGTCGAGACGGAGTCCGACCTTTCGTCGGATCACAACCCCATCTTCATCACCATCGGAGGGGATCCGGTGCGGCTGGAGTCTCGAGGAGGGACCCGGACGAATTGGGACGCCTTTGCCTCACTAGTGTCTCGGGGATGTGGAGATCTACCGGGTGACTTGCGGTCGTCCGAGCAGATCGACTCGGCGACTGAGCGGTACACCGAGGTCATTACGACCTCAATGGAGAGGGCCTCGGTCCCAGTTCCACGCGCTGACCGACGATGGCTTCCCGCCGCGCTGAGGGAACTTATCCAGCGCAGGCGCAGGGCGGTGAAGAGGTCTCATCGAACTTTTGACCCGGCGGATCGGATGGTGGCCAACGAGCTCACGAAGAGGGTGCGAGGGGAACTGGCCGAACTGAGGAAGCAGGAGTGGAGCGAGAGGGTGAGATCCCTCTCGACGGAGGACGGCTCCGTCTGGAGGCTCGCTAAGCTCCTGAAAAAGAGGGGTAACCGCCCGATTCAGCCGTTACAAGCTGAGTCGGGCCTAAAGTACTCAGAGGAGGAAAAGGCGGAGACCCACGCGGACCTCCTGGAGGACATCATGCGGGGCCGCGATGACGAGGACGAGGAGTCCGAGGACGAGGATTGCGAGAGCCACAGCGACCCCCCTTGTTCCACGGAGGGGATGCCTGTGGTCGCGGCCACGGCCGCCGAGTTGGAGGCCATTGTGTGCCGCTTGAAGGACAGAAAGGCGCCGGGACACGACCGCATTACAAACAAGGCGGTGAAGGCGCTCCCCCACTGCGCCATTGCATATCTGCTGGCAATAATCAACGCGTCTATGAAGATCGCCCATTTTCCGACCATCTGGAAACACGCGATCGTGGTGCCGGTCCTAAAACCGCAGAAGGACCCTGTGTCGCCCGGAAGCTACCGCCCCATAAGTCTCCTGTCATCACTCGGAAAGATCTACGAGGCGGTCATCCTATCCAGATTGAGGGATGACCTGGTGGAGTTAGACCCTTTCCCCGATGAGCAGTTTGGATTTCGCGCGGGACTTTCCGCCGATTTCCAGCTGCTCCGCCTGTCCGAGTGCGTCAGGGACGCGATGGAGCGCCGAGAGACCGTCGGGGCGGTGTTTCTGGACATTACCCGGGCGTTTGACACAGTTTGGCACCATGGGCTACTGATGAAGATGCGGCAGATGGGGGTGAGCGCGGCGGTCGTGTCGCTGGTCGCGTCGTATTTGACCGACAGGACGTTTTCCGTCCTTTGCGGGGCGGCGAGCTCGAGCCGGAGATCGATCCGGGCCGGAGTACCTCAGGGGTCCCTATTGGCCCCTGAGTTATTCATCCTTTACACATCAGACGTTCCGCGACATCCAGAAGTCCAGCTGTCCATCTACGCTGACGACACGGCCATCTACACCGTTAGTCACAGCGAGGTGCTGATAGTTGGACGACTCCAGACGGCGTTGGACTCCATCGTCGACTGGTTGTCGCGATGGAGACTGCGGGTGAATCCTGGGAAGACCGTGGCGGTCCGCTTTACGAAGAGGACCAGGCCGCCGCCACTGGGGGTGGAAGTGGATGGAGTCCGGATACCCTGGAGTGCCTCGGTCAAGTACCTGGGTGTGACCATCGATCGGCGCCTGACATGGAAGCTCCATACGGCGTCGATCAGAGGAAGGTTCGTCGGTGCCAGGAATGCGCTGCTGCCGTTGCTCGGACGTACCAGCCCCCTGGATTTGGGGCTGAAGATACTTTTGTACAAGTCCTGCTTGAGGCCGATAATCACCTATGGCGCTCTGTCATGGGTGACGACAGCGGCGACACACATCAACCGACTCGAGGTGCTCCAGAATAGGATCCTAAGGACGATAACGCGGGCCCCATGGTATGTCAGGAACACCAGACTGCGAGAAGATCTGCAGGTCGCCAGCATCCGTGAATACCTCCAGGAGCTGGCGACGAATACCTGGAAGCGGGCCCAGGACTCCTCCAACCCCCTCCTGGCCAGAACGGTGGAGGATCCCCAGGACCGCCCTCCGCCTCGCCTGAGGATACGCAGAGTCGCGGACATACTACCCAACGTCTGATGGCATCGCTCCGGCCCCCTTTAGAAGATGTATGAGTGAAAAGATCTCCAAACGAGCAGCTGACGCTCGTTAATATGCGATAAAAGAGCTCAAAGGCCCCCCGCCTAGCTCTAGTGAGAGAAGGAAAGACCAAAAAGAAGACATGAAATATCCTGAAAAGAACTCATTAAGCAGAAAAATTTCAAATTAATACTTTGTACTAGCCACTTCCATATTTGCTAGCTTTACCGCATAAACAAGTCCCATCGATTTGAACGTAAATTATAAAAAACACGCAAAAGCAATTTATTTTGCAAATCAGCTATATTCTATAAGAACTTCAGCGATTTATTTTATATTAATATGCAATTTGGGGAATGAAGTGAAACTCCGATATTTTATCAAATTATTCAAGGCAAATTTCACCAGTAAATCCATTTTACACGTCCAGATACACATGAAAATAATGATACATAAAAGTAATTTATGCCGCGCACATTTGCGTTACGCTACTGCCATAAAAACCGATATCAGAAAGAAATTTATGTCCTCCAGATAATGTCGTAGTGATGAACGATTACAGCATAGTTAAAAAACGAGCCCGTGTATCCGATAAATTGCTAGCAGCAAAACAGGCAAGACTGTACACTATATCCTCATCGAAATTTTAGAATTTCAAGCGACTTTTGTGTAAAACAGATGTCAATAACTTAAAGAGTTAATGATGTCTATGTTCTCACCCAGCGAGGATATTGTGTACGTAAATTGTGCTCCCCGAAGAAAGAATTTTGTGGTAGTCGCTCAAGCACTAAAAAGCTGATTAGCACCGACCTTAAAGAAGGCATTACAACTTTATTTCAAGAAATTTTCCCTTCCTGCGAGAATTTTCTAGAACACAGCTAAATATACAAATAACGTCGGATATTGGAAAATTCACTTCGCTAATTGGAAATTCCTAAAACAAAGAGAACGGGAAATCTCCGACGGAGAGTAGAAAATTATAAAAAAAAAACGGTCCCTTCAGGGTTTCTGAGAGGGATAGGTGTTTTGCTTTGTTTACTTCACGTATTTCTGTGATTAATTTTGTTGTTTTGTAATTATTTCATTTTGTTCTAGATATCTTGTTAAGTTGTGGTAGAATTTTTTAGTAGCTATTCTTTTACTGTATAAACCTTGCGAGGCGTTCTCTTTCTGGACTACTACATAATGTGAAGAATATTAACTTCGTCGAGCGCTGCATGCACCACTACTGGTAATAGCTGGACCGTCCAGAGTTCACCAAATAAATCGGGGTGAAGAAAAATAAACGAATTTAATAATATGCAAAAAGAAAACAATCTTTATTCGGGAGGTTAAAGTAACACTAAATCAAATAAGTGGAAGTATTTAGCAACTTCTTAAAACTAAACCGAAAACTCGAATAACTTCTAATACGGAGTAACATTTACAACATGACATGCAATTTTATTTGCAAGGAGCTCAACGGCTCCACAGAATGTATTGCCGCGCTTCGGTGTGATTGAGGGTTTACTCCCTCTAATTCTAATATATATCGAGAGGTACTTACCCGACGATCTGCCTTCGTTCCTCTTGATATTCCTCTTATTGCGGTAACTGGGGGGCGGAACTCACGACGCAATTCAATTTGTTACACAACCTTTTATTCTATTCTTTCTTATTTTAACTATTTTAATTCTTTGTTACTGCATTTAAACCCTTTCTAAACTGTCCTGATTACTCTACTCTTATTTACCTCATCATCTACCCTTCTCTAATTCCTAACTTTCATCTCCTCCTTTACCTTTGGTCCTTTTCTTACTTTCTTCTTATTTCATCTACGTTGGAATCAAAATCCAATACTTCCTACAATTGCGCATAATGTCTTTCGTCAACATCGGAGTTATCTATAATACATCCTGTACATGTGAAATGCTGATGACAATCCGGCACATTGAATTCTAAAAATTCACTATTTCGCATTTTATAAAATCTTTGATCGTGTGATGATTTATGTTCAAACGCAGCGGTTCCAATTCAAACAAATGAAGGCGAAATAACGAATAAGTCGAACCGCGAAAGCAGGCCGACGGTAGTATATTCCCTTCACATGGAAAAAATTCCATGACGGACCGTGAAAGCAGATCAACAGCGATATACCTCCCGAGACCTCGTTGTCCGTCTGAAGTAACAGACATGTCAACCGTTTGCTTGAAATGAAAATTTGAGCGGTCTACATTGCCAATTTCTCACGATTAAAGTGCGCTTCACGAAATCAGCAGAGACTAGACAGACTCGTGTTTTGTCGACTCTCGGGGAAACAGAAGGCAACACGAACCCCTCTCATGAGATGAATAAACACGAGCTTGTCTAGTTTCTATTAATTTCGTGAAGCGCATGGAAAGTGGCAAATTTTACTCATGATGCTTGTGCTTATTGCCTTCTAACGT
This sequence comes from Marronus borbonicus, assembly GCA_902655005.2. Lineage (NCBI taxonomy): Eukaryota > Metazoa > Arthropoda > Insecta > Coleoptera > Scarabaeidae > Marronus > Marronus borbonicus. The sequence goes on from LR737387.1 coordinate 11,399,022, forward strand.
GATGTTTTTTATTCCTTATGTTAGCTTAAAATGTCCTTAAATTTGTGCGGACGGTCCATGGTTCTTTACCGCCTCCATATGCCGTGAAACATTTAATCCAAAGCCATGATGGAAATTTCACCATTTTAGAAAGAGTCTGAACTTCCAAAAGAAAATTCGAATACCATTTTTCAGCGGACAGAAATAAGCTTTTCTTCTCCTTCTAATCAGGTTACAAGTAACAAGCAAGCAGGGTCGTAAATCACGAATATTAACCGGGTCACGGAGCGGTAATTGCCGTAGGTTTTTTTCTCATTGAAGACCGCCGACTTTTCCCGCACGTAATGAACCAGATAATCGCCCACAGTAACGATCATACAAGGGGCAGAGTAATTTACTGTATTAAGGAGATAAATTATAAAAGAAAGTGAATTACATAGCTGATAGTTTGTTTCGAATTTTCTAGGTATTTCCAGCGTTAATTTACGTCGCTTTTAAAATAAATTCATGAACTTAAAGTTCGCAGAGAAACAGTTTAAACTAATTCCCATAAGATAACGACGCCTCGTTAAAAGTAACCGACGCTTTAAATTCTTAAATTAATTGAATGCCATAGGTTGGAAATAAGCGATTTTATGGTCTATAACAAGATTTTTCTAAACTAATTTAAAATTTTTTAAAACAGTGCTTTCATCTGATAGACACTATTTAAGTGAACGTAAAATTGAACTGAAACGGAACTTTACAGAGTTCAAAATGACAATCCGAATATCAAGTATGTAATGGGCAAATGATGGCCGACGAACTAGCCAAGATTGGCTCTAAAAGACAATTCATAAGCCCGTACATGGAATCACAAGGGACTCTGCTAGAAGGGAGAAAGTCAACTACGAGCTGAAGTTTCCTATTAACGTAAGTGGACCCAGAAAACAAGGGATTAAGACTATTATCGGATTAGTGGTTGGACATTGCCTCCAGAAAAAGCATCTATATGACGTAGGTCGAGTAGGCGAACCTTGATACAGAAGATGCAAGAGGAAACGAGTTTGCATGTAAACTGCACTAGTGAGGAACTAAAGGTACTCTGGTAGAAACACTTCGGAAAGGATCTGGTCGAGCCTTCGAAAGTACTCAAATGGCCCCTATAGAGGACACTAAGTTGGCTGAGTGGGAAATGAAAGTTTCGTTGGGGACGGTACAAAGAGAAGATTATTAATATTAATAATATTGCTCCACATTACTGGAATAATATAATTCTTGGTATTCAGCAGTTGCTTCATTGCATCATTTTACCAACTGCTCCTTCGGATTGGCATGTTGAACTTTATTATTATTACCAAATTGCTTCTGCTTGAAGACGCCATATAATTTCGATTTAGGATTTTCAGTATATTTCCATTTTAACACACAAATCAGAATCTCTATAAAGAGAATATTTAGATATATATATTTTTTTTATATTTATATAAGCTTTTGCATAGCTAACGCAAAAGTAACAAAATGGAATATAAAATGCTACGTACAAAGTTCAGAGCGAAGTTACAATTTCCTCCACTTCATTTTGATGTGCATAAGTGGTACCCACAGCCCTATATATTCCACCTAAGGTTGGTAAGGCTGGGAAACTTTATAGGCAGCGGTAATGGCGGAAAGTACTAAATTTTTCAATCGAATCAAATACAAAATTCCACGCCGTCCTTTTTACAAGTCGGAAATGCGAGGCGGCGATGGCGGCGACCTAACCTAGCAAAAAGGAGGCTACTCAACGTTACGGCAGGAAAAACTCGGTCGCGTTTTAACCATAAAAATGATGTATGCATATATGTAGTGACAGAAACAAGAAAAATAAAGCTAAAGGAGAAAAAACGTATTCCGTGCTGCTCTCGAATATGCTTCTCTTTGCTTCCATAGGAGCATAAAAAATGCAATGGTACCTTATCATTTTCGCACTACCAGAAATATGGGAGGAAAAAGACGGGAGGGCGTCGTGCCAATAGGGAGAACTGTCAGAAGGAAATTGATACACGATCCTACGATCTTAAATATGAATACGTCTTTGTTTCTACTGCACCAGTAACACAGCGATGCTACTGCGTATAGAATGGCTTCAAAATTCTCAACAGAAAAGGATAAATAAAATTGTCAGCTGTAGCTATGCACATAATCTCTATAAATAATTAATTTTACATTTTTGAGATAAGCACAGAAAATCGAAGGATGCAACTTGAGCATTTACCGTATTGACCTAGCAATAGGTATTTTTATACAAACAAAGCCTGGATGAAACAACCTCATATGTTTAGTGCAACGCCTTATCACTAAGCCGCAAGTTTAAAATTGAGAGCAGGAAGTCTCCATTTCCTAACGGGAGAACTGTAGATTGTAAAGTTGGTGCAGTTACAAAGCTGGTAAATTATATCAGCAAATAAAATTTGTTTAATTTCCTCTCAATTTAAAAAAAAAAAATTTTTAATATTTTATATCAATTTAATTAAGACATTTTACCTTCTATAAAATAACAGGTGTATTTCTGAGTTCGTCCTTTCAATATCTAGGAATCTGCTCAAATATTTTACATTAGATACCATCTTTGCAGCGTCGCAGAACGTTCTCCAAAAATCTAATTTGTTTCCACTCGTGCTCATCTTCAAATAAGTCCAAGATAATGTAACAGAATCTTAAGAAAAAGCACTGACGAAGTCGTGATTTATGCATCGTTGCGTGAAACGACATTCTTTAACATTCCTCGGAGTTTAATAATTTCATTTGGGGATTTTATTAAAACACCTCCGGGAAATTTCCATCTTCAACTTTACTCATTACCTTCCATTCAGATATGTAAATGGGGTAAAAGATTTGGCAAACTTTCTACACGCTTCCTACTTAAATAGTTTCTCCTCTGTTATTAATTAATCTCACCGATTTTTCAATTTCGTCCTCGAAACATGGATGCTACTTAAACGAAATTTGTCCTGCTTCTGTATTTACTTTAAAACTATTACGGAATTCAAATCCTCATCCCACGCGTTTGAAGGCGCACGATTTCGAACGAATTTAAATCCTTGGAAGCTCTTTCTGTTTTAAAGTGGTTACAGTTTCGAACGGCATAACGTTTCAAACGACACGCCTTATTCAAGTTTTGTAATTAGTTTTCTCTGCCATGTACTGACGAAGATATTGTTCGCGTCATAAGTAGACTGTGGACCGACGCGACGACTGCCTCTATCACTTCGGGAAGACGCCGGAATCTAGACTTACGGATTGTATGCATCGCTGTTCTGTTAAGCAGTCTCTCGCAAAGTTTTATTTTAGGATATCTATTCGTTCTTCTGCTCGTTCCGCACTACACAAGTTCTTTAATTAATTCGGAATAATTGTTTTGAGAATTTGTAGATTCTCATTATTATTGATTTTCTCATTATTATTATTATTTCTCATTAGAAAAGGGTTGAATTGTTTGGCACAAAATATAGGCATGTGTTCGTACAAAAGGGAACCCCCAAAAAAAAGATTACTAGATATTTATGAGATTATTAATTATATTGAATGGGAACAATTGATTGTAATAAGAATATACAATTTAAACAATTCAACGTAAAAGATTAATAAGTAACGAACATGAATATAAAAAAAAAATGATAAAAAATAACGTGCAATTTGACCTAATTGTGCGCGATTCTTCACCTGATGGCTTCTGATGATACGTCTTCCTGGGCGGAAGGTGACGACCTTGGTTTGCGGCTCCCAGGCGGTGGTGACCAATTTTTTTTATAGAACGCACTATAACCACTATCAAGGCTGTGGTTAACGCCTTTCTGATCGCGTTGCCTCTTTTCTCGGCAGTTTGAGTTTGTTACAGCTAACCGCACGTCCGCTCGCTCTGGTCCCCTAGCCACTAATAATCCAATAATGATGCTAGGGTTGATGATATCATTACCATTTCGCGCCTTTTTCCCCGAATATCGTTGCTCTCATCATCTCGCACCAATCACGAGCCGCCCAACAAATCGGATGAGCAAAAAAATCAACAATTTAACCGAAGAATCGTGAGAAATGTTTTAAACAGAATAAAGGACCACGTAGCTCCTCATCATCATCATCATTTATTCAATTAATAGCTAGGGTTTGAGAAAATATCCACGCCAAATTTAGTAAAAGATCGTATTCCTTTGTTGTCGCAAGTAGCAAACTTATTAGAAATCAGGTAAGATGGGAAAAACCTTTTCAAAATTAAAGCTAAACTTTTCGCAATAAATACTTCTTTTGAGAACAAAACACCTCTTGAATATTCTTAACTTGCATAATGCACCATAAAGGAGACCGAAGCTTTTTCTCCCCAATAAAATTTTAATTAAACACCCTTTGAGGATTTAATTATGTTGCGAAATTGAATTTGAACGACGTCCGTCAAAACCATACTCTTTATTAATAATAATGTTGTCGGATGGATGGAGAGTGTATCAAATTTATGCCTCTTTGTTTGCGTAATTACTTGACTTTCGAAGTTCTTCCTTTCATATGCCCATTTTCTTTCTTCTTTCCTTACACAGCGCGTATTTTCGTAGTTCTTAACTTTCCTCAACGTTTATTATTCCAACGCGTCCACGTCCACGGAGAGAGCCTTGTGAGAAAGTCGGAAATTCATCAACTTGATCGTCTCGCCGTTTTTGTTGAACTTAAGTTCGCGTGTTTTCAAGTTGCTCCCATCGAATTCTCCCTTTTTGAAGTTAGATAAGATCATGGTTTAAATAAATTACCCTCGCGTACGCTATGAAGTTTAATACAAGCGATGAAGTTTCGTGCTGAAATATTTGTAGTATGACTTAAACTATTTAGATTTGTTATATGATCTTCCGATGAAATTACGGTTTTGGCAGAATATCATAGAAAAAAAAGCACACATTTTTAATGGGTAGTGCAGCGGAAAACTTGTAACAATCTACTCTACAATGAGCCGTTTTGAAATTATCAAATTTCTCAAAGCGGGAATGCGCTATGTATTCTTTGGACCTGGTGTGTATAGATCTTTTCGTTTGTCCAGTATAAGTTCTTTCATATGGAAAAACAATAATTTTTCTCGAAAAGTAGAAGGTATTCAGTGACACGCAGCATAGTTACTTAACAGGAAGATATAAAATCACTGTGCTTGCAGATACCGATTAACACAATCCCTACACTGAATGAAACAGATACATAAATACAATAAAAAAGTGCATTAATATAACAAGTTCTTTATCAAAATTGGTCCAACGAACGACTGCTTATTGTATCCAGGAACATATTTTACTGTATCCACTATGTACAATAAACGAATGTACTAATATAAGGAATACTGTTAATAAAAACGTAGGCATCCACGGCCAGAGTCAGTTGAAACTAAACGTGTTCCGGGTTTGAACCGTGTCATGTCGTTGGTTAAAATAAAACTCGACGTTTCGCCCACAATCGTATGGGGCTTCTTCAGAAGAGTGGTGGCACCAGTTAGCACGGTAACTCAACGTGTGAACCACGCCAGAGGCGAAACTAACTGAGCGGGAAGCAGTTGATCACGGTAACTCGGCATGTGAGGCAGAGGCGAAAACCAACTGCGAAGAACGCGGGGAGCAGCACGGTTTTATGCCGGTGGTGAATGGCACCTGTAGCTGATTGGTTGGGTGTGACGGTCACAAAAAACATAACGATGCACTCCTATTCCTTTACATGCTGGTCACACGTAACCCTGATGGTAGCTTAGGTCACTCTGTTTATCGAAAACCCACACACACTGACAGGTATCTCAATGCCACCTCACACCATCATCCAGCGCATAAGTTCTCAGTGATCAACTCCTTGGTTCACCGAGCGGTGACAGTCTCTGAACCCAACAACCTTCCCACCGAACTGAATTACGTACCAAAGACCCTCCGCAACAATGGTTTTCATAACAAGGATATCAATAGAGTCATCAACAAATATCTTCATCTGACCAGTAAAACAACGACCGAAATCACTACCACCAATCTTGCTACCGCTTATCTTCCCTATATCCGGTGAGTTACCGTGATCAACTGCTTCCCGCTCAGTTAGTTTCGCCTCTGGCGTAGTTCACACGTTGAGTTATCGTGCTAACAGGTGCCACCACTCTCCTGAAGAAGCCCCATACGATTGTGCGCCAACGACATGACACGGTTCAAACCCGGAACATGTTTAGTTTCAATACTGTTAATGTTTAATAAAAAATCCTTAGAGTTTGTTTCGTTTCTCACAAGGCAAGTTAGTAAACGGTTCCCTGAAGAATGCCATAAGGCGAGGTGCTGAGTAACCCGCCAAATTTTCCAATATACACCCTCACAATACACCCATTCTGCTAATCCTCCTAGAAAATGCCTGATATAACCGTTAGAGAATGTGAGAAGTGCATCACATCAAATTATCTAAAAGATAATGCGGATAAAACAAAAAAGCTTTACAACCCGGTGACCTACAGATAAGAGAACCCGCTCATGAGTAGAGATGACCAAGGCAGGTGAAATTATTACATGTTTGCAGCGACTAGACAGACTCGTGTCTATTGGTCTCATAAGAATGGGTCCGTGTTGCCTACTGGTTTTCCCGAGAATCGACAAAACACGAGTCTGTCTAGTCGCTACAAAAAAGTAATAATTTCACCTGCCTTTGCCATCTCTCCTCATAAGTTCAAGTCTTACCCGAATCAAGTAACAGATCTTTCTGCTGGGTGCTAGCGAAAATAATTATCTGTGTACCGCACTTTATGGCGGAGAACAAAGCCACGGATCACTTTATACACTCTATTTGCACACTAAAAGCATTGTGAGGTTGTGACAAGTTTCAATGTTCATGTACCCTGCTGAGCCGTCACCACACGCAAAAAGGATTTTAACCAATGGAGATCCAGCTATGAACATAGCCAAGTTTCTCGGTCTAACCTTTGACAATTGTGTCGAATTGCATGCGCACGTTGAAAACCTCGAGAGAGATATTTCTAGAGTTACGTAGATGGTGCGAACAATAGGGACCATTAAGACTTATGAGGCAACAAGATTGCGGTTAATCTGTTATATCGGTTAGTATAAGCTTGCCCTTTCAGCAAGCTTGGAAGTATTTAAACAAAGATCTAACCTTTAGCATTAGTGTTTACATTAACAAGGAAACAGCAAAATTTGATACGCAAACACAGATCTTCCCGAGGATCACTTATATATTCCCTTTGACGTATGAATAGCAATTTTCGAACCGCTTCATTCATATTCATTTTAGTCCTTCCGGATTCGAACTATTCGAAAGATGTTTGCGTGAAATACAAACTCAATTCTGTAACGATTAAATACTAAAATTATTGAAACGGAACAGGATCATAACAAGATAATAATTTAGGAGTGTAAAGACGATATTAACTCCTACAAACATGTACAGATGCATAGGAAGTTTATCTAAATAATAAATCTATGAAGGTTTTCCTTTGTTTGTTCCAGAAGATAAATCGCTGCTAATTGTTATGTAACAACAGCTGCTGCACGTTCTTCCTGTAGAGCCATAGGTCGTTAGTTTCACTAATCGGTGTACTTCTGAGTTCGTCCTTTCAACATCTAGGAATCTGCTCAAATATTTTACATCAGATACCATCTTTGCAGCGTCGCAGAACGTTCTCCAAAAATCTAATTTGTTTCCACTCGTGCTCATCTTCAAATAAGTCCAAGATAATGTAACAGAATCTTAAGAAAAAGCACTGACGAAGTCGTGATTTATGCATCGTTGCGTGAAACGATATTCTTTAACATTCCTGGGAGTTTAATAATTTCATTTGGGGATTTTATTAAAACACCTCCGAGAAGTTTCCATCTTCAACTTTACTCATTACCTTCCATTCCGACATGTAAATGGGGTAAAAGATTTGGCAAACATTCTACACGGTTCCTACTTAAATAGTTTCTTCTCTGTTATTAATTAATCTCGCCGATTTTTCAATTTCGTCCTCGAAACATGGATGTTACTTAAACGAGATTTGTCCTGCTTCTGTATTTACTTTAAAACTATTACGGAATTCAAATCCTCATCCCACGCGTTTGAAGGCGCACGATTTCGAACGAATTTAAATCCTCATCCTGTGGAATGTAAATCCTAAACGAATTGTTCTTTCCTTTTACTAGTGCCACAAGCATTGCTACCTCTTCTAAATTTATAAGCTTAACTAATGTAATAGTACGCACTAAAAAGAGACGGTTATTATCCGCCAATCATTTGTTAGTGTTGTTGTCAAAGAGGGTGGTAGGTTAAAGTATTAGCTGCGCGTTCTTCCATAAAAAGCTTTCACTTAGTGAAGTGAAAATACCAAAAATTAAAAAAAGAGAAACAAACACCTTTGAGATCAGGATATAAGATCGCGAATTCTGAAGGAGGGTTAATTCATCCTCAATATTGGGATGTTAGTAGTTGTAAAAAGTTAGTCTTCTCCAACAATTTAACGGGTTTCTAAAGGCAAAATTTTAGCTATTTCAAATGGTTCGAAATCACAAAGCGAAACATCAGCTAAGATTGTCTTGTAACCCTTAGGCTACTTTAAATATTTGTTGCAGCGATGTATTTATTTGTACGAAGGAAAATTTCATCTGGAGTCTTACTAAGGCCAAGAGTTTATTGAAAGTGTGCCTATATTATCTTGCTAACAAATTTGTTGAATGTAACGAAAACAATTATCTTACTGTTGGTGCTTGTTATCTCAAGTACGTTAGAAATCCTTTGGAAGTCTACCGAGCAAAAATCATAAAATTAATCGACAACGACAGTGCTCCTGCGAAAAAAGACAGTGCTGCTAGTGTCCAAGGCAATATTTTAGAACTTTATTACAAACCTTGGGAAGTTATCTTCATTGCAAGCTGTTTTCCGCAAATGCATTTTAAAATCAGCTTACTAGAGGCTCAATCAAAACACGTAAACTTTAAAACTACTTAACTCTAAAGTAAGTACATAAATAATTTCACAGACAATAGCACTTTATTTTATAGCTCTCACATGTATCCAAAAGCTTGTCTGTGATTTCTGAGAGAATCCTGTGTATTGAGTTCAGAGATTTGAGCCAAATTTCTTTAGAGAAGAGAAACGAGTTGAACAGTTCTCAAATTTTCCGAAGTAACGCGTCTATACCGGCGCATCCACCATAATTGTTCCAAATATTTTTAGGGCTAATTACGAAAATATTTACATATTTTATTCCAGCCGAAGTTATCTCTTGCATGAAAAACGTGGCCTCTGTGATTAAGTACAGTCATTAAGTCAACTTCCTTTAAAGAAAAAGGAATTGTTTTAGATAATTTTAGCGCTATCTGCGATAAAATATCCACATTTTATTCCATCGAATGGTGATTTATATACGTCTTTAATGCAGTTATAAATTGTACTTACATTCGTTCATATACCTACATAAAATACAAGGAGGTAGTAAAACTTCGCAATGGGGGTAGGTAAAATAAATTTTTCATACCGCTTTTTACCACTGAAAGAAACACCACGGCGCGCATTACGCCGTGCGAAATAAAAATTTTATATTACTTTTTACACTATCGTATGTTTCCCTCGACAAAGAAAGTTATAAAGTTACCGCTCTATATAACGCCGGAAAAGTAACGCGGTAGAATGAAAGTATAAAAAGAAAAGAAGCAAGCCTTGGGAATCGTTGACTTACACTCCATGCATATTATAAGAATATACCTGGTGTGCGTTTTACGTAATCAGCATTAAAAGGAGAAAATAAAAATCATATTTTCTGGAATAGAAATGCAAGGAAATAATAAAAGTGTATTACTGTCGCATATACGCAACGAAAACAGTAAAAACTTAATAAAAGTACACTTGAGATCAAGCGAAATTAATAATAAAAAACGTTACGTGCGAGAATACAATAACTGCAGCGTTCGGTATTGTTGAAATCGTTAAAAGCAGATGTTTATTATTGGCGAGAACGAGCCAAATTAACTTTTTAGGGCATGTAAACTTGTGAAGAACGGAAAATGTAACTATTCCATGCATTCGTGTTCAAAGGTACACGCCACGACAGCACGCTATTGTTAAAATGATATTTTGTGTCTATATTACGTCTCTAAAATTGAAGCAAATTGCACTACAAAAGAATTCTTAGTGTTGTTTAGTCGAAATGTATTTGTAAAACGAACCATTGCGACAGTTTTCAATTTTCTACATGTACAGCTTGTAAATAATAGCTATACGATGGCAAAAAGAGATGATAAATCTTAAGAAATCGAGTATAAAACTTGTAAACTAAACTTGGAATATCGTATTCAATCGTCGACAGCAAACCCGTCTAGACTCGACGAAGGATAAATGGTGTTTCATTCTTTACTAAACCTATTATTGTGGAAGCAGATCTATGAAGGGATTTCTTATAAAAGATGAATCAAGCTTGGGTATTATAAAGTGCCCCGATATGTTTTTTTTATTGCGTATGGGAAAGATTCTATAAAAGTTAATGTAGAAATGGTCGAAATAGTTTCGAAAACAGTTGCAAATAATTTCTACAATTAAATAAGTATTTAAGAAATCATGAACAACATGCACACGTGCAACAATTTGCATTATTCACAATTAAAAAAGATATAAAAGAAGCATTGGTGCAATGAATGTGGCCAGTTACACTAACCTAAGCTAAAATTTAATCCGGAATTAAATTTTAATTTGTGTTTCTGTAACTATGAAGTATCTAGATTAAATTGCATTACTACCCGAGGTGGTTCTTGACCTGCCCCACTGCGACCTTTTCAGATCTATTGTGGTTCCTCTCTCATTAGATCTATTACATTAGCTTTGCTTTTTTTTTGCTAGATTTAGCACACTTGTGAGTGATCCCTTTACATAGGTTTCATCTTTTGGGTATATAGGGCCCATTTCTGAGAGCTATACATTCGCGCAGCACATGGATGGCAGTCTCTTCTTCAACCTGGCGGAATCTACATGCTGTGCATTTAGCCGCCTTGTTGCCTCTATCTGCAATGTTTCCGTCCACCATACCACCGATCCATTGGTCTGATTACTCTCATGTATGACCACAGTATCATTTTTGGGCTTATTCCCCATGTTTTTCCACACAACCTTCTGCATCTGCCTAAGGCAATAGTAGATTTGTTGATGGTTTTAGTGATTTGAGAATTCCACATATACCTTTGATCGAACCATACTCCGAGGTATTTCGCTTCTTTGTCAAATGGAATTTCCACTCCTCCAGCACGATTGGCTTTAAGCCGCGAATTATGCGCTTCTCTGTAAATACGATAATTTGTGTTTTTTTGCCATTGACTGTAAGCCTCTCCTGTTTACAGCAATTATCTATTGTATTTAAGGCATTTCTCATCTCTCGTATTACTATAGCTAGATCGTCAGCATATCCTAGGCGATACAGGTCTTCTTTGGATAGCTTTGTTATTAGTTCGTCTACAAGAGATGCCCACAGAGGGGGTGGCCCTTATCCAGCAAAAGAGCCGCGAAGGGACTCCCTTTTTCCTGACCGCCTTTACAAGAGAGTTTGTGGTGACATTATTAAATGCCCCCGCAATGTCTAGAAAGGCAGTCATAGCCATCTCTTTATCTTCTATTGACTTAGAAATTAGTCATTTAGGTCATCTAGCGCTAAGTCTGTTGACCTTCCTGATTGGTAAGCGTATTGACGATTGCTGAGCGATTGTCAGCACCTCGTCTCTAATATACTTGTCCATGAGCCGCTCAAGCGTAATCATAACCAAAATGTTTAGATAATTGTAATCCTAATTAATAACATTTCCATTTAATTGTTGACATTGCTAAAACAACATTTTATAATGTTGATCTTAAGTTTTGATAACATCGAGCGCAGAATTGCAGCCTTCCACAGAGTAATAAAAACTAAAAAAAAAATATTTGATGAAAATTGAAACTATTAAATTTCAAAACGCCTTAATACAGTGTTCTTTTAAAAATAACGTCCAAACTTTCGAAAGTGGTAGAGAATCATAAAACGAAGACGGAGATTTCTTTCCCGAAACTGCCGTAATTTCAATTTAAATGCCTTCCTCGAATATTAATACCAAAGGTTCATTAATTTGGTTACTGAACTCACCATTACAGGTGAAAATTTTCATATTCATGCCACAGTTCGCCCGAGTACTTATATACGTAGTTGCCCAACACAATACCCTTGAAATAATAGAATAGCGAATATGATTCCATTCGCACGAAACTATTATACGACGTTGTTTCGAATTTCGAAATTACATCAATTTATTTCTCCGGCTCTGAATAGCGACAAGCTATATGAATGGGAGCATTGCTAACGGCAACGTTATACATTTACAAATATGTCAATGTCGTGATGTATTTGATAGATTCGACACTTTAATTACCAACAACATACAAGAGGTAGTTACATTAAACCGACACCCTTCGGCTGCCGGTGACAATTACGTTTTACGTCACCGTCTCCTTTTCACTTTCGCATTTACCACTACATGCTACACAGAATTAATTTCAAAATTTATCCTAGATAGGGCGTGCGCCGAGGAATTACATTTTGCTTGTCGATTGAAGCACCCTGTATATATTTTATGCATTAGCAGAATATGAAGTTGTAACCTAAAACTGATGTACATAATTAATAGACATTATATGCACCAACTATAGTATATATGCAGCTTCTGAATCTGAGTACATGCGGTATTATACAATATTCAGCTACAAAAGTAAGCATAAACGTTGATATATGGGCTCTGCGCTCGATAATGCACATCAGGGGCTTCTATTAATCACTGGGACTCTTACGGGCGCTGTTCGATAATGGAGACGGGGATTAGCCACAACTAAGCTTGCTAACAGTACACGCTTGTATAATCGGATTGTTCTCGGAGTGTGTGTTGATAGAAACGTAGAAACCTCTTACGAATGTAGCGAATTGCAGCTTACATTTGGACAGATACTGTTTGGTCTTAATTGAACCTAATTCTTCCTTCTGATGCTTGTATGTTACATATACGCGGAGATTAAGGTTCGGGATGGATTCCTTGTAAGGAGGAGAGACCAGAAACACTGGATTGCGACATTGTCATGATAGGATTATTGTGCAGAGCTGGAAGCGAGTAGAAGCGAATAACAAGATTTTTAAGTTACATCAGCTACTTTTCTGGAAATATACATCCACCCTCTTAGTTTTGTTAAATTTTATTAAACTATAATCTACAACAAAGGAGTACAGTTTTTTAATAATAGCTGATCGAAACTTACGCGCAATCTAGCTACGTCCTCGGTTAGAAAGGAGGTCGTTCATGGGTGAGAAAGGGATAGGAAAGCATCTGGAATCGGAGCGAGATCGGGGCGTGGTTCGAAAGCTGGCTACTTTTACCAAGTAGAAGGCGTAATATCATGCACCTGGGGCTAGCGTGGTAACGTGGTAGTGGAAGAACCATTCTGCCAAAATCAACGGTAGAAATACGTTTTTCCGCACTTTCCGGTCGATGCGATCGCGTTTTATTGACGTTACAACGCGAATATCGTTATATCCCACGAATTTTTTCCCAAATTTGCAACTGAACGATTAGCCAAAGATAACCTTAGTAAGTACAAATACCTATTATATAAGTTCGGCTTCAATAGCTGAAGACATTGAGGGTTCGCCTCGCGGATTCTGTCCTTTCTCTTATAATCACAAAAAAGGAAAGATTGGACAAACTGTGTCCGCTATCCGCTCCACTTTCATCTAGCTATAACGGTATAAGAACCGTATTATTCTGTAATTCATACACGTCGTTTGCCGTTTATCTATCGAATGGGGCACGTAAACGTCTAAGATACATTGGACAACTCTCCGGTAATAGATTATTCGAGCTAAAAACATTGTTTGGCTGGAAGTGGCCAAACTGAATCGTCGATAAATTACCCTCATTTAAAATCCGCTAAGTAAATACGTGCACGTCCGAATGAAATATATTCCGTCTAATTTTTCTAAGAGTGCAGCGACCGCACAAAAACATAAATCAATGAGACAGGACAAAATACGCGCGCTTCGAACTCAGTCGTCACCATTGACTATTATTCAATGAGCTTCTTCTTTTTACCCTGGCTCTTTCCAAGCATGCTGGACGTAAACAATTTTTCACACGCTGTATACGTAGAAAAGCGTTTAATAGCAACATTTATGAAAAAACTAAATAACTTAATTTTTCAGTGAATTAAGGATCTAGGAATAATTTTCAGCGTGCACTTCCTTTAAATATGCGCTTTACGCGGAATGAATTTATAAGTACCTTTTATTGTTAGTGAAATGCTTATTACGGACGCAGGAATTCTTCTTTTTAATTCAATTAAAGGAATCTTAACGAATCCCTAAAAGTTCTCCATCCGGTTTCATTTACATTTCTGACGCAATCTACCGACGCTTTGATTATTATTCACGCGACGACAACAAACGGAGGACAAGAGAAGGAATTGGCACGTTGAAAACCAGAGCTTATTTAAGTTATTGATTTAGCTGGGTGGGCCGTCTCGAAGTTTCGATACAAATGGATGTCACAGACTCAAGGAAGTTATATTTTAACGGAGAGCGGCGTGGAAGCACGCTCCCGAACACAAAAGGAGGAAGTATAACAAATGTTCATTTTTCTGTCGTCGTCGTAAGGCTTCTCCTCTCGTCTTTTGTGAGCAAATTTACCTTCGCCATTCTTCTCTGTATTCACGCGCGACCGGCATAGAACCCCGTTCCATACCGCAAATCTGTAAGCTCGCTGAGAGAAACGAGAGTAGCGAACCATCGAACGACGAACAATGAAAGTGGTTTTGTAGGTAGCATTATCGTAAGGTAAACATCCATCAAAACTGGTAGCATGTGTACTGGTGTACAAATTGGATTTAATATGGTTTCAGTATTGTATTTCATTTAATTTTGGTTTAGCCAAATTCCGTAAGGGAATGTATAAATAAACAAGCGGAAGTCGTATATTTTTAAAGTTGTTATACGTATTGTAAGGGAAGCGTTATAAAATTCGTTTTTAATTTTCTCCCACCGGCCCAGGGGGAAGACATGTTACCAGCGTCTGTGTATAGAAGCCCAACTTCCCAAAAAAAGTATCCAGGAAAGGGTAATAAATCCCCTTTATCTTTACGCGGTATAGCACCATAATTGCAACGAACAAAGATACACTACGTCCCCCGCGAAGCAAGGGCGTTAACCACGGCCAAATCATTGATTTAAGTGAAATATCTGAGTATATAAAGTGGAGCTGGTCACTATCGTCAGGAAAGCCAGGGACTAGGGCCGCCATTACCAGCACGAAGGCAAGAAGACACTGTCGGTTTCCCGCCAACGGACCGCACCTATTATCACGATGAGTCACACAAACTTCTATTGCTTATTTTCATATTTATGTTTGCTTTATTGCCTTACTATCAAACTTCACGTGTCGCTTAATCTGTGGCCGTCTTCGTCAAGATCAAGACCGATTATTGACAATTTATTGATACCAAAAAAATACCACCAACTGTAGAAACTGTAGTTGTAATCGCACCAAAGAATCCCAAAAGCTAAAGGATGGTTACCAACTATCCTGAAGCTTGATTATAAATCTTAACCTCTTATTTTGTTGTTAATTATTCAAACTACTATTTACAGAAAAACACTTAATGAATTACCGGACACGTTTCTTCATACCCTCAATCTACGTTTGTATCTTCAGTTTATTTTCTACTTCATTGCTTCCCAAGCTTTAAGTAGGTGTTCTCAAATCAATTCCTCGTCAAAAAGTGTTTCGTAAGCACCGCAACGTTCGATGGATCTCTTCCGTGCTCAGGAACCTTCCCACAACCTAGATTCCCGAAGGAAAAGATTTGATTTCATTATAGAGCGAGGAGAAGGCGATTTCTGCTTCCCCGGAAACCGTTTGCGATTACGAAACCATGCGAGAAGGTGCCTTGATTATCCCAGGTCGTCCCGTAATGTCTCTAATAAATTTCAGACGATGGCTGTTAGCGTTTTCGCAGTAAAACTTAAATTGGGTAGTAAAAGAGCGAAAACATTACGTGTCAAGCTGGAGTATCCGCTTATATGTCTTTTGTTTCTTTTTATTGGTGGTGCTTCGAGCTCTCTGTTTGTTTTCGTAAAACAAACCGGGGAAAGCAGAAGTAAATGTGGCAACCTTTCTTTTTTTTGCATAAAATAATACCGGGGAATTAGATCACGAGATGGTAGCTAAAATTTTCCCAAATATACCCATAAATTACCAGGATTTACTTTACTTCTGGCTCCCTGAAAGTAATTCAAATATGGACTCCAGCGCCTCTGCTATGAAAGGATCCATTTAGAAGGGTTTTGTTAATGTGTTTTTGCGACTGATATTTTATGGCTGCATGACCTGTGAAAATGTCTATGGCTGCACCTTGTCTCTGTTTCTCAAGATTGTTTTTAGTGTGCAAATTGGAAGTAAAAATCTCGACTTGGAATATGCTGGTTTAGAGATCCATAGATACTTTAAGGTTATATATAGGACCAATTATTATTAAGTTGACTTTTACATTAACAAAAAAATTTCCATTAATATAAGAAGGAAGCTTTTAACGCGAGCTCTTGGGGGAAAAGCTTTTATTCCGTTTGGTAGAGAATTTCGCTCGTTACTTGTTTTTACTCGATGTTCAACGCGCTCGGGAAGGCGCGTTTATGTTTGTTAATCAGAGGAACGCAAACAAGCAATCGAGAAAATAAATAGCAGAAAGCAATGTTTGCTTTTCCATTTCCGCCAAGTTTAAATATATGAAATATTGCTCCGTATAATACTACGTATTCTGGCTATCGTTGTTTTTGCTTCTGCTGCTCTTTCGCTTCGTTAGTAAGTTGCTGTAAATTACGATACTAGACGATTCTATGTATACGTTTTGTTGTTTTGTTGGGAACTTCGTAATTTTACACGTTTACTCACTCGAGAGATGCACGCTTACAAAAGCTCATCACCTCAAAATGCATAATCATAAATACATTGCTGCGGCTCCTCTGGAAGCTGATGCTCATTTATATTCTACACAGATGATGGAATTAATAATGCATCCTTTATTGCTTCTGGGCTAACACAAAAGAATAAAATCAAAAGCACACTTTAGCCACGGGAATCAATCAATTATACCTTAGTCGCTGCTGTAACAAGGCTGCATGCGTTACACCATCAGTTTATTTATTCAATTAATTTTCCTTACCTCTGTCGATCATTTGCTGTTTAACGTAGTTGCACCTGGCAAGCATCCGTCCACGCTTAGCAGTGAACTATAGCTTATTTTTTATTTCCAAGCATCTGAATTTGAAACTGATTTTTACAAGTTCTCGGGGGCACTTGTTTTTTCAGATCCAAGTTCAATAAATATTGAAATTGATTTTTAAAACTAGGTAGCTTATTTTTATAAATAAAATATGACGGCATATACCTTGCGAATGGTTATTTACGTGGATGGATGGACATTTTCCAATTGCATCGCTTTCGAGTGCACGTCAGTTTGAGGAATACATTCTACCTTATTCGAATTTCACATTTTCGAAACTCCTCTTCATATACTTCCATGTACATCTTCCTACCTCTGCTGAAAAAGAGTTTCAATAGAAATGCATCCTTCTCGATCTCATGTCGTAACCGGGACCGCATCACGTATTGTGCGAGATCCGTCTTGAAATTTTGGCAATAAATTCGTCTCGAGAGCGATGGTGCGGTAAGGGCCTCGGGTCTCTCGCGCGCACAGACCCTTAAATCCCTTGTCATTACACGGCTGGAGATGTAGGGAGTCGGTGATTAGGTGCTGGATGCATGTTACACGCTATTGTGACCCGTGTCACGTAGATTTACAGAAGCTAGTCCCCGTCGTTAGGGCGCTGGCGCATCCATTTGCCGGTCTTTCCTTCGCTTTCCGTACGATTCGGACCTGTCTACCCTTGCTCCCGTTACGCGTCCGTAATCGTGAGGTCATTTCCATTATGAATAAATTGGCAGCCGGTTAAATAAGTCAGGTCGCGCAAATAAATCAATCTGTGGAAAGCTTTTGAATGTCATGTGCGTGCATATGGGTCGTGGTTTTGCGAATTTCAACTTCTACGTGTTGCGTTTAATAGCTCCAAACAAGCCTGTCAATTTGCCGAATACGAAGCTTTACGCTTCGGCTTTATCTATCCTTCCTGGGTCGTCGAAACTATTAGAAAAAGCAGATAGTTTGGCAAGAAAAGAAGCACGTTTTGAATTTTGATATCTTTTTT
Source organism: Marronus borbonicus (assembly GCA_902655005.2). Taxonomy (NCBI): domain Eukaryota; kingdom Metazoa; phylum Arthropoda; class Insecta; order Coleoptera; family Scarabaeidae; genus Marronus; species Marronus borbonicus. The sequence goes on from LR737387.1 coordinate 11,417,251, forward strand.
TTTTATATACAGGAGGTCACATTCTGACCTTATGTTACAATATCTTGTAATAAAAATCAGATAGTTTTAACGGTAATGCGAATTAGACCTGTCGAAATACGTCGATTTTACATCCAAAAATATTCCTGCTTCGACATATTTCATCCTCTTTCTGAAATTACATCATTTACACGGTCAACTAAAACCTCATCTCAATAAACCAAAGATACTTAATAAGTAAACATTATTTTCATAAATGTTCCAAAACGAATCTCGCTTTCTCTTTTTCGGCATATCGTCTTAAATTATTTATCCTTTCGTAAGCTTGCACGTTCTTCGTTTTATAAAACTTACTCTTGCCTGCTCCGCCAATCATCGCATTTGCTACTGGTTGTGTTGAATTATTTAGGATTTGATAACGGACTTCCTGAATATGTCATGCCAGGCTTCGGGTATCCAACCCACCTAACGATATTTACATTTTGATTACGTTACGTTGTCTGGTTGTAGGGTCTACGCTGTCCATGGAGACGAAAGTTTTAGAGCAGAATATATGCGAAACTTCCTAAAAGGATGTAATTTAGATGGGAAGATTACAATCGGTTGCTGCTACACGCAGAAGTACATTTAGTTGTCGTTTTATTAACGTCTACTTTATGATTTTTAATAATTAAATAAATAAATAAATTAGGTACAGATAGTATGCAACATTTTAATATTCTTTTAAAGAGGGCGGTGATTCAGAAAATGTTGGGAACCGAATATGTGCATCTCCGATCGGCACTCAATGTTAAGAGGGGTGCTTACCTGCTCATTTTAATGCAGCATTAAATAATGCATAAATGTCTTGCATTTTTTAACGCTCGATGTTGAAATTGATTAAATCTTCGCATTAATGCAATTTTAAATGCATGCATTTTTCAACAACCTATTACATTCTATAGCGATCGGCAAGCATCAAGGACAAAATATAAAACCTCGCTTTTTTCAGCAGAAGAAAACAAAAGCAATTGAATACACGCTTTACCTTTTTGTTCATACTGTTTTACATGTATCATTATTCTTATTTGACAATTTTTATCATGAAATAGCCTCAACGTTCATAAGAAGTAAAAGAAGTGCTGTAAACTTAAAGAACGATTGGTAGTCGCAATTTTATTGAAATGTCTCTAGAAAATCACTATAAATGCTTCAAGAAAAGCATAAAATTACAATATGTTAGCTAGCGGCTAGCTGTTTGTGCGTACGGACAGACTTACCACAATCCTGACACTACGCGCTAAAATGCCAGCTCTACAACGATATAAAGGCCATCGGTCTGTCCCATATTTTAAATCAAATGCGGAAGTATTATCTTGTATCATGTCATTATTTCTCTGTCCCTCCTTCTCCACACTCTGGCAAAGCCAGCCTACACTTACACGCTTCTTATCACTCCAAATTACAACAAACAGTGACAACATCACCCTTACTACGACCGTAGGCTTTTTCTATTCAGTATCATCAGTTTTATCGTCAACACGTAATATAAGCTGGTTCCGTAAGAATTTTATTTTGATAGTATATGAGATCTTAGTAACGGGTGGTTTCTTGGAGCTTAGGGAAGTAAACGCGAATTTTGAAGAATTCTTGAGAGATTTACCGAACTGTTCCAACGTTTGTTAGTTTTTAAATTTGAATAGTCCTTCTGCTAGATCAACAGTCGTGTAAAAACGATCCACAATGACACATTGCGGGCACTTCTCTCGATACATTCTAGGAAACGTTTTCCCACTTCTTTTGGCCCACGTTGTTCGCTACTTTTAGCGTTTTCGCTTGCTTTTATTGCCACTTTTAAAACGTAGCGCGTATTAGTATTTGTAAGCATGCGTATGAGCATTCCGTATTGGTAGGAAGTCTACGTAGGCGCATACAGTAGAAGCATAAATTACGTCCCTAATTGGCAACTATAATAAGTGAAATTTGGCCTTGGTAGCCCTAGGGTTAATGGACTTTTGGCGGTGAGAAGTGTTTAGGACTTTTCCTAAACACTTCTCACCGTGTACTAGTTTGTGAAGAAACGCAATTCCATGAATAAATTTTACCTAAGAATTCTTATTCTTGTACCTAATCTACCTGGTACAAAATTGAGAATTTTAAGCGTTCCTGTCGTAAATTATGTTTAATAAGTTTGACAATTTCTAGTGTCAATAAGAAGCCCCCTCCATCAACTTCGTTAGAACACTTTTAATTGACTGTCTACAAAGTTGTACGCTCCCAAAGTATATATGTTTGTCGTTCCATTTGATAAATCGTTCTTCTTGTAAGTTGACGTCCAACACATTTTCTCCAACGCTCCACCGCTCGCGCATTCGCCATCCTCAAGAGAGCAACACGCGAGAGGAAGAGAGAATCCATGGAAAGGAGAATTCCAGCCCGCTTGGCCCACTTCCTCGGATTGTTAAAGTGTTAATTTCACATTTAAAGACCTGACTCGGGAAGAACCATCGGCGAGCCATAACTTACAAAGTTTTAAATTGCTCTTCCGTCCCCGGCTCGCCCTCAACTTGACAATGATTTAAGTTCGCCTTATTGACGAAGCTGTTTCCGCCTCTGGGAGCGGGCCAATAAATTGACGTCGAAGTTGCGGGATACTAAATATAATTAAAACCGAATTACATACCGTTTTCGATTAAGCTTTTTCATTTTCGGAAAAAAAAGGGCGGCTAATTTACACAAGGGCCCCGCTAATGAACTTCTAATGTCAGAAAGTTCTGAAATAAATTAGGAGTGAAATTAGACTTTTGATCGGAAAAAAGGGGACTAAATGAGGTTCACGTTGGCTAATGAGAGATGTCGGCCGCTATCTTCCTTTTTTTGCGTAGCTAACGCATTGTTCACTATCCAATTTGTTGATTATGAAGTTAAAGTTCATACGTTAGAAAATGACGTCTAAATATATTAAATTATTAGCAAAACCTCATTGCGTCCTTTAGAAGATCGAATATATTTTTTCATGTCAACGCTAAAGTGTATAACAAAAGCAGAAGACCACAGCACCAGTCTTCAGAAACTTCCGAGAGAGCTGACAGTACATCCATCGAAACTTTACGAATATTACTGCAATAAATATGGGAAAACGAAAAAGATATTACTTGAATGCTGGTTTGCCAATCTTTAAGCTGCTGCGTTTGGTATCATCGAATACTGCCAAGATTCTAGGAGCAGTACCCTAAAGGAAGTTGAATGTAATTCCCCAATATCTATCGACAAAAATATCTTTTGAAAAAATTCATTTAAATTCGTTTAAAACAGCAACAAGGAAGTTGCACCATTATAATCGTTTTAACATATCCAGAAGCTATTCATCACATTGTACGCTTATTTCTAAATATAACAGAAACAACCAATTCAAAACTCTTATCCGTAAGTACACAACAAAAGTTTTTATTCGAGGATAGACCCATATACGAGTTTATCAATTCGGTTGAGTTGTTTGTACTTAAAGCTCACTTTCGGGTACTAATCCAAGGGTCGACGCCGAGATACGGTCACCGAGATCCTTCACGGTTGCGGTCGAGTTCTTAAAACTTTGCAGCAGTTCCGCGGCCTCCGAATTACTACAAACGACGTCCACTAGACGTCTTTCTCGCCAGCTACCCGGTCGCCTACAGAATACAAATGCCCCGTCATCGATGCACAGGTTCTAGCGTTCTGCCGTTTCTTCGCTCCCTTGTCTTCCACACTTGCGGGGCGTATTAAGGGTAACGTAGTCGACATGCAGACACGTACTAGTTTTATTTTTACGAGGGATATGCGCCCGCGGACCGCAAGATCCCTTTTCTACCGATGAACCGCTTTTCCCCCTTACTGTTTCCTGATGAAAATCTCTCTTCAAACGCTATCGACGTACCGGTTTTATTTCTTTTCCATTTACTCTTTGTCGCCCGGCTCGTTTTAGTGTTTTATTTTTTTTCTTTTGTTCGGAAGGATTTGATTATTTTTCCGTTTCCTGATGTAGGTTTTTATTTATTTTGCTTGTTGTATAAAGTGGGAAAATTGGAAAGTTTCCTTTCGCGTTTGTTGGTCTCTATTTAGTCGATTAAATGGAATATTGTATTAAAAATTAAGCTAACATCCTTCCAAAATATAACGTTATCGTTAGGAACTAACACGTCATTAAAATTGTCAGGATGACGACCAAAGTTTTAGAAAACGTTACATTTATTCTAAAGTTTTAATCGTCATCCCGACAGCTTTAAACGTGTCTATACGTGTTAAGTCAGAATAATAAAACTGTCTAATAATAGCCAATTAACACCTAGACCTAGTAATATTTCATATTTACTGGTCTCTTTGAAACTGGACGCATGCAACAGATATTTTGTAGACTATTAAACAGACATAGCAGCACTAGTGCTATATATAAGAGATCTCCAGCTTGGATAGTAAATTCGACAATTACAATAGAATTTCCCCATGAACCACTGTTCCTTGTTTGAAACTTACCTATGCACACGGCGATATGTCTGGATACACTTTCTATGGTTTCATTGTAGCCTTAACGAGCGTCTAAACGATGTAAACTTGGTCCGATCGAGTTAGCTTCAGCTAACAGTTCGCTAAATACGTTTCGGCATCTACGTGATAATTGCATCTTCGTTTGTTAATCAGAGCAAGGAGCGTCCGGTATGGTGAGAGCAGCGCGTTTCCGCTTTCTCGATCGTTAACTGGCTTTACAAGGTTCGAATAAGCGCGAAAGCGGGAACCCATTAAGCTTTGTCCGCGGGCTCCCGTAAATCTTCCTATTAAAATATGTATATGCCGATTCTTTGAAGATTTGTAGTGAATTTCCAGGGAGTAACACTAAAAATGTATTTCCTGTTCGTCGTGGGAAATTTGGCAGGTGATTAAATGATTTACTTGATTGAATTAGCAATGGAGATGGGTCAAAGAGTTTTCTTGCTGCCAAGAAAAAAGCTCGTATAAGAAAAAATGCATAATATAAGAAACAGCTGAAAAATTAATGAAATAAAAATAGAAATCTCGAGGCAGCGGTAAGATTCAAACGTACGATTCTTGTTTGCCAAACGGGCGCGCTACCAAGTACACCGCCGAATCTCTTTAGGTATCCGCCAATGGATTACAAGAAACAGCATTGAAATGTTTATTGATTATTTCAGAAATCGATAAACAAAATATTCATGAAAAGAATAGAATATTTAAGAAGTAGTACCACAAGAATTAAGAGAATTTAAAAGTGTTACAACAAAATTATTTTCAGGCAAGCTATTTATCATCAAGGACATAGAAATTCGGTATTAGTTAAAGTATTAAGATGGCAAAACCTATTTTATGGTATGAAGTGTAAAATACCACTACACTATCGATAAACATCGTCCAATTTCTGTTAATGAACTTTTTTCCAGTTTCATGGGTTTATCATTAGTCAGATGTGGCGGATTGTCTCAAATAAACCTTAATATGAATTTTTGCAAAGCTGTACGTTCTATATGGAACAATAGCCACGCATCTATGCTTTACAGATCTTTGTTTTCGGGAGATCGGCTTCTATCGGATTCTATTCTCACAAGTTTCTTTCCAGTTTTCCATTCCCACTTTTTTTATGTCACCCATCACTTGGTCCCTCTAAATTAGCCGTTGTCTCCTTGTTTTTCTCACTCCTTCCAGTTTTCATTCTGTTGTTTTCTTAATTTTCCTTTAATTTCTGTGTTTGGGACTCCACAACCTTAGCCTTAATAAATCTCACAACGTTTTTCTCTTGCTAGTTTTCGAATTTCTACCCCATGCTTGTCATAAATCAAACTTATCTGTGTAGTTTTCTATTTAGTTTACTGAAGGAGGACGCAGTTTAGGTAGAGGGAAAGATTCAACAACAAATTTTCTAGTTTCAAGTTTCGCAACGGGTCATTTTATAAGATCTAACTGATAGACCATGATGATATCTTATGAATTGAACGCGACAAGTAAGTACGATGAAAAATGGGTGAGGCATCAAGGAAACGAAATAAGTATAATTTTACATCCTGGAGTAATGAAAAATACATATACAAGAGCTTCACAAGGAACTACATCGCTCAATATGTGAAAAAGTATGCATTGGAAAATTTTGAAAATACATACTGAAGCCTGCATGTACTTTTCAACTAAAGTATTTTCAATTATCTATGACTTCCGGTTATACCGGTGATAGCTCTCAACTTTGTTGTTGTAAGTAAAGCGCCCTAAATTATTATTACAGTTTTCAATTCCTAGAATGTTGAGGTTTGCAGATGGAACAGATGGACTTCTATAACTATGAAAGTGTTCAACTTGCAAAGATGAAGGTTTGCAGTACAGTTAAAGATACAAATGGGAAAAGCGTCAAAACTTGTTTTCCTCTATCTTATCAAATTGCTCTTAGATTGGCAAAATAGAAACTTCTAACATTTGCATTACAACAGTTTCTTAACTGATATAAAGCGAAACCAACATTTAAAGATCTTTACGTAGTTATCCGACTCCTAATTTAAAGCTTCGTCGATAGTTGCGCCAAGCATTTTGACGAAACTTCTCAATTTAATGATATTAATTTTTGCTTTTATCTCAATTCATTATATTCTTGGACTTTATACATTTTTGTATATTAATTTGCGGCAGTTTAACAGATGTATTTAAAGGTAATCGAATTATAAAAGAGTAAGTCACATGTTTATGTTGTACTTAAGAATCTTCTGTAACCATCTGTTCAATTGCAGCATAATACATTATTCTCGACTCATAAATCGCAACTTTGCTTTAAATTACGGAACTGTGCGTCTAAAAGGATCTTCCGCTTTTTCCATGGAAACGAGCTCACTAAAATAAACAGGGGGATTTATAAAATCCAATTAGCCGAAGGACAAACATCGAGCACCTCCCCTTCATCCTTTCGCTCGCCCTCTTAGCCCTCTTCAGTTTGCTTTCCTCATTCGCGCAGCGGTGAGGTGAAATTTCTCTTCCGGATGATCGAACTTGGAGTGCGCCGCGAGTGGTACTCGTTTTGCTTCGCTATATCGGCTATATACCGGCCTTTCGAAACCTCCCATTTTCTGTTTAAAGCGACGGAGCTGCTCTTTAAGTGGTCACCGCTGCTGGTCCTCGGCGTAAATATTGGTTGGCATTCTCGTCCTTACCGTGGATCAAGAGTCTCGCGTTTGATATTGCGACGATGGGGAATAGGTTTAATTTGAAAGGAGAAACCATTTGAAAAGCGGTTTTTTTATAATTTTTATCGAAAGAATTGTATACACGCAACGAAGCTGGGGTTCTGATTCGTGTATTTGCCAATAATTGCCTAAAAAGAAGAGAAATTAGCAAAATTATCTAGAGTTATGCTTTCAGCTCTATACTATATCGTTTTAATTGTAACTTGATATCATCATGCCGAATAAGCGTGCCGAATTTTCCCCAATATTTGAGCGTTTCGTCAATTCTTATACGAGTCATTTTATAGTAAATACCGAATTGTAACCTTATTAAACTTAAATCCAAAATATGAGATCTCTACCTCAATTTCGAAGGTAGAATAAAATTAAAATTGTTGACATCAATTTATTTTTTCTGTTGCCAACACCGCACTTGAGTAGCTCGTAAACTTAATTAATATTTAACATATGTTTAACGTCATACGTATTGACAAAATTGTCCAAATTTTCGGTAACGTTCAGCACGAATTGTACCAAGGCCTGCAAATGAATTTAAAAATTAGATATTCTTAATATCGGCAATTTCTGAGCTTCGATGGACTTAATTTCATGTTTTTCTAGCCAACAGATTATAGAAAAATGTTTACTTCTATTACATGAACAAACACAAACAAATATAGCTAAATAGAGGGAAAAAGATCATAATTCTTTTCCTTTTTGTAATTATAAAAAAAATAAGATAGATAATAACGCAATAACAGAAAGAAAGGCGACGAATGCTTAACGTTCAGGACCGGCGGGCCATTGTAATGTTCCAAACATCGTCTCCGAGATTATCTGTCACCAGCGCCACCCACACATCTTCTCTAATGATTTCAGTTTATCCACCTATCCGAAGTAAAGGTCCCTGTGCTGGTTGAGAGCTCGGTTTCTAAAACAAAATTCCATTCTCTGGTCGATTATCTTTGGAGCGTGGGTGGTGGAAGTATTTACAAGTCCAGCCAACGACGGTAGTAGCAAGAACTTTTTAAATTTCTAAATTAATCTAAAATCTTTCTACGATAAGTTTCAGTATAAATTTAGCTGCATCAGAAGTAGTTGTGGAAAGAAAACAATCGCCAAAGCGATTAAATAATGAAAGGCGTTAAGTAGTAAGTAGAGTTAAATTTCTTTAACTCATCTAAAAATTACCCGATCGACCCCGAGTGTGGCGCTTGTCTCATGACCTGTAGGCGAGGGTGTTTAATGACCCCTACTCTTCCCCATATTTAATATCCCGCCCACGAACGACCACCTAATCTAATCGAGGACGTAGCTAGACTACGTGTAGGTGTCGATCAGCAATTATTAATAACACGAATAAATGTGCAATAAAAAGCTCTCTCAAGTGTTTGAGAATTATACAAAGTATTTGAGAATAGGAACAATTGAAATAGGAGATATTTTAAATTAAAGCGTTTCTACTCAATTTCAGCACTTAAACTGAAGTACACCACGTGAGAAATTAAATTCGAAACGATTATCCGATTAAAGTTGGTGAAGCAGCGCTCGTACGCTATCAACCAGCACAGATGAATAGGAAACCTGTCTTACTTAATGTACTCCAGCACTTGAGTACGTTAGAGTTCAACACAACTACGGCGATAGCTTATGGTCGCGAATAATATATGTATCCGCATTCGCCGAAATGTTCAACTCTGCGACGTCAAGTTCTCGACGTTGGAGTTCGGCTTTAACTTCCTTAACTAATTGTTAGTTAAACGTCGCCGCCAAAAGACTGAATAGCGTTCGCTACTGGAGTAGTTCCCTGCCGGGTGCAGTAATCGAAATATACGGGATATTCGGTGTATTTGGAGAGACATTAGCGTAGAGGAAAGGACAGAGAGAGAGAGTATGAACATTGTATAATGTTGTTCATGTGCACTTAACGAACTCGCCGCTGCAAATGTGCCATCACTTCAGGGGGCTGCTGGTGATTCTGGTCAAATCTTGCGACGATTGCGTAAAGTAAATTTAGCGTTCCGACATCAACGAATCGTTTAACTTATGCGGGAACGTCAAATGGCTGCCTTACCGAAATTGCGGAGCTGCAGTTCTTGTAACTTTTCCCCTCTTTTTTTTTCAAAACTAGATGAACTTTGACTTTGATTGACCTATTTAATAATTTTGTTTAATGAAGTACCTTCAATTAGCCCAGAATTATTTTCAGCTGCTTCCGTGTGCATTGCTAGTTCTGCTGCTCGCTTAAAATTTAAATTTATCTGGGAAAATAGGCGTTGTCGGATTGCTTCATTTCTAAGTACAAAAACCAATTGATCCCGAGCGTAGTACCAACATTTGCAGGCTTCTTTAAATCAGGCACATAGCCAGGGACTCGTTGTTTTCTTGCTTCCTCTAGCGAAACTCGTATCTCTCGGCTATTTCCGATGGCCTAGGCTGTAGATGACTAGTCATAAGCTCCAACAACTCGATCTTCCGGTTTTTCAAGACTACATAAATCGGACATGAATTCATAGCTTTCATTTCCCGTAGCTCTAAGTTTTTAATCCTCTTTTAATTCCATTAACTGTGAAATTTTTTTTAACTCCGGCGATGTATATCGACCAATTCTATTGATTTAATTTAAATTCTTCGATTTTGAACTTTTCACATATTTATTTGGGATACGTGAAAAGTTTCACTAGCCAAATGCTTAATTTAAGTGAACTAATTTAATGTTTTTCAACATCCTCGTCGCCAATTGCAACTTAACTCGAAATAATATTTAAGATTGTTTGTATCGTAAATACACAGAATTATGATAAATATAAATGCACAGCATATATAACAGTACCTACACGATAAGAGATTTCAGATAATCTTTTTAAATCGTCAAACATTAAATTGTTCTATGGACAAACATAATCTTGTATTGAAGTAATACTTTTCAGGTTTTGCTATGTTTGTCATGCTTGTTTGGAAGCTTTTGAAAAAAAAAGCTTTCTAAATTAGCGCCACAAGCATCGCAAAACAGCAAAGATACTATTTCAGTGGAAAGTAGCAGCGGAAACCCACATTAAGCTATAATTAAGTAGTTATAGTTTCCTGTAATGTTAATGAAACGACCACAGCGCACTAAAAGCAATTTTATTACAGAAGAAAATTCTTTCCGAAGAGCTTCTATTGGCTTCATCGTGACGTTCTAAAGGATACAATATACTAATTAGTCGGCACCATAGGTAACGAGAAATTTATGCTTCTACCCATTCGAGTGTTGGTACTTATTCAACTAGATATCTTCTGAAGCTGTGCTTGCTGCACTTCCTTAGAAAAAATTCAAATAAAACATCTTAGAATTGCAAAAGATACAAATTTTATTCTTTCGAAGGCAAATGCGCAAGAGAAAAGATGGAACACAACAGCAAAACAAGAATCCTTTCAAACCGTGGAACATCCTATTCTTATTTTGCAAATTAAGGCTAGTCTCCTATCTCTGAGCTCATATTTATCACCGTGGAAAATTACCCAACAAAAATAATAAATATTCTTCCAGAAAGACGTAATATCGGATAGAAAGAAGACGAAAACATAATCCAATTAAAAAAGCCGTCTTCTATTCTATTATAATTTCCGTTTGCGCGTTTTTTATACCAACGAGGAGTCGTTTATCTTTATCCTAATTGTTTCTAGAAGGAACTGCGAGAATACGCTTGTTCCACAAGGTAATAACTAGCAAACTGATACCATAAATGTCACACAATTCAACCGTTGTGACGCATACATATCTTTTACGAGATAATAGGGCGTACAAAATATATTGTCCGAAATATATAAGTTATTCAGGTTAAAGTTGCTAAAATGGAAACGGCTTGATCATTATTAATTTCCTTCCTTAAATTAACGATTATGCATACTTGACATGGCCGCATTTTACAACATAAAACCGGTGCAAGCGACTACCTCAACGGAAGATACTTCATAGAGGAACTTGAAATATGTTACATCTAAAATGTACAATGTGTACTTTTCAGAGAGAGTTCTCTAGAGCCCGGTATTTATTGTCTAGATGTGAGTAGAATCTATTGCACTATATCTTTATTACCTAAAGTGCGCGTCATACTTACAAATCGTGATAAAGAGCAAATTTGTACCTACCACGTCTATGGTAAATGTAATGAAAATTGATTGACGATGCGGCGTGTTTCAGGTTTTAAATGATTCTGAATGAAGCATATGACTGCGAAAATATGATATTAAAAGAATGGACTAGCAACCACTACGAATACTTAAATGTTAATGTTAATAGAAGCCCCAGCATGAACTTGGCGATTTTAATTTTACATTATTTGCAAGCACTCACGTTGAATTTTTAAATAATTTTTAATTACATTGACATTTGTCATTTTCACAGATTATGATTTAGAAGACTTGTTCCCATTGACAAATGAGAACGTTGCCATTTAGGGGACAACGTACAAAATGAGCCCAAAGTTGTTCATGTCAAAATAATTTCTAATTCGTTAAATTTTATATAAATGACAAAGTTTTAGAGTAGTTTCTTTCCCGACGAATAAAAATACAACATAGTGTAGAGTATTCATAATAAAACATTAAAAAACGGGACATCAATAACTTTTAATAAATTTCCACCCAGCGAACATCACAAAGAATAATTGTAAAATTTTCCACCAGCATCTAATTTAACTTAATACATTCAGTGCATGCATTAGCTCCGTATGGGCGGAGATTTCATTTTTATACACGTTCATAAAACAAGAAGTCGCTGGAAAAGCAGTGAGAAATGACATGAGCGAGGCACGGTATTCAACGGTTGCTGCAGAAAACCCGGCCACCGCCTGCAGCCAAGGTTTAAATTGCAGCTTTACAATTACACTTTTATATTTTACATTTCCTACGTTATTTGCTGCTACGTACGTATTCAACAAAGGTATGAACTTGCTTGTATAGGTACGAAGGTAGAAATATTTATACATGCCGAGGAAACTAAACCCGCTGCAGCAGTGAAAATCATTCTGACGAGTATACAAGCTATGCACATCGCGTATATGTACACTGCCGTTCAGTGAAGTTCGGTCATACAATAAAAATCTATTATATCATACTGTATACAATTATTAATACATAAAATTAGAAAAATATTAAGCATACACTCGTTTCTAAGGGATTGAAGCCGTAAATTATTATGTAAAGTAGAAATATTGCGACAACCACAATACAGTCCCTTTTATTATCGTTCCAAGAATTTCTCGGAAGTACCGATCTTTCGAAACGGGTCGTTTGGGGATTATTAACGAACAATACATTTAGGAAATATACCGCAGTATCATTCTCGTTTATTTATCACGGGCGTAAAGATATAAATTTGCTTCATTTTACTGTTGAACGTGTGTTGGTGTGCATCTGTCGTTTTTGCGCGAAAGTTTTAAGAAAATTTACTTCAAAATGGCACGTGGCAAGCCTACCAGCGTAGAAAAACGTTCACGCATTATTACGCTGTTTGAAGAAGGATATTCGGGGCGACAAATTGCTGAAAAAATAAATATGAGAAGTTTAACAGTAAATGACATCATAAAGCGATATCGGACAACTGGAACTATAGAAAATCGTGTTCCTCCTGGAGCATCTAGGAAAACAACAAAAGCTGAAGATTTGAGAATTGTATTATTAAGCAAACGCAATAGAAAATTAACCGCGCCACAAATAGCAGCCGAAGTCAAACGCGGCCGTGAAGAACAAGTTTCGGCGAGTACGGTAAAACGTCGACTTCAACAAGCGGACCTTCATGAACGCATTGCCATTCGAGAACCCTTATTACGTCGGGGCAACAGAGCAAAACAGCTACAGTGGGCCCGTTCTCATCTAGATTGGTCGTTAGATGATTGGAAACACGTGCTTTGGAGTGACGAGTCAAAGTTTGAGGTTTTTGGGCAAAATCGACGAGTTTATGTCCGAAGATCTAAAACCGAAAAGTGATCCCGAACTGCATTGGGCCTACAGTGAAGCAAGGGCGCAGTTTTGTGTTAGTGTGGGGATGTTTATCCTTTGCTGGGGCGGGAGATTTATGCAGAGCGCAGGGTGTAACGAGGAAGGAAAATTATTTTGCAATACTCCAGAATCGTGCAGTGCCATCAGGATTGCGTATAATAGGCCGTAACTTTACATTCATGCATGACAACGACCCAAAACACACTGCGTTAGTGTGTAAGCACTATCTAAAGGAGCAAGAAGAACAGCACACCCTGAAAGTAATGACATGGCCCACACAAAGCCCAGATTTGAACCCGATAGAGTTGTTGTGGGATGAAGTGGACAGGAGGATCCGAAAAATATGCCCAACTTCACAAGAACATTTACGGAATATTCTGCAACATGAATGAATTAATATTCCACCGTCCATTTTAACAAAACTTATCGAAGGAATGCCTAGAATAGTTCGAGCGGTGATTAACAGCAAAAGAGGTTTGTTCGATGAAAAAAAAATATAATGTTCAGTATGTTATATTAGGCCAGAATAACTTTTTTTTTATTTATTTTTGTCTTTTTTACATGTACATACAATAAAATTGCATTTTGTGTTTAGTTTCGTTTGTTTCTGTAACCTTTTCATGTTTTTTACCAACCGACCGAACTTCTCTGAACGGCAGTGTATATTATATGATGTAATGAAATTGCAAGAAACATTATCTTGTATGCTCAAATTTTAAGAGAGCATTCCCCTTCTCTCTTCTAAATCTTCGTTTCATTCTACACGCACACTGAATTTTGCTAATTGACGCTGGAGCATCCTGTATAGCGCAAATTTCCGAAAACGGCGTATATCTCAAAAACCGTTAAAGAAAAAGACTCTCGCCCACCTTAGAACGATTCAGCTCATCAATATATACGAAATGAGTCGTTATTTAGTGCCTTTTCTCTTCCAGTACGCATGAAATATGACAGTTATCACGATTTTAGGAAATGTTATAAGGCACATGTTGTGATCGTTCGATTTTGAGTAATTTTGAGATATTAGTTACGAAAATCACATTTATTTTCAGTTTTTTCCTGTTGTTTTTGAGCGACGTACGTCTCGAGAACAATTATAGAAACAGAGAATCAGTCTTTGTTAGAATTAATGGAACTTGACGAAATCGGTAAGATGATCCTATTATTTAATGCTTTTCCTAAAAACAATAAAGTTCTAAAAAAACAATGTGGCGCAAGTTTAATCTTGCACGAAATCGATCTTCGTAGCAGCTTTTATTTGGTTATTTCACGTGAAACAAATGAAGCGGACTGTTTCTATCGTCTCCCGGGGTTCATTTGTTTGTCACGCAGATGTCGTGCGGAAAACGCGCGAAGGAAGATCGTCCTCTATTCACCAACAGAAACACCGGAAAGTAAAAGGAGGACGCCGGCGTCTTCGTGAGTCTGTATCTATTGAAATAGTTCGCATGCTTAGGAATTCCCATTGTTTTCGATGTCGTTGTCCTACAATAAATTCGCTATGCGACCGCCTACTCGAATAGCTTCGAAAGGAAGGAACTGCGTCGTGTTTGGTAAGTTTTGATGCTGGCAGAAGAAAATAGCACGCAACCTACCATGTTGACAAATTAACAGCCGTCTTCTACATCTAAGAGAGGAAACAAGCTTTGTTCTGATCTTATACAAGGATTCGAGAGGGTTTTGTAGAATTTCACGGTGTCAAATGCAAAAGTACTCACAGTTACCTCGTCCGCGGTGATCCGTCCGCAATATCCTTGTAGTTTCGAGATGGAGAAGGCAGCGATTTTCATTGTTACGTCTCGCATTGTTCGGTTTACGTCAAATATAATCCTTTGAATATTTTACAAAGTCAAGTAAATCGAAATGAATACGAGATGGGAGGAAGTGAGAACTTCTGCCAACTTCGAATGACGAAAAGGATTTACATTTAACAATTAATGATATCCATAACTGCTAATGGAATCTGACTGTTTTCAGATTGACTTGATTGCAATTCTTGGTTGAGTGCTCAAACTTTGCATTGCAGCTAAGCTATTAGTGATTTGAAGTCAGGTTAAGGTATATTTGTGGATATTGTTGTGTAAATTTGGAGAAACGTATCCTTAACGCTACAAATTCTCTTGACTATAGCAGAATTAGCCGGTGATAGATTTTTCTGGTGGATCTTTCTGGATTCTGGATTGTTCTCTGGATTTCGGTATCATCCGATGTTACCATTCACATGTTGGAGAATTATTCTCTGTGCTTTATCCTTTCTGGTGCGGACGTAATAGCAACAAACCCAATAAATAACACCACGCCCATCCCATTTACACAGTAAACTTATAACTAGCTTCTTCAGAGCTAAATATTCTGCTGAACAGTGTCCACACATACCGTTAAAGACACCTGTTATCATTTTTTATATTAAAGACCTATTATTTGCTAATTTTCTACAACATCGCAGCAAGTTTAAATTAGACCAAATTAACAGAAGGATCTTCTACCTATCTATCTACCCTAATAGTTCTACCCTAATAGCTCTACCCTAATCGTTCTACCCTAATCGTTCTACCCTAATAGTTCTACCCTAATAGTTCTACCCTAATAGTTCTACCCTATTAGTTCTACCCTAATAGTTCTACCCTAATAGTTCTACCCTAAGAGTTCTACCCTAAGAGTTCTACCCTAATAGTTCTAAACTAATAGTTCTACCCTAATAGTTCTACCCTAATAGTTCTACCCTAATAGTTCTACCCTATTAGTTCTACCCTAATAGTTCTACCCTAATAGTTCTACGCTAATAGTTCTAGTTATTAGATTTTAAGCTAAATTACATACTTGCTTTACCACTAGAAGCATCATTGATAAAAAGAATATTAATACGAAAATTTAAAAACACCGGTAGCCCTATCGCACAGAGAAATCCTTCGAAAGCCAGCGCAATAATTTCCAATATCTCCTTTGACAGAGAAAGTCGAGAGTCATTCCCTTTTCACCTTTAGCACGGGAGCGGATTCAAAATCGCATTTATCTCCCGCGATCCGAAATGGATGGTCGCCGTCTCATTTGGACCCGGGAAAACTTGACGCAAATTAAAATTGAAGCCGTGAAGTGGAGCTAATTCCACTACCATCATACCACCATCATACAAAAGTCCTACCATCATCTCCGTCTCGTTGTGTTCGATGTTACGCGGCGCAGTCACTACGTCCACTTTCGCTTTCGGGGTAGTTTGCTAAATATTTAATATTCGCCGCGAGTATTTAATATTATGTATAATAAGAGGATCGTCCGCGTTATTTCGGCTCGCTCTTGCCAACCAGTCTTTCATGAATATTCAAAGCGGCTGAAATCTTTCGTTCTTTTACAGTTGAAATATTTAAATAGGGGAATCCGATGAGGCATCAGGATCTTCTACCGCAAGAGATCCACTATGAATCGCTTTGGGAAATTACGTAATTCTATCGAAGATGTTTTTCTATGAAGCGTAGACTAAACTGGAATATTTAACGCAATGGAAAAGTGTTTTCTTTAAATACTAAGATTCATATCTTTTTTAAAATCCTTCGAAAAATAACTTAATATTGCTGGATAAACCTTATCGATTTAAGAGAATCTACGTTTTCATTTCAGGGTCGGCTGCTAGGACGAGTAGATGCCTATTTCAGCTCCTTCAGGCGTTGTAACTATCCGAAGGTTAGTCCGCAAGGAGGCGTAGAAATCATTGAAGAATGTGGACGCTATTCCAGGTAAATAGCTCTTTTTTAATCTTTCTAATTTGAAAATACATTCCTTCAAAAATCAACTTAAAACAAACTTTGTGCTGATAGCAAAATGTTGCATCTCATTTAATTTTTCCATTTTCCTCGTAACGAGCTTATGTAGCGATTTCAATTCCATTGAACAAATTAAAAATGATCTTTTTGTAGACAGATATGGACGTTGGTGGAAATACGGAGATGGATTTCATTTACATTCATACATGTGTCAATAACATTGCAATAAATCAATATTCCAATTACATCCTTATCTAAATTAAATTTTATCTAGTTTGAAAGTAAATGCTGTCGGAGAAAGTAATTGGGATGAAAATTTATGGGAGTACAAAGTTCTATTTTACTTTTCAAATCAAATGGTACCGACGGCACAGCCATTGTGGCTATACAGCAAGTGGCAAATTATCTTTTGGAACCATTACAATATTTGCTTAACAAGTGTCTTAAAAAAAAACGTCAACAGTCAACAGTGTTAAAAGCAATGACAAACATTCAATAGAAAAATATAGATCAATATCTATTATACAAGAATTGTCCAAAATTTTTAAACGAGTTGTATATGAACGCTTGTTTCATCCTGAAAATTGTATTTACACTTAAGCAGATATTAATTCCCCAACCTACGCGCTTGGTTGGTTGATATAAGAATATAAGACTTAATTACGAGGTCGAACAGGATTACTCTCTCATCTGGAGAATGGCTCTCTTTTGCTACCGCTCCAGAACTATTATGAACTGACGTTTGGGGAAACTCTCTGTCTTCCTTTTCGGGAGGTTTGTTCCTGAATAACTTTGAACATCATACATGACAAGCAGCCCCAGAATTCCTCAAGTTCTAGGTTGGATATGTCGATGACATTTTTTGTTGTTATACCTCTGGAGTTTGACGTAAATCCTTTCCTTATTAATACTTTGTACCCTTCTATCAAATTTATTATTGAATTCGAAAAGAACCTGATACTACCAGATGGTGCGGAATGCGCCGATTGATTATCTTTTAAATGTGTTTGCTAATATCGTAAATAATCAGTTGCATTTGAAAATCACAACAAACTTCGGTTGTTCTACGCGAAATGATTTTTCGAAAATTAGATACCGCCCGCTCATATAGCGGACTGCAGTAACCTCTAATTACCTGAATATATTATTATAACCTACGGGTACGACTGTAATTATGTACAAAGCTACGATAACAATATCAGCTTACGCGGTTGCGAATTCGAATCTGCTTAATTACTGGTCCCTAATATAGGTGATTTCACGAACTAATAAAGGAAAACCTTGATAGAATCGATGCTTGGTGTCACAATATTCTCTGTGAATGACTTGCGTTGGTACATAATATCGCTGACGATCCAATTCTTCAAATTACTTCTTCTTTTACCGTGTTGCCGTATTTCGTCTAAGCGCGCGAGAACTTCTTCTATCTCCTCGCTACAACATCGTAAATCATTATGTCCTTAATCTCTCAGAAATCGCGACGTTCCTCGAAGCCGTGACGCAATTTCGACGTGTAGCAAATAATTTTTTGTTGCGACGCGCTCTGGCTGCTGTGATCGAGTCCAATTCATCTCGTCGTTTCCGGAGACATTATCGATATGGGTTTTCCGTGTTGTCGGAAATCGTCATCAAATGGGAAGCAAGCACGCGAGGGAAACATTCATCTTGTTTTCCATTGTGCATTTAGAATACGAACACGTATGCGTAGGTTCTCTATCCCAATGTGATGATTTATTTGTGCTACAGTTACGCTGTAAAAAGAATTTTATCAATTTACACGAAAGATCGTAACGACCCGTACTTTTCTATACATTTAAGAAGGTGTATTTAAATGAAATCGTCATGCAACGCAGCACATGTCCACATAGGCGAAGCCGAAACTAATGCGGGACTGCATGAATGCGCCCAGTAGGCTGGGACGCCGAACTAAGGTAACCCTGGTCTGGGTACCAAGACACAAAGGCCATCGAGGGTGCGTCAAGGCAGACGAATTGTAGAAATGGTGTACACTGTAGTTAAAGCACCTATATTAAACAATGGAAATAATCTCAAGACTAATGGAAAATTATTCCAGGTTGGAGATAAGCCCAGCAATTTATAATTGGCCTACATTTACAGTGGACCTACTAAACAGGGGCAGAAGGTCCTTTAGAACAATAATAGGCTTGCTAACAAGGCACTGTATGGTCAAGAAGTACATGAGCAACCAAAGTGTGGTGACGAAAGCAAAGCTAACGTAATCGATGTAATGATAAAGGAACTATAAGAGATCTGAAAGGGTCGCAATGGGAAAGGTCAAGAAGTACTCTGTGCACTAATCTAATTTAATTCTATTCTTGCGCAGCACACAAAAGAGCGCAATTTAAGTTGGGTGTAGGTTTTCGCGATCGTTATCTACGGGAGAATGATTTTCCGGGTGTTGCCGCGTTGAATTTCTAATTTCTTTAGAAACCATCTGAAAGAACTAACCAATGAAACGTCAAGAGTGATCAACGACACAGGTGCACACGAGAAGCTAATTATAGAAGATCTATCTTCCTCCAAATCATTTTCTTAATAAAAAGTAAATAAAGTAAATTATAACGGACAGCTGAATTTTGAATAGAATATTCAATTTGAAATTTATAAATTGATTTTATGTTTATTTTTGGCCAATTTATTTAATTATTAGGACCAATGAAAGGCATGTTCACTGCTTCTTTGCCCAGCTTATCTGCCTTTCCAATTTCATCGATCCCTTGATGGCCTGGGGTCTTGACCACCACCACACCTGGTAAGTTTCTTCACCCCAGTGGTTGCCGTGGAGTTTAAATTGGTGGACCATTCAGCCTATTCACCAGATCTGGTTTCCAAAGAAATTATTTTGCTTCCAAGAGAAATCGAACCGTGTTTATTCCATAAGTAATACATCTTGATCTCAACCAAGAATGCATTTCTTGTGTTCTTGATGTTTCGGGCGCGAAGCGCTGTCTGTAACGACACAGGAGCACACGGGAGGCTAATTATAGAAGATCTATCTTCGTCCATATCATTTTCTTAATAGAAAGTAAATAAAGTAAATTATAACGAACAGCTGAATTTTGAATAGAATATTAAATTTGAAATTTATAAATTGATTTTATGTTTATTTTTGGCCAATTTATTTAATTTTCGGTACCTGAAATCCGATTTTGATGTCCTGATCTTGAAATCTTTGCAATCCTGAACCCGGGTCCGATTTATATAAATCCTTCCCGCCCTGATCCCAGATCAGTGGGTGGCAAATTTTTTGTTGGTTTCAAGATCCAAATGGCCAGTTTGGGGAAAATTAGAGGAAAGAGGTTATCAACGCTACTTCGGCTCGCAATTAAAAGGAAATAAAAAAGTAGATATGTCAAGTTCACCCGGTAAGGTAAAATATTACAAAGCATGCATTTTAGCCCATCCAGTAAGGGAAATCATTAATTTACCTTAAAATTAGCGCAATGCCCATGACAGATCTGATACAATATTAATTACAGGATACAATCAGGTCAATACAGCTGCTGGCCCGATTATAACTAAGGATAGCCGTATATTGAAATGAAATTATTAATCTGACAACGGTAACGCGGTGTATTATGTTATTCACGATCTGCAATTAACATATCGGCATATTGTTTGACTGCGGTTATTAAGGGTTGGCAGCAGTGGCGTCGGGGATACCGCCGGTTTCGACGTATGATGGATGCCTCTGATATATCACAATCACTGCCAAATGAATGGTACTCAATCACATAATTACTGGCCGGAGTCACGATTGGCTTCATATTTTATCCATCCATTACCAGAACAGAACCTGCCATTACTTAGTGTAGGTCAAGACGGCAATGGTTAGCGTTCGCGCGAATATTTAATTCTATCAGAAATTTATTTCGAACATTATAATATGCGTTCTTTACCTTCTCCCAATTTGGAAGTTATGTTTTTAGCTACTAACCAATATTACTCACCATGCGGCAATTGTATCTAACTTTATTGATGCCAAATAAAGAAGTTAAGATCAAACCATTTATCATTATTATTATAATTGGGTCATGGTACTGGGGCCTTAATAGATCTATTGTAACCAAATTCCCCTAGTATGTGTTAAAATAATTGAAGGCTTTTAATAAACCTTAACACTACTCTAGGATCCTTCCTTCAGTTCAGTAGATGCAAGGGATGACCTGCTGAAATCACATTTGCATACAATGTGTTCTGCCATCTCCAGATCTTCTAGGCATAGACGCCAGATTTGATCTTTAGCTTTTTCTAATTTAAATAAGTGATATTTTAGTATTTGCTGAACAATAGCGCAATTTTTGCTGTCTTTGGAGAGCCTGATATGAGTGCTTTAGCCTGTTTTTATCTACACTAGAACCATGCCTTAATTGCTTGTTTTATGTGGTTCTCCTGGAAACCACAAAAGGGGTTAGGACATGTTCACTGCTTCTTTGCCCAGCTTATCTGCCTTTTCAATTTCATCGATCCCTTGATGACCTGGGGCCTTGACCTGGTAAGTTTCCACATTTGGTCCAGCGATTTTTTTCTGCTTCCTAGGCTCAAAGCTCCATTCGGAGGACACTTCAATGGTTGTCATGGAGTTCAAATTGGTGGACCATTCAGCCTATTCACCAGATCTGGTTTCCAGAGAAATTATTTTGTTTCCAAAAGAGATCGAACCGTGTTGGTACCACCTTGATCTCAACCAAGACTGCATTTCTTGCGTTCTTGATGCTTCGCACGTGAAGCGCTGTCCATAATAATAACTGCCTTATCTAGTAGTACATTTAATATCCTATCAAACCATCCTTCAAGGCAAGAGTATTCATTTCATAAAGAGTGATCTCTTTTCCCTTTACCTTCAAAGAGTCTAAGGACGCTAAATAACTGTTAATTATAGACTTAATTTTTTACATTGTAATTATGTATGGCAATTAACCTATCACGAACCAGTTAGCCTTTTCTTGTTACAGAAAGAAAACTTGCAAAGCAGATCAATAAATAAATTAGTTTAAACAAATCTTAAAATACACAATATGATCGAATAAATACGATAAAATACGAGCTACATTACAACAACGTACTTCAGGAAAACAAATAATGTGATCTGAATACAGACCAACCCAAATACGTAAGTAAAATTTCGCGATGCGAGGCTTCTATTTTATTTATCTTGATCTTTCTATATCGACAAGAGACCCTTATATCCACTGTGTACACAGGTTCAATAACTGTATCGCCCGGAAGAACTTTAAGGAAAACCTCACGCATCACATTTTGGAAATCGATACCGCTACATCATATATAACAAATACGATACAGTAGATAGTTCTAGAAGATCCACGCTTTCCATATAATATTCTAACAAAATTGTTATATACTTATAGGTATATAGGGGTGAGTGAAATGACATGACATTTTTAGTTACTTTGGTCTCTGTTAATTTAACGAAAACAATTTACGGTTGCTTCTTTACACAATGTTCATGGATGCTGTTTTGCAATTTCTTGTAAGTTTAATCGGCAACACGCATGCCACAACATTGTTTTACTTTTCCCGTAAGTTTGATGAACTTTTTTTGATTTAAAATTAAACGTGTTCGAGGTTCGGACCATGTTATGGTTAATCGAAAACTCGACGTTTCGCGCACAATTATATGGAGCTTCTTCAGCAGAGGGAAAGATGGTAGGGCGCAGTTACCACGGTAACTCAACATGTAAACTACGCCAGAGGCGAAACTAATTATGCGATAAGCAGTTGATCACGGTAACTCAGCATGTAAATCATACTAGAGGCGAAAATCTGCTGGACAGTTGTGACCACCTATCCCTCTCCTGAAGAAGCCCCATATAATTGTGGGAGAAACGTCGTGTTTTCGATTTTCGAACCCGGAAGCCGTTGTAGAAAGCGGCTACCAATTGATAAGAATAACTGGTAACACTGCTATTGAAGTATACAAACTAGCCTAATGGCTGTGGATGAAATGGTGAATGATTTTAGCATAACAGATGAAGAAATTTGCTTTAATCATGATCTTCTTCCTTTCATACTTAAAATAACTGGAGCTGATATCTGAAATGATTTAGGGTTTAATATATTTTTTTTTGTAGGTCAGGTAGCTTAAATCACAGGAAAATAGTACAGCTTAAATAGAATCTTATCACTACACAAGTGCCTCATATATCGCTAAGGTATATTTTTATGCGCATCCCGAACATATTTTACATCAATTTGGCCATATCTAACGCGCCTTATGGAATCCAACTGGGAACGAGATGACCCCGAAAGTCGATGTATCAAACGGCACGGACACTTTATCGAAAATATATAGCGGATCTAATCCCGCGATAATTCCTTTTTCTCTACTTTTTCGCTCGTTTAATTCCTGCTGGAGAACGTGCTCTTATTTAGGAGCATTTGTGAAAATCACGTACTAGGTCCTACTTCACGCGGGAGCGTGAAGTCGGGTATACTTCCCTTGGTCGCCAAACCAGCCGGTCGACTCCCCAAATCACCCGCAGGCCTTTTCCATCCCGAAGTGATTTTTCGTTAGGTTTTCTATTCGACTCTTTGCTTTGGTATCTCCAGTTACGATCCGACTGAGCATTATCGTCCATAAGAACTATAATTTACGTCGATGTGTGGTATTAAGTAATATGAGCGCAGGAAAAGGTTTTCAAAGGAATTAATCTCTGTAAGAGAGTGAGGTTCGTGGGTCTAGGTTCGAGGTGCGTTCGTCTAATTTATTGAAGAATAAACGTTTTGTACATACATCTCCTGTTCTGATTTACATTGACATGAGACACAAAAAAATACATAAAACCGATTCAGTTCATTTTTTAATATGTCAGTTGTTCCAATAAGAAGACAATGGCCGCTGTTTTTGGACAATTTGGACGACAGAAAATCGGTATAAAGCGTGCTCAGTGAGGAATGGGACATTGGGAGGTCTCGAGAAAAAAATGTAAATTTTAAAATGCTGAAATTAACAGCAACAAAGTTAATAGAATAAATGTATTAGTAAGTGTTGCTTATGTCTGTGAGATCTATTGCTGAGGATTGTGTTGTATCACTAAAATTCACTAAACACAAACCATTAAAATTCATTTCATACATGAGCTTTGCGATGGTGATGGAAAATTCATGGACGTAGTTTTATCATGGAAGATTTTATGGAACTTTGTTGGCAAATTTTTTTAGCTGGTATTCTGTGGTCTGGTAAAAGCAACGGAACAAGAAACAATGGAATAATCAGTAGTCATAATTCACACTACTCGTAGTCTGAAAGTTCACATTGCATAAGAGAAACTAATTTCCACAGAAGGTGGAACATAAGTGTCAGGTGTAGAATACTGGAAGATCAGTTGATTCATATTTTTTAACGAGACGACAATGCCCGGATTTTCTAAGACATCAACTTGAAAATATTAATTTAAATTTATAGCAGGTCAAAATGTACATTTCAGAAAGATATCACCCCAAGTCCACATTTTGTGATCAATAACTACAAATCATTCCACCTTTTAGGCAAGTACCATACAACCCAACCAATGGACTATCCGATACGTATATTTACGACAAGCACAATTCCAACTTTATACGCCGTCTTGAAAATTACATGTAGGTATATACTCGATGAGGTCTGCCAACTTTACCCATAAAAATATAACTTGTACCTTCGGTAAATAAAGTTAGGAAGTTTTACGAGATGCCTGCGCTACAGCACATAAATTAAATGAAATTATTTAAATTGAAGGAATATGGAACAAAATCAGAAATAATGGAAAGCTATGATTGAATAATGTTTAAATATTTTCACGTACTCCACATAGGAAAATAATTACATGTCAGCAAAAATATCACACAAATATATTTCCTCTCTGACTTCCTGGAAAGTGCTACAAAGGAATATAATTTGTTATTTTACGTTATGATGGTAACCCGTTGATATAAGCTTTTGTCAAACAACAATCCACTCTATGTTACAATTTGTCATGTTTAAACAGTTGTTTGGATTTAATTAGGAACGAAAAAGAATTTAATCCGATATTTGTTAAAGTTGTCAGTATTTACTTTAAAGGCAGTATTTATTGTATTTATTTTTTTCGTTAAAAACCTTTGTTATCAAATCACCGCATACATATAAAAGTATAAGCTTCGTTTTTAATGATCTGCGTTTAGCTTTACCCGTCGTTGTAAAACCCTAACAGAAACACAATTTCCATAAATATGTAAAAAAAAGTCTGCATCCAATTAAAAAAATGTAAAATAATTAAAAAAATATATGTGACTGACATCACGATTTATGGGCTGCAGGGGTCAACTAACAAATTAATAAATTAATTAAATTATTTATTTATTTATTTTCTTAATTCCTTTGCTAATTAAGCTGTTAATCGATCATTGGAGCCTTCATAGATCGTGATGCCAGGAATCTCACCCTCCCAATCGTACGGGTGTTTGGAAATATTTCGACAAATTATATCTTTAATTAGATACTTTTATCCTTATGTTTCTTCATCAATCGTATTTATACGACAATTACTCTATTGACTACCACTTTCCACAAATGCGCTCTGATGAGCTGTTACACAACGAAACGCCTATCCGTACATGGTAGGTGGTTGTCTAACTTTATTATTGCTTTCGCTATTATTATTATTTTAAGTCTCTAGCAGGTCATGTAGTAAATTCTAAAATTAAATCATCTCATTGGCAATACATTTGGTTTGGTACATACTGGTCAAAACAGTTTTAATTTAAAAACAAAAATACCGTTATGAACAATGCAGAAAATGCAATAGTTCAGGATGCCCTTGAATAATATATGTGCAGTGTACCGCACCGAAGCTGTAAGGATTATATCAGTCATGAAATCTCGACTACAGGGGGAAAAGATTCACATTGAGAACTCACACAACGCCATGAATATTTGTTAATTAAGTCATTAGAGCTCGCAAAACAGGGTATTCAAAGAAGCAACGAGGATATTCATCTAATTCACACGAAATGCCAGATATTGAGGTAATTTTGAAAGTTCTCGAAAACGAGCTAACGACAGATACCGTATCTATCGCAACTCAAATTATTGTGGCTCACAATAAAGTATGAATGCAGTAACAGCCACAAGATCATTCCATGAGAGTTTGCCAGTGGCTTTTATGTATATCATACATTGCCAGCGTAGCCACATTTATAAGAAATAGAGTGGACAATTTCAGTAATAGTCGTGTACTATAGCAGCATACGGATGCGGCATGCCAGGTTTTCAGTTAACATTTTGGTCTGGTCTAGTAAATGGCATGCTCGTTAGGCCATACCTTTTCCCACCTCGAATGAAAGGTGGAAATTGTTTAGGTTTTCCTCAAAATACTTTTTCATCATGAGGGAGACATGAGGACGGAGTTCCAACACAATAAATGGGTCGGTTCCTTTGGAATCATTTAAAACACTTAATTTATGGCAATAGACCAGCGAATAATATGCAAGGGCTGCAATAGCGCCTGGAAAATGTGTGTGAAATTGTTCGTTGGCGACGAGATTTCATTTTCGCCGCAAATACAGCCTCACGGGTACGCCAAGCGAGGTTGCGGGCACAATAAAAGAATGGTGACAACTTTGAACAATTTTTGTAATAATACAATGACTTAAAGAACAGAAGATCGGAACCACATCTGGTTTTCTTAATAAAATACCTTTAGGAGCTTTAGGAGTTCTACAACCTCAATTTCGAGAACATCCAGTACATATTCTTGTCTTTGTATTGTAATTCCTCACATTTCCACACAAACTACATATATATACAATTTCAAAATTATTCTTATTAAACAATCGATCGACACCTGAACGTAGTATAGTTACATCCTCGGTTAGAAAAGTGGTCCGTAGTGGACAAGAGAGCGATGCGAGACCGGCGAAAACAAACAAATATAGGCAAAAGTAACCTCTATGTAGACGTGTCGGAAAAGACGCGAAAATCGTTTTACGGCAAATAGCATCGTTTGAGCTTGCGGTAGGCTAAAGCGATTTTTCGATTTCGTCCCGTGGGGCGCGATTGGGAAAAGCAACACGATAAACGGATGCTCTGTCAGATAGTAACCTGTTAATAACTGATAGCTCCATCTCATCGGTCGATCTCGTTTTTAGTACAAGGTAGACGGAAGAAAAAATAGCCTAAACGGGAAATGAGCATCAACAATACAACAAGAGCTGTTCCACGCTCGGAACTAGTTTCGGTAGGAACCCCTATTCTCAGTATCTGCTCTGAGCAGCATGTTACTGAGCGTATTACTGAGAGCTGAGTATTACTGAGAGAGAAAGTCCCAACGATTATCTTTTCCGCGATTTTTTCTCTAACCTAATATCAACGTTAGTAGCTAATATTTGTGAACTAATGTCCCTATAGCTCATGCTCACCAGGATTGTAGAATAGTACAATTACATGCAACACGCAGTTTTTTTTAATTAATTATTATTAGAAACTGGATTGAAACCAACAATTCAATGAACAACAAGCAAAAACAATTAGTTTTAAACGGTTTTACATAATATAGTAATTTATCACTGATTAAAATATAATATATTTTATTTATAGCTTTTATCGATTCGAAACACTCGCCAATTCGTGCACTTTCAATCGGAACCAATCATCAATTGGTAATAAATTGTTTCGGTGATATTTAGTGCGAACCATTCTGATTGTATTGGTGCGTATATGTAAATTATAACAAACGCGTAAACAATTTTCAGTTAACTAGGTGATTGTTACCATCAAATAGCTGCGCGACATAGGTCACGTTCCCCTACAACTATGCCCACTCAAAGTCAATAAATTTCACATTATTTCAACCTAACAAACATTTGAAATGATACAGCGATATCTCCTGTTTGCAGTTTTCCGCTTTATAGGAGAATAATCAAACCGAGTTTGTCCAGAGTAACATTTTGTTAATTATTATTGATCTGGAAATAAAATTTTCATGCACATAGTGTTCCTCTATTTTCATTAAATAAAGACGACTGGGGTGGTAATGAAAAAAATACGAGATCTCTGCGAGAGTTCAGTAAAAAGAAGTAATCTTCAAAAGGCAATGTAGAATGTATGTTTTGGTTAAGGTATTAATTTTTTGGCTCATCTGATTTGTTGTGCAACCCGTGATTGGTGCGAAATGACCAGTGCGACGATATTCCGAGGGAAAGACACGAAATAATAATGATGTTTTCCCCAGCATCAATATTAAGAAAATTTCAAGAAGCGGCCAAGGCGAGCGGACGTGTGACCAGCGTCCCAAGCAACTGCAGTTGGCTGTAACAAATCCCAACGGCCCAGGAAAGGATGTAAAGGGCGACTATCCCATTTATCTTCATAAGAAAATAGATTGATAGCGTTATATTGAAGCCAAAGGAGCCCCAAGAAAAAGGGAGGGTGTTAACCACATTCCTAATAGTGATTAAAGTGTGTTGTATAAGTGCTATAAATATGAAAAAGCTGGTCATCATCGCCGGGGAGCCGCGAGCCAGAGCCATCAGGTCCACCCAGAAGTCCACGCCTATCAAGTCAAATCGTACTTTATTCTTTTATTTGGTGTTTTCTTTATGCATCTAGATTGATTTATTTCTTGTTAATCTGTTCAATTCTTTTATTCTTTGGTACTTGACTACTTTATTTCCCCAGAACCGCATAACCTGAAATAGCTTCGTGCTACGAAATATTTACTAAGAGTCTCATAAACCGTAAGCATCGATTAAAAATAAGTAATAAGTGCTCCAATAAGCAAGTAGTCTTTTTATTAGTTTGTTTCATTTAGCTTGCCATCAGCCGGGTAAACTTCAGTATCTAACTGGGCGTTTCGTTGCAGAATTAATTTAATTATTTCATTTATTAAAATGTATTAAGTATCTATTGTTTGTATGAACCATAAGAATTATGTTACTTAGTTCAAACAGCGGAGTATGTGACAAAGAGTCAAATTATTGAGTTTTTTGTCATCTGATTTGTGCAATTTATGGTCTTAAAAAAATAATAGGTTTATTCGCTCGGCCTACACTAACTACTCCGAATAACCAGTGTAAAAATATACGATTGTTGAGCCTGCGTGCAATTGTTCGTTGAGGCCAGTGAAGCTGCACTGATGCAGTTGGAGTCTACGCAGTCTACAGTAGGAGCAAGAAGTGTATACACCGAAAAGTATATATAAAAGTATAGTATATAATATAAAAGTAACTATATAAAAGTAGCGCGAATTTAAATTTCAAGTAAGAAAAGTATTACAATAATAGACAACAAACGCACGTATTTTTGAAAGGAGGATAAAGCGCCCGATACCAAGAGGTGCTAGAAATTTAAGAGGTTCCAGGAGATTTTAGACGCCACCGCAACGGAACGCATCTTTAATTAAAGATTTTTTTATGCATTCCTGCAAGATCCGAAAGATTGTTTTCGACTGAAAAGCGAACGAAATATTAATTAAGAAGTTTATTGGGTGATGACAAAAACAGCAATCTCTGTTTTCAATTGAGTTGCAAAGTTTAGATAAAATTATTTTTTCTAATATTATACAACAATCCGCAGCTATTGCACGGACATCTAGAAGTACGTTTACGAATAATTAAATAAATGCAATTGCATTAACGTAACCATTTTCTTTTTAATACTCATCTTGGAAATTTTTTAATACCACGGATGATTTGACAATTTTGCAACCAGTTGTAAATACTTACGGCCCACCAATTCACTAAGGATTACATTATTAAAGATTCAATAATTATTTTTACAATGCTGCAGTTGATAAATTTTAACATTCCAAATTTAGCTTAAAAGACGATAATGCATGTACAACACGAATATTGTCCGTTTCGCGTCGAGAAACATTACAACAACACTGACCACATTATCAGCATTATCGGTACAAACACAGACAGGAATTAGATGAGGCGTTAACTATACAATATGCAATAAACAATAGGTGCAACAGTTCTAGGATAATGCTCCGGTTCCTACGAACAATGGGACGAGCTTTAATAACTTAAGCGCAGAGTTAATTAAAGCAACGCATTTCGTATCATGTAGTCGGAACAAGATCGCCGAACGACGAAGAATTTGCATAAATTTGAATAGATTACGCGACGACAACGAAGCAAATACACTCCGTTCCATGCACGTCCTGCGAGGGAAATGGACACGAACGCAGCGCCCCCTACGAGCGCCCGCAAAAATATAATTCCTATGTAAAGTGAGCTTTCATTAAAAATGTAAACAGACTGTGATCTAAAATTTCCTAATGCCGGTGGAAAATAGTTCCACGCCCGAACTTGCATCTGATATTCGTGTAGTTATTGAAGGCTTTGTTGCTGTAATTGGATACCGCTATTGTTGGTCCGGAAGGTGTTACCTAATTAGGGCTTCGATAAAGCTTCGTTGATCAAAACGTTAATGTAATATTCGATACATTTAAAGATTATACGCAAAAGGTGTGTTCTAATAACGGGAACGTATTACACTAGATTACCTTGCACGCTTTGTTTGTTTTTGTTCCCGAATTCATTTCTCTCAATTTTACGAGAAGTCATTTTTGGTGGTCCAATGGTAAGAGAATTTTGACCACTTCGACAGTGGGTCAGAGTTTTTGAGTGATATGGTTCAATTCTTGAGGAAGTAAGTTGGTTTAAGATATGGAAATGGTCCTTTGAATAAGAGAATTGGTAACACCACACTTTTGGGCTGGACGAAGTTGTGGGAGCCCATTGGGATATCTATCCGTATGCGACGGTTTTCAGTAAACTGAATGTCCCAGCGCACTGTTAGGGCGCCGTTGTACAAGAACATCTAGGAAAGGAAACCCACCCTCCGATTCGACCTCTTTGATGAAGCGTATGGAATCATATTTGAAATTCAGAAACGATGGAAAATCGATTAAAGATTCGCCAAATAACAAAGGTGTCATCAACGTATCTGTACCAGCACTTAGGCTTAAGGCTGCAATATAATAGTTCTTGTTGCTCGAACGCTTCCATAAAGATGTTGACAACAAATGAAGATAGTGAAGATCTCGTAACATTTATTTTGAAACTGGAAATAGGTAGAAGAAAGATAAGCTTCAACCAGGACAGTCAGATCATCTGGTTGGTCATTGGAGATGAGGAAGTCTCCAATAATCAATACTGTATCCAGTATGGGAACTTTGATGAATAAAGATTCGATATCAAAACTGACCAGGGTCTATCCTCAACTTTTTCGATCATTTTACGAAATGTTGGGAATTTTCATGAGAGTCGCTGTGTCCAGCGTAAGGTTTTAGAATGTGAGAAAGGTACTTCTATAATTTACCATATAACTTAGGAGCTGAAGAATCACTAGCGGCAAGTGACTTTTGGATATCAGTAGGGATAGATGATCCTTTAATGGAGTTAATGATGGAACGCACAGTTCGGGGAGCAAGTTTATGTTTAAGAAGTTGATAGGTGCCGTCTCACAGCAAGGTAACGACCTTTTACTGATAAGTAATTCAAATTCTGTAAATAAAAAGTTTTTCTCCTTCAGAGAATGCATCTTTCTACATGTAGTTATTAAAATTTAATCGCAGATGCCATCAACGCGCCAGGCAATGGGCGTACACTGGATCTTAATGGAAATATGAACGTCTTTGATCGGACAAACTCGTATAACTCACAATTAAATTCGTTACTGTAACACGCGTGGCAGATATCAGCCCTATCGAATCCTACCGCTAATCAGCTATAAACCAAATAGATGAAGTAAGGAATTAACGATCATCTAATCTCGTGTTCACGCCTAATTGAATCGAACCCGTTAATTGATAACGTTGGTTTTCTCCGCGATTACACGCGAAACCATAAATCTCGTACACCTGATAAACTTTATCATTATCGACCGTACGACCAGGAAGCCACCGCCATCGGACGTATCTGGTAACGTACCATCGAAGTCGTCGGATGCGGCTCCCATCTCTAACGGCGTCCCTCATACTCCATTGAGGATTTACTGTTCCTGATTAGGAGTACCTTGTATACATGGAGGGAAACTAACTCGTCTCTCCCTCTGACTTCCCGAGCTCCGTTACAAGTGCGAAAGATCGACGACTTCTTGCGTTTACGTCGGGATTAAAACTTGATGAATGTCGAGTATAGCCGTGTAGTTTGTAAACGAAGTCTTAGGGCGCAGATAAAGGGGTTAATTTCGTGCGCACGTCTCCTGATAACGCGGCTGTTTTCGACCTTTCCCATTTGAGTTTACCTACCGGGCGTAATGCAGGGGATATGTGTAAGTAACTGCTGTAATAGTGTTGCGTGACACGCTGCTGTTCTTTTACTTTTTTGAAGTTACGGTTAAATGTAAAGGGACAAGTTCTCTTAAAGTAACACTATTATAAGGAGCGACTTAAACTTGATTTAATTCATCGACTCTTAAAATGATTCGTTATCATTAAAGCTCGGATCTGCTCTCAAAGGGTTAAGAGTCGATTATTCAATAGTTTAGACCAAACTTCGAAGATATGAGGCACTATTCTGTGATGTGATGAAATAATTAATGTTACATTATAATGAAATATGTATGAAGAAACAAAATAAGTAAAAAAAAAGGGGGTTCGAAAAAGAAACAATAAATTTTGTCATAATTAGGAAATAAGTACGATAAATGTCATTTATATTTGAAAATATGAAGCGATCATTGAAGCTGTATGAACAGTGAAAGAAAAAGAAATACGTAAATAAAATAGATACAATATAAGGGTTTTTGAAAGGCTAGAAAGTCCATGGGAAAGAAAAATACTTAGAACTACACTTGAGTTTTTGTTATACTGAGCGTCACATAGCATTAGCACTGAACTATGGTTATCCAACAATAGAAGTAAGATAAGTCCCAGTGCCCAAGTGCCAGTTAATACATGTAAATATTTTTACATATTTTAAATTATTCGTCCTTTATTAATTTTTTTATTTTTTCTGTGAGATTCTTCCATTAACGCTTAAACGGTACCTTAGAATACTTTCCATGTTGCTACAGACCACTTTCTCCGAATGTTATTAGCATCTAGAGCCGTTTTCTTTGTTGTCTTCATTTTCTTCTTGACCAAAGCCCATTACCTTTTGGTTGGTCTGAGATCTGGATAATTTGGTGCATTTGCTTCTGAAAGCACCAAAAACATATCATTATTTCCTAAGGCAGAAGGAACACCGTAAAATTTCAATTCCGACGATTTTGCGTCGTGCAAATGGCCGCGAGGGAACAACCAGACGGTGCTAAAACGACGTTGGATCTGACTCCGTATTTTTATCTGTGTACCTTCTTTTTGTAGCTTTGTGACTTTGGTCTTAAATCCATGGCAAAGTCTCCAATTACTTCATTCTCCGCCATTTCTTCATACTACTTTATCGCAACACCCTTTCCTGTTAACTATTAATCCAACTGCTTCAAATGTTTGCACAAGTTCT
Source organism: Marronus borbonicus (assembly GCA_902655005.2). NCBI lineage: Eukaryota > Metazoa > Arthropoda > Insecta > Coleoptera > Scarabaeidae > Marronus > Marronus borbonicus. Next base: position 11,450,594 of record LR737387.1, read on the forward strand.
GATACGTATTTCTTATCCGATGGCAATGTCATTGCTTTCAGAGGCTCGAATTTTTGTACGCCCAAACACTAACTAAATGGAAATTTTCTTATTGTTAGTTCGAAGACAAGAATATTATTTATGCAAAAGACAGCATTTTTAAGATCTTTCAAAGAAAAAGAATAATCAATCTGAGTGTCATCTGCGTAAAAACCTCTTGCTATAACACTAACACGCTGGTCAGTACCATAAATGCGTCAAAACTATACACTATTTTTAAGGAAAACAATGCAGGTGGAGTTGAGGGAAATGGAGAAACACTATTAGCAAAGTGCTTCATTTTATTTCAAAACCTACTTGAGTTTTCACGAATTTGTTCTACGCATCAGGATGTAGATCTAATTTAATCATATTCAAGATGCTAAATAAAAAAAAAGGAACAAGTGATACACCAGCGTAACGTAGAATCTTTCCATCTAAAATTTTCTAGAAGGATATTCGTGGAGCCACATGTGTAAACGTCATAACTGTGATCCATAGATCAAAGCGGATCCCATCTTACAATAAAAATACGTAAAAGTGTTTTTGGAACATACTGAAACACTACAGATGGATCGTTTCCAAAAAAACACATCGTATATCATGTCAACTCTGTGAAGTATTACAAGATAAATTTAATAAATTAATTTGACTAGCATAAAGGTTCTAGAGAATTTAATTTTAAAATATTTAATGCCTTGGGTATAATTTTTTGAACCATTCTATCGCTCAAAACGTGATATCGAATATGAAAGAGAACGCATAACGGATTAATAATAATTTTATATTACGTGTATACTCATAAATAAACCGATAATCCTAAATGTTTAATTTAAACAAACGCATTTCACGGACACGCTTGGAAAATTTCCGTTATATGGCGTACATCATCAAATTTATTTAGCACTTGATAGGTGTTCACGGATCGTCTATATTTATGGAAATTAATGTGTATTGTATTAAAATGCCTATTGCATATTTTATTGAATGTTACTGTTTATATTTTGAATAATATTTACATAATTGCAATTATTTATTAACTTAACAACAATATTTATTTAATTAAATGTACGCCGGAAATATAGATTGTCGTTTGGTAAAAACAGAATAAATTCAACTTTAGACAGCTTGTCATGTGCAATATTTGAGCTTTTATTTGATGCTCACTCTGTATGAAATTTCAAAGTTATAAAGTTTGAAAACAATGAATATTTTATACTAAAAATGTATTTCTTATTGAAAAAAAAGAATTTGTTTATATTTTTGGTTGCATATGCAACGTTTTCATGGAAGCGAAAGACTCTTTTTAACCAAAAAGGTTGTTATATGCTGGTACGTAGGTTTCCCCGATCGTCAATAACACTAAAACCGTAACTTCTCCCGACGTTTCGTCCACAGTCTTGTGGGATATCTTCAGTGCTGCTACTGCACACTGGCTTCTCACACCATCATCCAGCCCCAAAAACCCGGTGTCATCAATCAATCGCAATAATTATTCTAAGGAACATGTTCAAACTACCATTAACCGCTATAGCAACCCTTTTCCACACCAAATCCCTTCGTTTAACCCTAATTTCACGTCAGGAACAACATAAAAACAATCTTCAAACCCAATTTCAAACACTTAAACTGCTTTCCCATCAAAGACCACAATCATCTGGAAGCTCCTCGTCGGGGATGAATAGTCGCCCCCAACCAGTAATGGTAATAGCCCTGAAGATGTCTCATACAAGTGCGGACGAAACGTCGATGGAAGCTACGACAATAACGTAATTCCAACCCGAAAACCAAGAGTATAGTTGTATTGCTTGGAAACAGGGAAGATGGAATAATAGCTAAACGACAATCTTTGAAGATTCTTCGATAAATTGAAAATTTAAAAATAAATATCAAAGTATATCAGCCATGAAAGAGTACATATCGAATTAATATGGATCCCTTAGTTTCAAAAACAAACGCGATTTGGATTTGGGTTGGGTGCTCCATTGAGGCTGAATATTCGTAAAGGACATTGATCTGCATCATTGTCACTTGAATGCAATGAGAAATTATGAAAAACTCATTAAGACGTTTGAACGTAAACCCTGTATTTCGACCCGAATAATTCTCATCGATCCATTAAACTTCCTACCATTTATCTGTTTCTCCTTCTTATTTCTTTACATGGTTTAGTAAGGATTTTTTAGAGCAGTGCTCTCTTCAAACTTCCAGTCCAAAAAGCTTTTTCGCTGTAGTAACGGACGCTTTCGTTCTTCGCGTCCAATTAGAATAATTCATTCAACATATTTACGATGAAATTACACGACCTTAAATAATTTCTCTGAAAGAGAATATTGATTTATTTATATTTCTTGCTCTGTAATACTGCACAAACAATAGATTTAATGCGGCATTATTGTTTCTCCAATTTTAAGGGAAATAATAGAATTATACCGAGTGCGCCAGAATTTCATTAGTAGGTAATATTTGATTATTAAAAATGTATGGATTTAGATAAAACATGATTTTTCGTATCTATATCTGACGTAGATAGTGTGCTAGAAATGCATTCAAACCAAAGAGTAATTCTCAAAAAGCTAATTTCCCATAATTGGGAAAGGAAAGGAACTAATAATACACTCTATACAGATGTTGTTCCTAGATTTGTTAAAATTAGCTCCGTCTGCGTGCTGCTTGTAATCTAATTTCCTGCACTTCAACAATGCATCCGCTTTATTAGCCAGAAATTAAAAGAAAACAAAACCATCTCACGAATCTGTATAATATACTAGTTAAAGCTGTCCCCAGATAAACTTCCAGCTAACTGCATGCCGACTCTTACAATGGCGCTTCGCTTAGAACTTTGTTCATCAAGTTACGTAATGTCCGGGAGCACTTTAATTCAATGCCATGTCTTCCGGCTCACTGGATTCAATGCCCTCCTTGAACTTTGCGGTGTGGTCGGCTCGCTAGTTCTTTTTTTCTCGTTTCGCTAACAGCAAAGGAACATGGCTTGGGATTCGTCGCGATTTCAAGAATGCAGTTTAAACGACCGACATGGGCGATAGAAATTGATTAACCAACTGTTCGAGATTAAAACCAACTTAAATGAATAGAACAAGTACAAAAAAAAATTTTTTTTATTCAATTAGGATTATAGTAGGCTTCTTCTTCTCTTCGAAATTTAGATTATTGCAATACCATTTGGAATTCTAGGACTCTATTTTGATGATAAACATTTTAGAACAGGCAATGCTTGATGTCCTGGTTTGGTCGCTTGTTTTATGTAGCTCTTTTGGAAATCACAGGAAGGAAACGCGTTCTCTGTTTCTTTTGCCAGCTTATCTGCTTTTACATTTCCTTTAATTCATTGGTGGCCTGAGACCATGACCACCACCATACTTTGTAACTTTCTTTATTTGGCCTAGCAAACTTTATTTTCTACCCACCCCATTCACCAAACACCAAATATGGTCCGCAATGATCCTTTTCTGTTTCATAGGCTCCAACTTTCACTCGTAGGACTCGAATTGGTAGACCATCCATGTACGTTTTATGCGGTGATTCACTAAACCACCCATACAAAAAAGGAAATAAAATAAACGTGATATTTGATGTTTCTTATTTTATTTTTTGTTTTTTTTTTTCATAAAATTGCCTTTCACGTACTAAATAAAATACGTTTAAGCTCTTCTTGCTAAACCCCCTCAGAAAAAATTTACTAAAATACTATCAAATAAGACACAGGGAGAGCTTTCGCTTCCATCATTTCGGATTGTCGGTCATCTTTTTGACAAAGCGCATCATTTAAAGGACACTTTTTTCGAACCATTAGATATAGCAAACGGCGCGAGAAACGACGATGTTACCCCAATAATATTTGCGCCCCGGATATTTTCCGCTTCGATAGATGGCGTTCGCCGTCTAGGATTTATACTCGTCGAAATTCGCAGCTCGACCCGTTTGACGGATGTACCCGATTACCACACGAGTGTCTCTCTCGCGGCCGCAAAACGCGCACACGAAATTTTCGGGATGGGGAGAGGACGATCAATGACCGAGAAAAATCGCAGATATCAAAAATTCCCACCCCACCGCAACCCAGCCACGGAAAATTACAAGGAATTCATAGCGGTTTATCGGCCGCGTTATAAAAACCAAATAAGGTCGTCGCGGATGGCACAGTTTCACCGTTTTCTTTCCTTTTTTTTTTATTTCGCTCCCGCAACCTAAATGACAATTAATAAATGAAATGTGGAAGGAAAAAAGATTTAGGATTATGGGGGAAGTGTCGACATAAGGAGAAAGTCAATGTTTTTGCTTTTATGATTGAACGTCTTCCACGCCCTACCAATAGCCACAAGAAATGTAATATGATTCGATTTTTTTGGGGGTTCAGTTTTTACCCCATCTCCATACGTTACGGAAATTTTCCTAAATCTCTGCAAAAACTATTCCCATCATTCTCGAGAACAAATTTGAATAAAATTTCTCCATTTCGGAAAGGTTAATTTATTTCTGTATTTATCTCTTTATTTTTTATTTTATTTCTGTATTTATCTCTAACGACATAGTCAAAAGATTGCTCCATAAGAAACCAGCCGGTCCTAAATCAACTAAAACTCATCTAATAGTTACGAATCTAGCAGGGAAAAGGCTGTTTGAGGACCATATCTCGTCGCCGTCTTTTTAAAGATTTGGTTGTTACTCTAACAAAGTTCTATCTAGGATATCTTATTAGTTTTTAAATTTCAAAAGATATGTAGATGTTTCTCCAGCGGTGTTATGCATTACCATCATCTATTCGAAGAAAAGGCTTCTAGAAGCAAAGATTAATTTGCAATATAACCGCTAAACACTTCTCCTGGAGTTGCACCGCTTCCTTTGAAACTTCCCAGATCCATTTCTTTGGGGTGGATCAATCTCCGTCTCCATAACTTTTCCTACATATGCGTCCCGAGAGTTCCATTTATTTATTGTAAACATTGTGAGTTACACAACAAAGCCAAAGGTCTTAATGACAGTGTAACGAATGTCGGAGCAAAATCTTAACTGACAGCACGGCATAAAAGGTAGAACTCAGTTTTGTACTATAGAAAGTCACATTAAAATTCATAATAAAAGCTATCAATCTTATTATTTAGCAATTTATAGAGAAAAGCAAAATCTAAAAATAACCCTTCTATTAGCAAGCGACACAGTTCCACGCTAATTTAAGCACTGCTTGTACGACACAGAGTTTCTATACGGAAAAAGATTGAAATTAAAATGTTTTACGTTGAATTCTCTTAGTTCGGTCTATATACGTGTAATAAGAGGGATCCCGAACGAATGTGCCAAATTCAAGACCACTACGTACGAAAGTCGAGTACAAAGTAATAAAATGTTAACCTTCTTAAACTCACGAGAGAAAAGAAACACAAAACCCGGCAATGGTCAATACGTACAAAAAATTCAGACTGATTAATTATACTTCGTGTATTTCCCCACGTTTAACGTCAGCCTGTTTATCATAAAATTTATCTAAATCTTCTTGAAATATTTGGTAGTGTTGAAGGCGCGTACAACAAAACAGTTGTACAAAATTGAAAGATCTCGGCAAAATCATTTACAAAAATACTAAAGAGTAACGGTCATAAATAGCTACCCTGAGGAACCCCGGACGTAACCTTAAACATTTTGGATGTAAAATTATGAATGGCTACAGACTGAGTCCTAAAACTTATATCACCTTAAGACTTCAAAATACTTCAAAGACTTACGATGAACCTTATCAAAAGTCGGTACATACAGCATGCACCTGTACCCTACTGTCCATCGACGAGGACAGAACTAGTGACCGCAGATTTGCTACGAAAGAAACCATGCTGCGATGTGCTAAGATAATGTTTACATTGGAAAAATAACGAGAACTCAAAAAAGTTACCAAAGTGAGATAAAATGGAAATTGGTCCACAGTATTTTATCTCTTTTTTAGGCCCATCCTTAAATATTGGAATGCTTCCAAATTGTAAAAAAGTAAAGATTTCTTTAAAATAAGTACAAAATAAGGCGGCATTCTATGAAGTCGAGCTTTTTTATTAGCATTCAATTGATTTAGTTTCAATCGAACCTTATCGTCAGACACTGTGGAAACGTAAAAACAATTTTTAGAAAGTTGATGTTCTATCAAGCAAGATGCATCATCAGAATCGCATATAATTAATGGATCGCATGTTTCTTGAATACCACTTCATACATCGATTTCATAAGACGTTCATAAGCGTTGGAATCAACCTGACGCTCGCTCGCTTGATATAAACGTCCAAGATGATTTAGTACTATTATTATTCATCGAGTTTTCAGTAGTTGCAATGAACTCGTTTGATTAACTTGTTCACCTGCTTGCGAACTTCGTAATCATCATATTTAGGTTTTTTTTTAACTTGTTATGCACTTTATATTTAACGGCGCGTCGAAATTAAAAAAACCAACGAGGAAAAGAATTTGCATAAACTATTCCACTTCGAACATTTCGGTTAATTACACCAAAAAAATCATGCAAAAACTGTACACATTCATTGACATCTTGATATTGAAATCAATTTCGCATGTTTCATTCAAATTGTTTCAAAGGTCCTTTGATATTAAATTTTACATAGGCAACAGGTACATACGACAAGCTTTAAAATATGTATCTTCGGGAACAAAAGGAACATCACATGGAACGACTGTAATACCGATTAAGTTTGACAAAGTCAAGTCCAACACTTGCACTTTGTCTTTTCATCCTACAATTCCCGTCCTGATTAGGTCTTCTTCAACTTCCCGAAACCATTCCGACCTAAGTTTTCCAGGCGCTCCTCTAGTTTCCCATCTTAATATCACATATGGTATTGCTGTTGTTCCCGTCCTCCACACATGCCCCGACCACTTCACCCTTTACATGTTTATCCTTTTTACTACCCATGTATGTCTTTTTGAAGCTTTTGGAGTACCTCTTGTGCTTTACGTCCATTTCTTCTTCTAAATAATCTTTCAACACATGCACACATCTGATAAATTCTTTTCTATATATGCAAACACATCTTTACGCATCTGACAATTACATCGGAGAAAATCTTATTTGAATAGAGAGGCTTATATAAACTACGTGATGTAAAACTGGAGGAAGGTACTACCGTGTTACCTTACAACAACGGGCGCATAAGCAAGGTCTGTCAGTCACGCCGATTACATCATGTGTTCTTCTCGGTTCAGAAAACAAGTTCTGCCAGGCATTATCATTTAATTTATGTAATGGCAAAATTGCGTGATATTTCTAGAAGCAAATGATTACGTCAGACAACGTAATCACTTACTTCTCTTTCTGTCACCATTTACAAGATTGCAATCCATTTAGTTAATAGAATATTCTCGTAATGTTTAAGTAAATTTTAAAATATGAGATAAAATAGCTAACTAAGAAAAATAATAAACTTTTTAAATTATTTTTATGGAGATGAGATGTCTTTAACTACAATTACTTCTTACAAAACATATTTTATTAATTTCATTAATAGTACAGCGTAGAAGGTGAAAAACAACTAAAAGGAAAAGTAATATAAAGTAATTGGAAAACAAAATCTTCAATTTTAATCAGACCCAACTTGTTAACTTAGTTTAAACAACCTTTTGATGAAACATCTCAATCCTCCTCATATGGCAACTTTTTTCATTACTTTCTCTTCTTTGTTTAGTTTCAGCTATGTTCTGCTTCGACTTTGAAGTGTTATTTGTCTTAAGAAGCTCTTTTTTTTTTTTATTTTGGTTACCATAAAAGCTTCCTTTCAAGGAATAGCTTCCCAAAACTTTTCATTTACAGGTCTTGAAAAAAATCCTCTTTTCTTAACTATTTAAAGATTTTAATTAAAATGATTAACGTATTCCAACTTATAAATGGAATTATTCCATTTAATAAGGCTTTAACAAGATAAGTTAAAAAAAGACATTGACTATTAAAATTACAGATTTAATTTAAAAATGAAAATGAAATTTCGCCCGGGACAAGATGTTTAAATAAATCTACACCTCTCCTTACTTTAACGTAGAAAGCCAAGTTAGAAGATAACGTGTTCTTAAATTTTGCGGCCAAACGTCTAAATAACCAGTCTCCGTGTTGTTAATTTACGCTAATACTGCTGGCGAAGATGCTTTTATAATTTGCCTCTGCCAGTAGCTGGTTGTAGTTTGGGGAACGTATTTTCGAATTCGCGCCTTCCGGTGACGTTTTTTTCTTAAGTTAGAGTTTAATTAATAATATCGGAGGAGTTTGCTTTGATTAAAAGAAATCAGAGAAATTTATTCAAACTAGGCTTGAATGGTTGAATGGTTAGATGCTGTGTACAAGACTTTCAAACTAAATAACAACTTCCAAAACGGATTGTTTCGAATATGGTCCCAAAATCAATCCAAGAAATTTAGGCAACTATTGCTAAAGAAAATAAAAAAAATAAATCTGACGATGTTGCTTCCTTTTATCAGAAGCAGCAGTCAAAGCAGCGGGTGGAAGCCACAAAAAAGTCATGGCTAGCTTTTCCTGGATTGCTAAACGAATTCCCTTAATTGATTGCCTTAAAAAGTAACAAAAAAAAAGCCCTAAAATAGCTTCCTCCTGGTATTGACGGAATCATTTACAACAAAAACAATGCAAAGAGACACTACCCACGGACTCACGAGAAAGCTATCTTAGCATTATTCTTCTTGGTTATTGTTTCTAGGCATTTTCTAATGTGTTCTGTTAATACGTCATGGTAAACCTACGAGAATCGTTTACATGTGCAGTTTCCTAGAGCATCGCCATCTCGTTTGCTCGAGGGATGGCTTTGGAAAAAGTACCCGTTGTTCGTCGCTGCTTTCTAAACGGCAAATATGTGCTTCTAGGCACTAGAGATGCCTGGCTCGTCGTTTTGAATGTTGCGACATTAAATGTGAGGTAAACAGCGATGCAAGGTGGAGCAAGAGGCATTCTCAGTACCACGCTGATGACGCCGGATAGGCAGAAACATGTCCGTAAGTAGCGTGTTTTTTCTCTCCTTGGATTGCTTTTGCTGTGAATGATTCCATCAATACAATGAGGAAACTATTAGCATATTTCCACGCATTTTCTGATGTGTTCCATCTTGAAAAGGGTAAAACAAGAACTGACGAATATTACGAACATCTTCTCGATCGAGGTGATGACAATTTATCAGCACACAGATGCTTTGGCAACGGCAAAATTAAAAGACTTGAAATATGAATTGTTACAATGTCCACCCTATTCACGAGGTTTGCTTTCCTCTTCCTTTCGTCTATTCCCAAATCTAAAGGAATTTGTTGCTGGAAAGAAATTTGGATCGAATGCCTCGAATTTATCAATCCCGTAACACACATTAAGACTCTATAAAAAAATCTCCGCATTACGCTCATCTGAAATGTGAAAGTGATAAAAAGCTCTTAAAAAGACTTAAAAAAAAATAATTTCGCAGACTTTTCAGAATCTCACTTTATGGAGAGAATCCTTCTATTAGAATAGCGTTGGACAAAATGCCAAAAGCGACTACATAAACGCATTTTTAATCTAAGAAACCCCAAACTTTCGTGAGGCTACCATCAAAATTAAGAAAAAATCGTGTTTAGTGCACTCAAATTTTGCATTGTGTTGACATAGAAGTAATAAAAATATAAAAATATTCTTACATCCTCCAGTAATGACGAAAATCTCTCCTGGTTGAAATGCCAACGTTGATTTGTGAAAACTTCACGAATTTTAATATAAAAAACCAACCGAAAAAAAAGGTAACATTAGAAATCACGTCAGAATAATTACGCCGTGACTACCGGATGTGAAAAAAGTTCAAAAAACCTCCAGAACAAACTTGTACAAACAAGAAAATTTGTCTGGTACTTACGTTGACGGAAATTTAAAAGACTTTTCCCCCTTTTATTTCAATTTCATTTCCTCCGGATTTCAGCGGATCCCTAAAAGGTATTTGTTGATTTTGTTCGCTGCAAATATTGAATAAATTGAATTTCCTCGCTTTTTTTCCGTCTTAGATGCCTCGCATATTCTACGTTTGTAAATATGGCAGCCTCATATTGTAGTCAGGGAAAATAAAATATTTTTTCGATCAATAAAACTAAATCGGCGACTATAAAACTTCAATTTTTTAATTAGTAGGAGCAGCTTATATAATTTATTGTTTCTATAGCAGATGTTAAAGAGTGCTTTGTTCTACTCAAAATAATAGATCAAGTATCATTTCTATTTTTGAAAGCACTGGTACTCTATCTAGGCGTGTCATTCGCGATTTTTGAGGTACTAATTTACCTACTGCCTCCAATGCCATTTCTTCCACATCCGACCCGTTACTTCGTCCCTCGGGAATTAATAATTTCCGCTCATCGATAAAATTCAATTTTATTATATCATAAAAAAATAATTATGTTATATTTTCCGCTGAAAGAGGGAACACATTAGACTATTAGAATCTCTAATTCACATACCTTCCACGCGTTTAAGGAATTTAATTCGTAAGCTGGGTAAAAATGTTACTAGCAATGTAATAACTGGCGATGTGTGTCAACATCAAGGCTTACCGATATAGACCGCATTTTCAATATATCCGGATTGTTTGCGAAAAATCAACACGGATGAATTTCAATTTGCGGTTTCTGTATAACAGAACCGAGCGACCGACCAGTCATTCACCAACAACAGAATATTTACACTCCGCTTTACAAAAAAAGAAACGGCAAACAATTTCGATTACAGAAAATGAAAAATTTTGAGGGAATACCTTCAAACTAAGAATGATTCAGGTCATAGGAAACCAAACCAACTTTGCTCTGCAAAGCAACTGGGTTATTTACGCTTCACTTCTTAGAAAATAGTTTCTATGAAAACACAATAGTGAAGTGAAATCAACTTAGAACAGTTATAATGATCCCTCACGGCAAAATTAATAATTAATTAATTAATTCATTCATTATTAATCAAAGATTAATTTTTGAATGAGATCCTGATTGCATGGTCAAAGCTATCACTGCTTAGATTGACAAGGAAATAAGATATAAAGCTATTGCAAGACGAATATTCTTCCGAAGACTGCAGTGAAAGACTTCTTCAAAGCCGACCTCACGCTTCAGGAATATGTGAGGTCAAAATTTGGAAGGAAACCGATTTTTTTCCGCTGAGGTCGAGATTATTTCTACTGAATATTGTTTGGATACGGAGCAGCAATACTATGGACTCATTATTTTTGGCCTGGGGCAATTGGCTTACCTCAGGGCTACCAGAGTGGTTGCCTGCAAAAGAAACGAGCAATTTTCTATTCTGTATGTTAACTACAGGCGAATATATTTCAACCCTACTAATGTTTCCACAGAAAAAGTGACAAAAAGAACTGTTTGATAGAGCTCCTCTAGGATCGATAAGGAGATGCTTGGATTCAGGTTGGATGACCGGTCTATTGCTTTTCAAGTGGTTTCAATATTTAATTTCCACTATCGAACCCTCAAAAACGAAGCTAGTAGTGCTCACACTAGAATTCTAGAGCTTATAGTTTGCCTTCCTCCTCACTCAACAGACAAGCTACAAGCTTTGGATGTAGCATTTATATTTCTTACGAAAGCTCTTCACGTAATGGCTAGTCTCTAATCGAAGCAGAATTGCAAATATCCCGATTATTCTGTAAAGCGTATCTTCGTTCTGCTGCTCTCCTAACTGCCGCCAATGAACTGGATGGAATTATTACAACCAGAATGTTCCAATATTCTTATCTTCTACATCTTCTAGACCCTAAACCTTATTCTTGTTAATAGGAAGTCCACATAGGACTTGTTTAGTGTTTAGTGTTTGTCTATGGAAAAGAATCAAATGGCGGAAGAGCGCCAAAAAACGCAGTCCGAATTGAACGCCAAGAAACGTCTCATCATAGAAAATAAAGATGAACTTGTCTCAATAAATTTATTGTAAGATATTCTAACATGTTTTAATCAAATTTCCAATGAAAATGAAATATGCGAACAGGGAAAGGAGTTGGGATGTCTCTCTAGAAAATCAAATACGCTGTTCTGATTATTTTCTTATTTTTGGATAAGAAGTATTTGTTTAGCAGAATTACACCAGCAGAAATAAATTTCTAAATTGAAGATTTGTCTTCGATTTGGCTTAGGGGAACACTCGACAAATACAATTATGAATCGCTTCTCTTGTTATACAAAAACAGTGTAGAGCTAATAGGAACAGCAACCTGCAGCCTATCTGCAACTTTTTCAATTTATCATATTCATTCAGAAAAAATTTCTAGCGTTCGAAGCTATGGAATTAATGACAAATTAAAGAAATCATTAATCAAGGCTTAAGATAGGCAACAATATAGAGCTCAAAAACCAGTGATACGATCGCTGAGAAGATTAATTATAACAATAATAATATAACAATAAAAAGATTTAGAGCTCAAAAACAAACGATACTCGTAAGAGACGACTACGTACTCTTAAAATAATTGAGGAACGTTACTTGGCTACGAAACTCTAAAACAAACTATTACATTGGTTCGACACAAACTTAAAGCTAGGAAACAGTTGATTACAACGCAGTCACATTATATAGCTCTGAAGGAAGGTAGTGTTAAGTTTACAAATGCAATGCAGAGCTAATCGAATTGATAAAATATAAAGAAAGAACTATTTGGAAATTAACCAAGCCACCGAAATAACTCAAGCTAGCTTTAGAGCACAGTTGATGTTAATTGAAGCAAACGAGCATATGGAGGAACATTATTTGAGCATTAGCGAAGGGCTGACATATGATGTTAAAAGACTTTAAATCGAAGCCTGTACAAACATCAACAACTATTGTTGTACGTTCTACGTATTATACTAACTCCATCGCAATAAGCAGTATTTTTTAAATTAGTCCAACTATACAGCAACACTCATACACGCAGGAATCTTCTTTAACGACCTCAGAATGGAGTAAGCGCGTTCCAAAACAAGTAACCATTTTAAGATAAGCGCATTCCTCCCGGTATTGTCTAAGACTTCGGGCGACTAGGACGACATCCGAGACGATACTTTACATTCACTTTATACCATGAATATTCAATAATGCCAACGTCTTGCAGGTCTTGCGTATTAGTGTACGGAGGGTTGAATAGATAGATAACTCAAAGCTGGATTTTGTATTAACGTGATTATACGCTTCATCGCAAATAATGGAATCCTTTAAATTTAAATTTCATACGATGTACGATGTAGCGTACTTATCGATTGCCAAAGCCTTTCCGGATATTCTGCTCCTAACCTGAACGTTACGATAACGTCGCCGTTAAAAATGACGTATGCCAGAAGCGATAGAAGGCTACGGATTTAACTAGCTGCAAAAGGGAATAATTTTGTTCACGTAGAGACCTTGCATTGAGTTTTAGCGACAATTTTGAGACTTGATCCACTTCAATAATTCAAGAAATGATTAAATTTAAACGGAAAAAGGGAGCTAGGCATCTGAATTTTATATTTCAATTTAAATCCTGCTCCGAAGGAATAGATTAATTTATACTATAATGCATGTACTGTTATTTACAAAGAGAAAAGCTGGTAAAATTTTGTTCATATACGATCTGCACAATTGGCATTATAGATAAGAGCGATGGTGGCATGCACGCTTGAATTTTACCAAAAGCTACGGCGATTTATAGATAGATATAACATACATTCGTTTGAAAAGCACGCAAAACGAGATAGTGCATAGATCATATATAGTGGAATTTATTATCGTGCGATTCCAGAATTCAAATAATCTACGCTGCGTATTTTATATGCGGGTTTACAAGAATAAAAACACGCTTGTATCTCTCGGAAAGTAAATAGCACGCTTTTAAACTAATGACCGGTGCATACTGACGAAAATGTCAGTCATAATTTAATGTTGGCATCCATCACAGTCATTTGTACGTGGAAGATTTTATATGTGAATTCGAATTTCTGCAATTAAAAAAAAAATAGAAAAATACCGCGACTAAAGATAAGCATTGCAATGCGATGTACCAAGCAGTGTTTTTACAGAATGTTGTTTAACTGTTCATTCACGAGGAACAAACAAAAAATAAAACAGACGAAAAATAATAACTTGATTGGAAAACCTAAATACTTCTTAAAGCAGATCGTCCATCTACTTCACCACATTTCTGAAGCTCGGAAATTATTGCTTCTTGGGCATTTTCCTCGTCAGGTGTCCGCTCTTTTAAAACATTCAAATTACTCGGTTTGCTTAAACAGACCTTCGATTTGAAATAATCTCGCAAGATTGTGTCAGGTGACCTAGCTGGTCACTCAAGAGTTTCATTGCTTAGGATCCATCTGGTAGAAAAAGTCATATCTAAAAGCCTTCGAATACTGATTGCATAATATGCTAGAATCAAATTAGGTTATTTGGCAGATCAGCATTTGGCATTTGGCAAAGACGAGGGCTGAAGCGAAACATGAAAGGCAATGGAATTGGATACTTCTGTCGAAATAATTGTGTTTTGTAAGCGTACGCAACGTACTTCAAACGGTTCCTCGACCAACTAAATACTGAATATCATATTAAAAATTTGCTGGTGCTATCTTAAACGAAGCTATTTGTCTATTTTAGCGATAACCAGAAAAATATAAATTTTTAACAACTCTCTTGCAGCTATTTATATTATCTGTAAGGGTGGTATTACAACATAGGTTGGTATTACAGATAGGAGTTAAGTTAGAAGTTAATTGAAGCATGAATGTAATGGCTAACGTGTGATCATAAATTGTAACAGAATATTATTATTAGTAGTATTGTAAAGCAAAAAAATAAAGGAATCATATAAAGAAAATACGCGCTTTAATACAACACAAAGATCAACGGTACATGGTTTCAGAAGTAAAAGTAAAAGAAAGGTAACCAAGAAAGAGATACATAATCTAGCAATAAAAATGAAGGGAATTGTACGTTTACCTGATCCTATAAACACAAACAGTGTGAATATGCACGAAGAATGGAAGGTGTTTAAACAAAAATTTTCCTTCTATTTAATTGCATCTAATAATTGCCTTATTGTTAAACATTATTGGAAACAATGGACATTTTATAACACATTTAAAATTGAAGAAGAGAGCAATAACAAATTTGTCGTTTTACTAAAATAATTTGAATACTTTACGCCGAAAAAGAACGTCATCTTTGAAAGATTCAAATTTAATCAAATTATTCAGAAAAACGAACGAAGCATTTGTAACTGAATTAAAAACAGCAGTTAAATCACGTGAATATCAGAATCCAGAGGAAATGATACGGGATAGGTTAGTTTTTGGGAATTAAAGATAAAACCGTACAAAAAAGACTTCTACGGGAAAGTAATTTGGACCTAAAAAAGCTGAGGATCTTGGAAAAGCAGCAGAGGCAACAAAAACTCAAATAAAAGGGCTAAGGCAAGTAGACAAAACAGAGGTACAGAAAGAAAAAGTACAGTAAAATCATTTTGAACAAGTGTGCTTCAATAAAAAACAAAAAAGGAAAACTGTGAATGAACTTACAAATGAAAACAATTTATTTGTCTATGCGATAAATAATGATTGCATAAATAAAGATTCTTGGACAAAAAGATTGAAAATAAATGAGAGTGGTGTATGGTTAAAAATAGATCCAGGGGCACACGCAAATATTATACCAATGGATATAGTGAAAAAATTGGAAATTGCAGAGGAAATACAAGAAACAGAAATAATACTGGAAGCATATGGAGGAACCGAAATTATACCATGCGGAAAACTAAAACAACTGTGTGAGTATAAAAATAAAACATATATTATTGACTATATGGTAGTTGGCTTAAAACAAGTATAATGTTAAATATAGTAACAAGTTGAACAAGACAGTTGAAGACATGTTAAAACAGTATAAAAGTGTTTAAATTTTAAAAAAATTAGGAAAATATCCAATGGCGTACACAATGCCAGGCCAGGGTGTACAACCACCAGGGAAAATACCAGTAGCAATCCAAGAAAAAGTGAAACAAAAAATGGAGGAATTAGAAGAAAGAAGAATTGTGGAAAAGGAAGAAGAACCCATGGAATGGATAAGTCCGCTGACGATCGTGACTAAACCTAATGGTGATTTATGTTTGTGCTTGGATCCAAGATTTTTAAATGAAGCTATCAAGTGTGAATATTTCCCTATCCCAACAGCAGAGGATATAGCTGTCACTTTGGCTCACAAGAAAATATTTACGGTATTGGATATGAAGGTTGGAAAAAGGAAAAAGAAAACTCAAGGAGATATACCTGCTTCAATACGCCATTTGGAAAGCACAAATTTTGCTGGCTACCATTTGGATTCAAGTCAGCACCAGAAGTGTTCAACAAATTTTTTTTAAATATTTTAATATCTTCAAGGAGTTGGAATATACTTCGATGATCTTATTGTAGGAGATAATATGATGATGGAAGTGATAGTGAAAAAATGTAAAGCACCGCGCTCATACATTGTTAAGAACCCACAGCAACAGTGTATCCCCAGAAATTGGAAATTTTTCAGACAATCTTAAAGTGAAACAAATCATGACATTACAACTCCTATTTGGGATGATGACTACATCAGTATAGAAAATGGTCGAGACGGTTGCAAACTATCAAAAATCGACTTGGCGAAATAGATTAAGAAAGAGAAATTAAATAAATAGGCCAAGACGCTTCTTAGATTAAAGAGGAAGGATGTAAGGGTGATATTACAACAGGTTGGTATTACAGATAGGAATTAAGTTAGTTGTTAGTTGAAGCATGCATGTAATGGCTAATGTGTGATCATAGTTGTAACAGAATATTATTATTAGTAATATTGGAAAGCAAAGGAATAAAGGAATCATATAAAGAAAGGATGCCCTTTATTATAACACAAGGATCAACGATACATTATCTGCATACGTATTTGATGTAAACACCTGTCAATACTTCATATTATGTAAATAAGATTTAATAAACAAATAAAAACTGCATATTTTGTAAAAAAATACACATAAAAAATAAATAAATTCTAAGTTCCGTCGCCTACAGATCTGTAAATAAAGCTTAGCCATTTTGATATCCGAATTCTAACAGCAACATCATACACATACACATCCTCTTAGAATATAATTTTGGAACCGTGTGTCAGAAGCAAAACGTAAAAAAAAACTCGTATCTCGTTTCCTCGTTCGCTGTTGTGCTCCTGTCAGATAATATTTTCACTCACTTTCACCAGGGAGGCGAAAGAATGGCAACCATAGCATTTCCTCCGTGTATTATACGCTCGAGAACTTGTTGTTCTCACGGTTTTCCTATCTAGTTTTTAAATATTCCAGCTGATGCGCGCCACGCCGTTGGTTACGCATATAAACAAAGAGCTATTTGCATTTGGCGCACTTCAACGCTATAATAAATCCCGTATCAACTGTAATTTGAATAATTTACAGCGTTTAACTTGCAGTCGGCACTACGGTGGCGTGCATTTTTCACGAACAGATGAATCAAGGAAGCCAGATGCAGCTCAACCCATAAATTGCGCTAAGGTTGGGTGTTGGTGAGATTGTGCTGGCGACTGACTTATTGCTTCGTAATTTTCTACCAGAGACACTCAAGTTAATAAATAAAAAGTGTATTCTCATATTCGCCAAAAAATCTGGCAATAACGGAGGCTTCCACAGTATCGTGGGGGATCGCTACTGGCAAAACGTAGCAGGCGAAAGCATTAATGTCAAACTACCTTAAAATATCACTTAGATAAATTATAACTGGATCTGGAAATGACGTCTGGCAAAAGAACATATTCTAATAGATCCTTCCAATTCTGTTGAACCAATTCTCGCAAAGTGATCTGTTTTACCGATTCGCAAGATCAAAGAATTAAATGACTTATTAAGAGAACGGGAAAAGGATTTATCCTTAGAGGAAGGAAGAATTTCTGCGGCCTTGTTGAGAATCCTGGCTCTTTTGCATTTGTTGTTAGAACTTCATCTCCTTGTTCTATTTCACCTTCTATGGTTCTTCTTTTGTTATACGCTCTCTTTGCTTTTTCTTCCTATCTCGATTTCGATAGCAAATTTCTTTTTCATAATCTTTCAGCTCCTGCATCAATTATAATTTGTGTCCTTGCTCATTTTTGGGAACTATCAAAGAGATAACAATTCCCTTCATATAATTAGTACGTTCGGAAACGAGAGTGAGCTTTTACACACATAATCCACGTAATCCCAGGATGTTGCCAATTGAGATGATCCAAGAAGTTAGGTAGCATTTGTTTGTAATCAATAGAGGATTGAAGAATTAAAGAATTGAAGGATTGAGGGATTCGGATAACTCTTTGACCAAATCCACATTGGCCCATTTCAAAACTTAATCGACTCACGCATTCTTTCTTCACTAAAAACTAAATCAGTATGCATAGAATGAAACATCGCACGCATAGCTGAGCATGAACAAGCGGCACGACATTAATATTCATAAAATGTCAACATAAACTTCGACAGCAGTACCCGCACCGGCGCCTCCGCCAAACTAATAGTTTTCGAAACTCATCACGTATTTATTTGATGTATGTTATATTAAACAAGTTGTGTTGGCCGTTATATATAACCGGAAGATCAACAAATTGCTGACGGTTTCTTTGGGAATCGTCGTAAGTTATTCATGAGTTTATTAATAATGGAAGGGATTAAGGTCGGATTGAAAATATAATGCTAGAATTTTAAATTAGCAAGATTATTTATTTTTGCTTCACGTGTATAGTCAAGTTAAGCATAATTATCGTTGTTTACACGTACATATTTATAAGAACGTTATACAAAACAAATACGTATTCATTTTGTTTCGTATGACGTTCTTAAATATGTACATGTAAACAACGATAATTCACTTCAAGGATCAATATTTTTTTTATATGATAATAAGTATGTAGGATAATAATAATAAGTATATTATAATAATATATTATTTAATTATTATATTATATATATTATATTATATTATTATATAATTATTAATAACATATTATATTATATAATAATATAATAATAATAAGTATGTAGGAAGTGTTTTGTGTTTTGTATGTGTAACTTTCATATTCTATCACGTTCGTTAGCGCGTACGTATACTAGGAGGCAACGTTTTAACCAACCCGAAAACCAAACACACAATTAATCTTGAGCTGAAACCTTACGTCGTTGTGTGCGCGATGGGTCAATAGCTATACCGCCGAAAACAAATCCTCGCAAAAGTACATTATTCAAACGTTTCCAGAACATTGAGTGTTTAATTAGGCATAAATCTCCGCGCCAGCCGAAAATTTCCGATTCGCACTTAGCATATTAATAAACTTCCGGTGCGGAACGCGGGAAAAACTTTATAATTTACGATTTGGCCTGCGGTGTAGCCGAGCGAGTTTCGTCTTTAATTCGCACGTTTACCCACATCTTTAATACTCAAATTTTATCTGAGATTAACCTTCAAAAGGTTGAGTAATTTGATTTATTTTAAAAAAGGAAAGTAAATGTGTTTTATAAATTTTTATTTTATCATTTAGTCGGTCAAAAGGACAAATCTTCTGGATAAAAACATACTTCTAGATCTTCTTCTAATACACAATAATAACAATAAGCTTGCAAACGATCGAATGCTGTAATAAATATTGTCAGAATTGTCAAGAATGTCAAAGAAAACTAATACTCTAGCGTTGTTTAGATAAAATCGAAAAATTTGTGTGCTTGTAAAAGTGTTCGTATATTTTTAGTGGTGAATGTCGTAGCGTAATTGTGGAGTTGGGGATCAAAAATGTAGTTTCGCTTCTATATCAAGTTCCCTATTCCAAGATCCTCCGAGTTACCCACCCCAAAATATCTCCACCACATTTCAGTAATAAGAAAGAATTCGTAATGAATTATTGGTTAGATTTGTTTATTTTTTAAGTAGCGAGAACTAGTTTTAATAAAAATATTTGATCTGGAGAAGTAATGCACATAAATTGAAAAGAAAAATTGCTTTCTCTTAAAACTAAATAATTGAAATATTTGCTCAATTAATGAATATTAAATATTTGTAATTTTTGTATCTGACTTGGGTCCGTGAAGTTGCCACTTTGGATTTTTTTAAATTAGAAAACGTCCACGTTTCGTACTAATTTGTAGCGTAAAGATTTTATTTTGTGCTCATCCCCTTCTTGGGATACTCGAGATTGAAAAACGAGAGCCAGCTTCACGCGGCTCCTGCACTTTCACTTTTTCAATATTTGACAAGACCATCGTTTTGTGTTGATTTGTGCTGTAAAAATTTTACCTTGCGCTCATCTCCTTGCCGAGATAATCGAGAAAGAAGATGTACAGGAATGAACACGGCTCAGACACTTATTTGGCGGTCACCTCATTAATTTTTTATTTTTACAAATTTTTATATTGGCAACATTTTGTGCCCGCCATGCGCCTATTTATCGAGATATTTGAAAATGAGGACTGCTACGTATTTTTATTTAGTCCACAGTATTACGTGCTTAGAAACAAAAAGGAGATAAAGAGACATATGCTTGAAAAAGTTGACAACACGTTCAACGAAACGTCGCAGGAAAAATAAAATAAAGAAGAAACACAAAAAAAATTTTCGTTTCCCTCCTTTAATAAACGATCTGTATCCCAAAAAAAAAAAAGATCTATCTGTGCTGTATGTAGTATATAACATTAAACGACATAGAATATAAGATTCTAAACAAAGAATAATTTTTCAAGAGTTCTTGCATTTAGAACCAGTACATAGATTGCTCCAATAAAAAAATTATATCTACACAATTCTTTAAGTCATTCTAGCCTTCTGCAGGGCGTAAGGCATTTGTAGAGTCGTCCAGAATTAATCTCTTAGAAGTGTTCAGAGCTTTTTAATCTTGTGTGTATCGGCACCTCTCCCGACCGCTGATGCTCTAAATTCTTCCAACCACGTTCTCCTTGGTTGACCTCTGGTTTTAGGTTCGAACATCCATCTAGCTATCTTGTTTCCTGAGATACGTCCCACCTTTCCATACCACCTCAACTGTGCTTCTTCTATTTTTTCCACAAGGGCTTACTTTCAAATTTATCTAAACGTTATGTTTTTGATCTTCTATTTTTATTTTATTTTCAATTCTTCGAAAATCTATTTATCTATTTCTATTTCTGTGATTGGTATTTTACTTTTGTGTCTTTCTGGCACGTCTCTGTCCCATACATCAGTATCGGTGTTACAGCTTTTTTAAATATTTCTATTTTGATATTTTTAGGTATTTATGTTAAATCATTTTCCTCCGAGTGATAGCTTTTCTCCATCTATTTTTCCATTTCCTGTTAATGTTGGTCCCAAGTGTGCTTCTTCCGGTATTTCATTCCCTATCTTTATTACATGTGTACAATTTCGATTGTAAATTGCCTTCATCACGTCAGCTGCTATTTTGTGGTGACCGGGTGCTTTTCCTAGCTTTAGTTTTCTAATTGCCCCTTTTATTTCATCTTTATTTATTTCCTCTTTCCGAGTATTTTCTGTTTCATGTTTGGGATCTGAGATTTCTACTCTTTTTTTTTGTTTTTAGGAGTTAAGTCTTTATTTCCTATTACTATTATTTATTGTTCCTGTTGAGCCACATGCACTTTCTGCTGCCGCCAGAATTATATTTTTTAAATTCATCAACATTTCTTTCTTATATATCGTGCGGAAAAATCAATTTTACATCTTAAAAATTTGCGAAAGAAGATAATGGACGCCTTAGCCGCCGCTTAGGAAATTTCCAAAAATAAGCAATGAACGAGGGACCGAGTTAAAAATTCACGTCTGTATGTGTTCGTCCTATTTATGTTGTGTTTCCCCTAACGGCTCAGCTTCTGCTCGCAAACGTAGCGAAGGCAACGCTACGTATAAATAAGTAAAAGCTAATATTTTTCGCGAATTTCCTTCCATTGCTGCGCATCAATAATTTACATTTTTCTCGCTTTCCCTAATATCAATCAAGAGCCGTTGTTTTAGCACATCCATTTCGTCAGCGTCTCTTTTGCATTGTAAAATGTATTTCATTAATAAAACATGTCATTCCGCAGGATCTCTCTCCGCGCATTACCCTCGAACGGCGACGTATTTCCCGCAAAACCGAAGAACGCTTCGTGGAATTCGTTTCCGCCGCTTCGATTTTTATGTATTTAGATTTTGAATTAAAGTGCTCTTGATTGGCGTTTTATCGGATGACGCGTTTTTTCCGCTTTTTTTTCCGTTCTGATTCGATTGGGCTCTATTCTCGTTCTCTCAGTTCAACGATGGCGCAGTCAGGCGGAACGTTCTACACGGCCCGAAGAAATAAAGGGAAATTTACACTCGCTTCAAATTCAAATTCATATTCCGATAATGAACTGAATATTTTAGTAGTAAAATGCGTGCATAAAGTATAACGCATTAATGTCCGATGAACGCGAATAATTTATTCGACGAGCGGAGATTGAAGAGCATGTTTAGCGTTTTCCAAACTTCGTTTCCGAAACCGAAACGGGCATAAATTATTCGATAAAACGTATAACGCTTCGGATTATGCCAATAGTGCAAATAAATACGCTTGTATTGATGAGAAATGAATAAATAATGAGGCGAAATGGAAATTTAACTTCTCCGAATTGGCTACAATGTGCAATCAACCGATTTTACATATACCATTTGCCAATTGCCAATTAATGGGAGCTTTAATATTCGATACAAACTCTTTGAATTCTGCTACCAAAAACTGATGAAACATTAACAAAGATATTCATCATTCATCGGATTCTGGTCAACATTTAGTCGAATTGACCACGACGTTTTCTATTCTTTGCCTGCCATTCAAGTAGTCAAGGATATGTAATCATTGTTATCCAAAGTCTTTTTCATCTCTAAGGACGACACAAGCGCTATGCGATACTAGTAATTAATTGTAGCAGTAAACGCAGCCAAATGATCAAGAGACGTCTTGCGCTAACCATAAATATATGAAATTGCGTTTTATTTACGTTCTACATGTAGAAAAATTGGTGTACTTGTACTGTGCAATTTTTGTCAATTAGAAATGTTAAATGGTAGCCTGAATCGAAGTGGCATTAAAGAAGGCAAAATTTGTCTTAACACGCAATATATGGCTGATAAAAAAATTGTAAAAAATGAATGTAACAATAACTTTTAGGTAGATTTTCTACATGAATTATATATAAAAATTAAGGGTGATTTCTTTAGTTCTATTCTATCTCTATCTCAATCTGATGTTCGCATTTCTAGGCATCTTCCTGTGAGACAGGGGTGAATTACTTTAAGGAATGTCAATGAAATGAATAATATTGAACTTCGATATTTGTTCGAAGCAACTGTTCTAAAATAAAATTTAATTACCTTACGTTGGTAGTAATTGTAATATTGATGTAATCGTTTCTAAGATTATTTAGGACTGCAGATTCGAACGAATTCTTTAATTTAACAAATAAAAAGGCCAAAAAATTACGAATTTAATTTCGCCAAATTGTTACGAGACAGAAGTGTTTCCCCCAACTCCACTTAAAAACAAAACGAAACTAATTTTGAAATTCCTCTTAAAAAAGATGCTCAATTTTTTTGATAAACGGAACACTAAATTGATGTGACGTCTTCGATATTTGAAAGAGGTTGAATGTTGAATAACTATGGTAGAATAGAAGAAATAGACTGAATTCTAAACGGAAAAAAAATTGGTTAAACAATTTTAAACAACTAATTTTTATACCATGTAAGATTGTTGAAAATTTCCCTAAAAGTACTCCTTTTAAATTAATTTCAAATAAGGAAACAAATTAAAAAGGCCAACAAGTACAAAATGATTTAAAAATTAAAAATAAAAATTAATGCGGAATTACGTTTTAATTATCTTAGAAATCTCAAAAAAGGTCATCCTTTTATTTCGACAGGATTTAATTGTAACGTGTATTTAAAAAAATTATAATAAATAGATTAAATACTTAAATAAAAAAAATATGATTTAGAAAATAGTTCAAAAAAGTACAGAAAAAATAAAAATAAATAAGATCCAAATAGATTGCGATAAGATTCAACTACGTGCATATAAAATTAACTTACAATTAGCTGATCCTATATGAACATCATTCCCACAAATAATAATCCAATAGATGAATTTAAATATAATAAGATATTTAAATAAGACTTTAGTATTATAACATACTTGTAAGGATTTCTAAATCTACCGACTAATTTTTCTTCCTTCTCAGACTTTCTATTATATCAATATTTACATTTTTATATAATTATTTTGCCACCTAAAATAAATTAAATTGAGAAATAAAATTACAATTCTTATAATATTAATAAATTATTAAAAAATATTTAAAATGTATGTTGGGTTGCCTAAACATGACTTTATAAGTAAATTCAAACATTATATCATATTTAACGATAGCAATGTCGGTTTTCTTTATTGGGGTTTGGTTGGTTTTTCCTTTTTATTAAAACAAGCCCACGTGCCGTTGTATGGATTCGATGTGGCGAACTGACGCTGATAGACGGTTATCAAAAAGCATCGGAATAGTCACCGATTGTCCCGGGTCATTGTTCTTTTTTCTCCCAATCCAGCTTTGTGTTCTCCGCACCTCTGTTGCGAACTATGTATAGATAAAATGTCTACGACAAATCGAGGACGGTACAGGAATGACATTTTTCATTTCCTGTTCCGTCGAAGCACCGTTCACCACTCACAGATATTGTTGCTCATACGTTGAACATCACAGCACCATATCTAGCTGGGAAGGTTGCCGACAGTTCGTGTGATTAATTTACTGTTTATTTCATATTTGTATATCTCAGCCCACAATATATATAAGACGTCTCTCAAGAAAACGCCTCCCTTTTAATGATGAAATTTGATAAACTAAAGAAAGCAGACGAAACGATGTTGCATCGGTAACATAAACTGAGTCTAACACTATTATTTTTTTAAAATAAAACGATCACCAATATTTTTGGATTTTCTGAATTTAATGATGTTTAACAGGTTCAGCTTAGTATAACATTTATCAAATGGATTTTAAAACAATCGTGTTTCCAGTAGCTTTTGTTTATTTATTGTTTAGAGAAGTTAATAGTTTAAGATATTTCGATTTTCTGGTTTATCTGTACCAGAATTCCCAGCATCCAAGTCAGCTGTAGCTAATGATGGGCAAGGTAGCGAAAGTGACTAAATTTTTGCAACGACTAGATGTACTCGTGTTTATTCGTTTCATGGAAAGGGGTTCGTGTTGCTTACCTGTTTCCTCGAGAGTCGGCAAAACACGAGTCTCGTCTAATAACGTAGGCTTCCACGGCCAAAGTCGGCTAAAACTAAACGTGGGCGAAACGTCTGATCATCTTCGAAATTTCGATACATTTCCTTTGAGTTAAACGTGTCATGTTGATCAGAATTTTTTCTCATAAAACAAATAATGGAGCCTCCAGCTTCGATGTTCCTTATTTTGTACTTAGATTATATAATTGCCTCCTTAAGACGCGGCAACTTTACTTTGCAACATACCTTAATCTTGAAAGAACAATTGCCATAATACCCAAAAAATATATACACAATCAGTTAATAATAAATGAACATTTTGATAACTTCCAAATATTACAGCGAATTCTGAAATGTGCACAATGTCGACATTACCGTCTAAAGTATTATACGTTCGGAATTTATATTCCGGTACACGTCCAACCGGTCCCGACATTAATTTAAACGTCTAATGCTCTAATGCTTTCTTGCAGGTTCTGGGACATTCCAAGCCCTTGGTGGCAAGCCAGCACCGTCCTTGTGGGAACCGGAAGCGCGCTAAGCCTGCTGGTTGCGGTGACGGCTACCGCCGCCTGCTGCATCACGTACGTAGTTCACACGGGCTCCGCCAGGATCGCAGGGTCGTTACAACTAACGGCAGGTCAGTATCAGAACGACGAGAGAGTTTTTTACATTCCGGTATTGCTTCTCATGTAATCTCATGTTACAATTTAATTTATATAGTTTATCTAAAAGCCGTTTGGATAAATAAATAAACACTTGTTATTTCGTAAATAGTTCTTATTTATGTAGCCACCATAATAGCATTGTTAAGAAAGAAATGTAATTTTTTTTTCTTTTTGTTTATTTTCCTACCTTTACTTTGAAGTATTCTAGAAAATTCACGAATAACTTCGCAGCTATACTTAATTATTCCTTTTTTCTGTTTTACGTCTATTTCTTCTTCCTAATTAAAACGCTTTTTCTCTAAAATCGTTTTATTTAAGCAGAAGCTAAATTAAGACAAAATTATCTCGAGACTCATAGAGGTCGGGAGATGAGCGAGGTCACCGTATAATAATAATTAAAATTTCTACAATGAGCGCTCTTTCATTCCTAACTTATTCCCGGCCGCTCGTTTCTGGCAAAGGTGTCGCGCCTGGAGGAGCAAAACAAAAGAAAAACGAGAAATAGGTATTCAAGTCACGTATATAAAAGATACGTGCATGATTTATGAACTTTTACTTCTTGGTCGCTTTGTAGAAAATCGAAATATCCTCCGGAGAGCAGTGGAAGTCTGAAAAGACGAAACCGAAGAGAAATTTTGCATACACAAGGTCGGGGGTTTGCTGTGCTGATCGCTTCCTATCTTACCGATTTCGAAATTTAATATCGCGAGTTCAAAAAGAAGTTTCGAATGTTTCAACAATATACGGACTATCGTATTGTTTGCTGTTTGTATCAATAATATTAAGGTACTTGAAGTAGCTGGTACTTTATATTTGTTTTCCCATCCATAGGGGCATATTGTGGTGTGGTAATTACCATACATTCGATTGATTGAATTTTAACATTTGTACTAAACAAGTCCGACAGATTACCACATAACATTGGACAAACGCTGTAAGTATTTTGAAGGCAAAAAAAAAATAATTTTTTGACCATCCGATGATTCTCCTCCTCCTCCTAGAACTGAGCTCGGGCCCTTAAGCTCTTTTACCTCTGATCTATAGCTGGCACTGGCAGTATTTTACTCTTCATTATCCGCTACGGTTACTATCCAGCATGTATTGAAGATTTTGTCTGTTATCCCCCACTTATGACGGTCTAGTGGGAGACGAGTACGGTCCCAAGTGTGATGCCAGCATGGAATCCCATGGCACTCTGACCAATATTGGTCTTTTAGATGGCAGAAACCAACCATATCTGGCCAAGAAAGTTCTTCTACATAATGAAAAACCGATGAATGCTGTCAAGTTACTGCTTACTTCCATCTTGCTCAATCTCCGCAGCAAACCGTGCTGCCAGACGGTGTCAAATGCCCTCACGATGTTCAAGAATGTCGCCCCCACCGTCTCGGAACCCTCAATTTTTTTTTTTTATAAATTCGAATAAACAACTGGAAATCTGTGAAGCGATAAACACGAAAACTACATTCAGATGATTGCCTCCATCAAAATCCATCCTATTCATTATATTCACTGGTTGTCTTGACTATTTTACAGCTTGTAGTATAGTACGCAGTCCAGAATAATATTGTCATAATTAACAGTGAAAAAAATCCAATTTTCAAATACTCCACCTCAATGAATAATTTCCCTGTTAATATTCAAATTGACTCGATCTCGACATTAAAGAAGACGACGACATCCCTTATCTCTGCAGTGCTAGTAATTTTATATTCCCATCGAAATTTCTTCTACTAAAACTAAATATTGATTTTACGACCCGGCTGATGTTTGACTTGATTAAATAATCCGCGGACTTAGGTTTTATATTAATGTATCCCGACGTTATCAGCTCTAAAGGGATAAAATCAATAACCGGGACGATACGTCAACGGAATAGATTCAATAGAATCTAGCCTGTGTTTGCTTCGTATCTGCAATTGTACCCGACAATACGGGCAAGAAAAACGACGGAAGATACCGACTCAGAAATTGATATTGTTAACATTGTTTGCGTCGTTGTTGTCGCTTTTCTGTTATATTCGGAATTCCTAAAGGTAAATAAAAAAAAAAGAGGGACAAAAATAGTCCTGTCGCGTCGGAAATGAAGAATAATATTTCCACCTCTTAGACAAGCGCTGCCCACTCAATAATAATCCTAAGATAGCTTCCTCATGGTATTGATGGAACCGGGTACTGTTCCCCAAACCATCCTTCGGGCAGCTCTCTGGTTGCTTAACACGAGATGGCGGCGCAAGTAGCGCTTTGGGAAACCGCACATGTGAATATTACCATGATATATATAACAGAACACATCAGAAAATGCGTAGAAACAATAACCAAAAATAATACTGCTTCCTCAAAAGGAGAGAAAAAATACACTAACTCACGGACATGTTTCTGCCTACCCGGCGTCATCAGCGTAGTTTCGAGAGTATTTTTTATCTCTACCCTCTATCGCTGTTGCCTCACAGTTCATGCCACAACTTTCAAAACAACAAACTCGACATTCTTTGGCGCCCTCTAGTGCCAAAGCCGTTCAGGAAGCAGCGATATAAACCGGGTACTGTTCCCCAAACCATCCCTCGAGCAGCTCCCCAGCTGCTTAACACGTGACGTTAACTGCAAGGCAACAGCGATAGGGGGTTTAGATAAAAAAATACTCTCGGAACCACGTTGATGATGCCGGGTAGGCAGGAACATTTCCGTGAGTTAGTGTATTTTTTCCTTTTGTTGCATTTGCCGTGAATTCCATCAATATCATGACGAAGCTATCTTAGCATTATTATTATTTTTTCTTTATTGTTTCTAGGCACTTTCTGATGTGTTCTGCTCAATAATAATCGTCTTTGATTTAAAAGAAAATTTCTATAAACACCTCCTTTAAGAGATGCTGATAATGCATAAGAACCAATCAGGCAACCAATTGCAATGCCACCCATCCACTAATTTGAAATCGTTGCTAGAATTTAACATGAATTGCATCAAATTGATTCTCATCCACCCATATATAATACGCTAAATGTGAGATAGATGCCGACGACCGCATGGTAGGAACTAATCGAAAGCAAAAAAAGGAAACTGAAAGCAATATCATCTATAATTATCATTTACAGTGTAATCACTTCATTATCCACGTCTACCTCTGATTTATAACACAGATCAATGGTAAGCTAATTCGGATAGAAACGAATAGAAGTCGTGCACACATAAAACTACTAACGAGTTCTCTTCATGATCCGATTATAGCAAAATACGTTAAGCTGGATCCGTCTTTATGAACTACGCATATTATATAGAGTAAAAGTTAACCGGCTCTATCAGCGGCTTGTGTGTAAAACAAACTACCACTCCCAAACTAAATAGTTCAACATACAACCGAATAATTTTCGGTCTCGCCAGCAGAAAGTAAAGCTCGGCTTTGATGACTGGAACTTGAACAGATAGAGCACAATATGTAAATATATTTGCACATATATCCGCACTTCGGCATCCGCAGAACTGCT
Organism: Marronus borbonicus; assembly: GCA_902655005.2. Taxonomy (NCBI): domain Eukaryota; kingdom Metazoa; phylum Arthropoda; class Insecta; order Coleoptera; family Scarabaeidae; genus Marronus; species Marronus borbonicus. Next base: position 11,480,068 of record LR737387.1, read on the forward strand.
CGTATAAAAGGTAGTTCGAAAGTCCTAATACGATGATAGCTCCAAATATTATATGGTAAATCGTATTACTCAAAGCTGTTTATTTTGCCAAAGTCGATAAACTGGTCTGTTTGTTGTAAAGTTCTGTAAAGCTAATATTAAGCAATTATCGGAATAAATGTTTATTTTTTAACAACATGAACATTGAATTAAACTAAATTAGAAAAATTGTTCAACTTTCAAATTACACACATACAGGTATTTTTTCTTCTGAGAAGTTGAAACAAAAAAGGATGTAAATGGATATAAACAAGTGTGAGTGCCTTCTTCACTAGACCTAACGGCATTGTGAGTGATCACTCTACGTAGGTCTCAGCTTTTGGATATTCCGATCCCATTTCTGAGAATCACATTTCTGCCAGTGCTGTGGAGTCGCGTCCACATAATCCATAAAGTATCTCCCTTCATTCAGGTGGAATCGTCAAATAGTCCCGAGGTTTGCCGTGAGGCCTCGCAAGTCTTTTGAGGATCCTCTCTACCTTAAAAAATTCGTCCCTGTTCGTCTGGAACGAAGACAATGCATGCCCATGGTTTTGTAGCCTTTTAGAGCTATTAAGGAGGCTCCTTTTATTTGGAGTTTCCTTCAGCCAGCGTTAGCTTATATCGTCTGCGCAAATTACCGCCATGTTTTCGGCCGGTAAGTGGATTTAACAAAACGGGCTTGAGGTCTATGCTCTGGTATCCTCTCGTATACCATGATTATAGAGCTCTGGGTTGCTTTTCAGCTCCCACCTTTTATTTTTTTTCCCAGCTCCATATGTGTGTCTGGGTAACCAGCACATGCTGTGGGTATCTTAGGGGAGGGAACCGCGGTTTTAAAGGAAATTCCTTCCACCTTTAACTTTTTGATTTTTCGTTACACACTGGGAGGGTGCTGCCGTCTGACTTTAGACTTTTAGCCTTTTCTTTTTGCGCTGGGGGAATTTTCTAGCCTTTATTACAGCTTTTTTGGCCTGGATGAAGATACCGCAATCTTGGCCTTGCTTCGCCTTTAAACTTGGATATCGCCGACAGCCGCGTTGGCAAAATCTCAGTCTAAGAAACTGTGGGAATACTGATATCGAAAGGAGAAGAAGAGCCAGCATTTTTCAGGAAGAGTGTGGAAGCAATTATCTTGTATCCTTTGAAGCAAGCATCACACTTGCCATCCTAGCAACAATCATCACCTTTCATCGTCGAAATTCAACACTAAATCCAATGCCCAAACCGATCTGTCTGTTTACTAGACAAACTTAAATTAATTTCGACAAGCTCGAGTGTCGTTAATCTTGAATGGATCATCGTGTAAACCAATACAGATCGCGAACAATACGCAAATAACCTTTGAACAAGCCCCTGACATAATTTACTCAACTCTCGTGTAATTTACTGTTAGCGGAAGCAAACGATACGAATTTCTTGCGTTGATATAAGATATTTCCCTATTCCCGCTTAAATATGCGCGCAAAAGTTAACCGCCGCACCACCCCTAATGCGACAACGACTACTTTCCATGCGGCTTAATTAAATTTTGATTTGGGCGGAGTAATGTGCGTGGGTTAATGTAAACAGAGGCCGAATCAGTCATTAAATGACTCCATGTGTCTATACAGTTAGCGCCGATCCATAACAATCGGATTATTCGTGCCGCAAAATTCGCAATTATGAACTAGGGCTTTAATCTCGCTAATTTATCAAGTAAATTGATATCGCTAGTTAGTTGCGTTTCTTCGTAAAATTAGAAAGGTGTAATCTGTTATAAGTCTTGTTAGGGCGCACAGCCTACAATGCGAAATTCTCTTATATTAGTATTCAATGGCGGCTCGTCATTATTATCTCCTGGGGACAGTCTTAGGAAAATATAAACGTTATAAATAATTTCACTAATATTATTTATTGCAAATTTAAAAAGCATAAGCAAGGTTGAAGCACATTACTTTGCAATGGGTGCCAAGTCACCAAGGCATCGAAGGAAATGAAAAGGCAAATAAGCTAGCCAAAGAAGCAGCGGACATGCTTTTCATCGATACTAACCCATTTTGTGATCTCCAAAAGAGCAATAAAGTTACGGGAGAACAATCAAAAGTCCTCGTACTGGGAAAGTGTTCCAGGCCAAAAATAGAAGAAAGTATTCATATCAGACTCGCCAAAGACAGCGACCATAGGTTACCGGCAGGAATTCTGAGAGCCCTAAAATATCACTTTAAACTAGAGAAAGCTGAAGATAAAATCCGTCGTTTATTCCAAGAAGATTTGGAGACGGCGGAATACATTTCATGCAAATGTGTTGCCATCAGTCGCACACGATACCAACATTTCAGTAGGCCATTTCTTGGATTTACTGAACCGAAGGAAGAAGATCCTAAAATAAAAAAGCCTCCTCAAACATACGCCGTTACAATAAGTTTATGAAAGTCGCAGTAATCAAAGGCATCATGGTCCGACCATAATAATAATAATAACAATAGTAATAATGCTAATAAACAAAATTATTTTGTTAATTTGAAGAAACTCCACACTCCATTGAAATATAAATTTATTTATCTTAAACTATATAAAAATCGTAACGATCATTTCGCTCAAAACATTCCACTAACAAAGCCTATTCCACAACTAACTTAATTTGATCCCAACAACGACCATTTTACTTGAAAATTTGTAGATCCTCATAGAGGCGGTACCATTTTTACACCCCACCCACGCTTAAAAGAAATCAATGACAGATTACCACCCAACATTACACAACATTGCTTGTATCTCTCTTCCTTACCAAGAGTTGTTTACGGATTTAGGTAGCAAATGAAAAAAAGAGCACCTTTTTATTATATTCGATTTTTTGTTTCAAAAGAAGGATGTTCCTTTGATGTATATATATTATTTGCAAACATGAACACGCATTCTTAACTGATTTTTCTGGAAAAGAGAAAATTGCACTCAAGGTGCTTTCACCTTCCTTCTTCCATTTCTTACTTCTTCCTTGGGAACCTCGAAAAATTTATAAAACTATTTGTTACGTGTTTGGATATACAAAGAGAAAACGCAAGAATTTCTTTCGCCTCCCCTTCATCCTTTTAAAGCTGCTTTAGAAATTTGAGAACATATCTGATACGTCAAGATAATGGAATTGAAATTCCGTTTGTTCGACGCGTATACATTCTTTCAATTGATTGAAATATATCACCCTACCGCGTTTCCTCTTATTCCCTTTTGCTACACCATTTGCCGCCCCGCGGATGACAACAGCGACACAGTGAAAGAACGTAATAGAATACAAAACAAGATTTATACCTTTATCCGGAGAACGATGAAAAACGTGTATATACATACACGGATATCATATGTAGTAGACATCGCCTCAAATATGTGCCTAGATACATATATACATAACAGCGTGAATAAAGAATCTGCTACGATCGTGCATGTATATTTGCAAAACATGTATAGAATAACACTTCGTAATGACACTAAACGGCGAACCCTAGCGTAATATTACAGTCTGGAAAGAACGCGATAGTTTCAAATCATTTATGTAGCTTAAATATAATTTTAAAAGTTTGAGTAGAAAATTATGAAACTGTGGAAAATTTTCAGCTGTGGATCACGCAAAGAATGCTCGTACGAGTTTTTTGAACAATGGTATATTCTCTTCATTAGGGGAGTTCTTTAATTCGGTATAATTTTATTAATACTAGCTCTTCCTATACATCATAGTCAACTATTTACATAGCACAATGGTGTCGTAGATTGTTAGCTCTAAATAAATTTATAACTCAATCTCTTTAATCTGACCATTTTCAAAAGCACAATGATACTTTCAACAATTTCATCAATTCTTCCCTGTAAAATTTCCTGAATAATGCTTCCATTATTGCAGATGCTCCGTCCTTTTCCCAGATTTTATTCACTTACTCTCCATCTACTATCTATCAGTTTCTTGTCGAACGGTCGTTTTTCTTCTTGTTTCAGCCGCTCAATCGGATAATTGCAAACAGCAAGTTCAATACGTTGCTTTTCTCCCGTCGCTGGTGGTAATTCGAGGAAATTCAATTTGTCGGTGATTATAGTTCGACCTTCCGGATCGTAAAACAAAGCGATTTCGTGTATTTATTCGCGAGATTAAACTGAGTACTAAAAGCTTTTTGCTCTTTGCCAGCAATCGCTCCGGGCGAAACTTCTGCGGTTTTCCATTTCCAATAGCGTCCTTGTCAATGCTGGATTGCGTTTATGCGCGGCCACTCTGTGCGGAAAAAAAAGGGATTATTGCGATAGTAGGAAATAGTGCTTTGATTCAGGCGATCCGGAGGTGAATGCCGTTTTTCGTAAATGGATTAATGAAAAAACTAGGGAGGTAGTCTTTAAAATATGGTTGGGGGCACAAAATTATTTCTATTGGTATTTTTGGTGTTAGATTAACATACGTATCTTTCCTTTTCAAACGTGGAATGCAAGAAATAATCAAATTTGTTTGTTTAAGTTAAGGAAGATCCCTAGAAAAATATTTTCCGTACCTTTCACCATATTGATTATGTTTTGCCATAATGTAGAATTGTACCCAAAGATCAAATGCATCTCTGCATAATTAAATAAGGGCTTAAACAAGTATGGCACTGGAACACTAAAACACTTACCACAATACCCCTCTCACACAAGACCTGCGTTCTAATGGCCAAGCTGTCATCATTAGCGGTAAAAACAGTTCAGTTTTACCTCTGATCGGCTATTGCGGCAAGGATTTTAGTGAAGTGTTTTACTAAATAAAAATATTTGTGAGATTTAATCCTTTTTCATTTATCTACTCATCACACCGAATCATCAACTTCAATATACGTAGTCCGCCCTTTTATTTAGCAAAAATCTTCCCGAAATCTTTAATTACCTCAAACTCTTCCCAATAAAAGTAGACATTAGGCAATGGAAGAGTGCAAGCCGCACAGGAAAGGCAAATATGCAAATGGTAAGCGACAAGCTAACTCCTAATGCCAACCGTCGCGATATTTCTATGTGTAAAAAAAAAACGTTGCAAATCAAGTGTTTAATCATCCGTTGAAACGACACCAGAGTTGGGGTATTCTTGACAACCGCAGAAAGACGGTTAAAAGCTTTGCTGTCGTTATATATTGCTTGCTTTTGAAACTTTAACGTTGTGTGTCTATCCGGAAGCAAATCTTTCTAATACTTGGTGTTATAACCATGGCGGTTGTTGTTGTAAGTGGTTTTAATAGGATCATTAATATAGAGCTACGAAAACCATTTTATAATGTTAACACTACAGTTTGTAGAATATGCGACGGTGCTGATCGCAAACTAATCTACTTAACTGACTCGTTAAAAATTAAAATTAAATTAAAATTAAGTCGACAATTTTAATGAATGTTAGAGATTAAAATTTTGTAAATCATTAAAGAGACATTTTACTAACTTCTTTGCATCTACGGATATATCTGAAGTGCTTAGTTCCTTTTCTTTCGAAATAAAACATGATGGTGTCACCAAAGTTACTTCATACGAGGAATATAAATTCGATCTTTGTAACTAACGATTCCCATTCGCTTCTAAAGTCGCACATCGCTTTGAGACGGGAAAGCAAAGAAACAAAAACGATACGTCGATCGGTACTCAATCAGATTACAACAATTCCTCGCACACACAATTCAATATAAATGAGGTACCGCTACCGCCAGAGCGAATACGATCTTAACTACCGTTGCGAAGGAAAAGTTGCAGGCGGTGAGATAAAAGAAATACACCCTCTCGCTCCCGCGTCTCTTTCATCGCGTCTTCTGCCTGGACTCCGCGTGTGTAAACGAAAGAAGATTCGCGCCAATTTGAAAATCAATTAAAAACTTCTTGTTGTTTCGGACCTGGGGATCGAGCTCTCGCATACATAGTGGTTCTCTTTGAAGGAAAATAGACAGAAAGTTTATTTACTCCGATCTGAACTTTTAGTTCGTCCGAATTAACGGAAGCATTTAATCTGGTTGTTGGAAGCAAGTTTAAAGTCAGCAGAACGTATCTACCCAGCGATCTTATCGTGTACCATCTACCAGAAGACTATATAGATAGTTAGAAGGAGAGGAGGAAGGAGATTTAATCGTTTAGACTTTATTTTATCGCCGGGATATTATTTTCAGGCTATTTCTTGTGGCTCAGTTTGCGCCTTGGCTACGTTTCATTTTCTTTTCTCTTTTTATAATACCCTAACTGTCGGGGCTTTCCCGCTATTACGCGCGACCAATTTTTTTTTTAATTGCTCGACTACTACGACTAAATAACTCATAATTTTGCCAGACCGGAGCCGCAATTAAATTTAAAACGCTTTCTGTCTTCTCCATACCACGAAAAGAGTGGGATTTTATGTACGCTATGGCGGCAACGGCCGCGCTATACCACTGCAGGGGCTTTTTTAATTTAATCAGGAAATGCTGTTTTTGAAAATTTAATTACTAGCGGGGACGTACTGCGGGGTATAAAATAGTTATGTTCCACGACGAAACCACTAATAAAATCCACATCATCCGCTATACTAAATTCCACCGCAATGTTTAGATGAAAAATGCTCGCATCTGAGCTTAATTGAGCAATTATGGTTAGCTTTGATAGCAAACGTAATTTCAAAGGGATTATGTATGATTTTCTGATGTTAGAATTTGTATAAATATATATATTGTGGATATAATACGAGATCTAGTCGTATACTATTATGAACCAATTCTTTTGTAATTATTTTTTCTTTTTCATTTTGGTCCTATTGGTAGGATTGGAGGAACGAAAAAAACTTATCGAAAACAATGGCTTTCTTGTTTTCGATAAGACCAATTTAAAAATGATGTTGAACAAGAACTCGTATCAACTTTATTAAGTTAAATAGACACCATATTGGATTTTTAGGTTACTAATTAGATTTTTTTATTCTCTTTTCAACGATGTAAGATATCGTACTGTGAGCATCCCGGATGGGATTGACCCCTACAAACCTACATTTAACGCCTTCCTTAAGTAGCGCGTCGCTACGTAGGTTCTGAAGCCGGAATGGGCCGAGTCTAGTTTGCATTTCTCGTGATGTTGAACCATTAAAAGGAAAGACGAGGAAATTAGATTATTCTCAAGGGACGTCGACTAAGTCTCCCTCCACCAGATTTTTCTTTTTACGTCTCTTCCCGCTAATACCTTTTTACATTGTATTACAGGTGGTGCCTGTATTTATTTTTAAACGTTTTCATCGGGAGCGTTGATCACAAGATAAGTATTTTTTTAAGCTTCTGCAAGATGCGAGTTAGATCATGCCTGCTAATCACCGACAGAATGTAGGCGAAGAAAGGTAATGTCCGTAGACACCGATACACACCAGTATCTTACAGAATTAAATAAAAAATGCCAGTAAAAATGAATTGTTTTTATATTTTAATCAAGCAGGCAGACCAAATAAACACAAACGAAATTCATATAAAAGGACAAGACTTAATCCTAATAATCAGATGAATTGTTCAAAATGCTGTCCATTGTTAGCTAAACATAGTGGACACCGTTTGACGACACCGCTGGTTACTTTACTCAATGTAGTTCCGTATACTTTGTTCTTTAACGTACTCCACAGGAAAAGCTTAAAAGGCGTTAGATTCGCTGATCTGGCTGGTCTTCACCAAACATTAGTGTTGGTGGCAATAGCCTTATTGCCAAATCGGTCAATTAAATAGTCTACCACGTTTCTTGAATTGTGGGCCGGGCAGCCACCTTGCTAGTATCCTATCATCAGGTCATCAATGAAATCTCCTAATCTCCTAATGATGAATTTACATTCAATAGCATTTATTGCGTAGCTTTTGAAACTTTATCGCTGAAAAGCATTATTTTTGTATTTACTGTTTTTGTGGCAACATATTCAATTTTTATTGTAATTAACAAAATATAACAATGCATTACTCATTTATTTATTTTTATGAAAACTTCTGATATTTTCAGGGCCCAAATAACTGTAGTTACTTATAATAGCTCCCGCTATTTTCTTCAACGAAATTAGGTGTTCGCTCTATTTTTGAAGATTTACATAACAGGATCTTTGTTGCTTCTCAATTTCATTGTACATCTCTGTATAATATTATAAATTTTAAATTGTATGCTGACTTTGAAGGAACACTGTATACGGTCATCTCGGCAAAATCGAATTTAATGATACATACTTGTCTACGTGTTTCTTTTGTGTCTTCAGCTACTGCTACTACGATGTTTTCATATCACCGGGAATATCCATCTCATCACACAATACTGAAACAGGATACCTGCGATTATGATCATTTTGCATAGTCTGGGTCTGGAAGATATTGATGGTAATTGTTGTTTTCGATCAACATTCGGGTTGTCAGCGTTGCTTTCGCCCTTTTCCATGGCTGTTAGAGGTATCGTTGAAATCCGTAGGCCAACCTCTTCCCGATTTGTTAGTAAAGCCCGGTTGAAATGACCAAATCACTATCGAAGCTATCTTTCGCTAATTGCTCTTTCGCCAAGAAGGTTGTTGGGATTGCTATATGTCTGTGCCGCCTTCCTTCCTTTTTGGAAGTGGTAGAGCATAATATGACAAATATTAATGGTTTTTGGTACGCATTTTGAGTAACTAAACACAGAAGAATATTCTTATGAAAATAAACGTAAATAAATGGCACACGTCACTACAAATAACTTTTAACGGCTCGGTGGCCCAGTGGTAAGACGGCCTGTGCTTTCAGATCTAACCACAGGTTTAATACGAAAGCAATCTAAAAGGTTTCCTACCTACCATAAAAACAAGCATTTCTTCGTCAAATTGAGGTTTATCTCTCCTTGTAAATCAAAACACTTTTCTCATCGATCATCTTTTTAATCCATTCAAATAGTAGTTAGCATCTTGTTCTGCAAAATAGACGGTTATGTACGTAATGGCCTCCTAATTCGATGAAAATTTCCCTCCTTCGAGCAAAACCAAGGTGATACGACCACGTTAAATTATGCTAAATCATATTATTTGGACAAACGGCATTCCCGGATTTATTGTTTGGGATTGTGCTACTGTATTCGCTAAACCGTTACAATCTTATTCTCAAGTACTCAGCATTCTCATCTGTTTGGAAATTAGCGCGGGTTTACCTCGTATCAAAGAAAGGCAACCCTTCGGATATTCGCAATTGTCGTCCAATCTCCTTGCTTTATAATTTCTCTAAAGCTCTTCAATATATTCTTTATTCGCATTTTTATTCAGAACTTAATATCAAATCAAATTCAACATGGATTTAAGCGTCAACTGTCTTCAGTGAAAAACCTGCTTTACACAATTTGTGATCTGAATTCATTTAATTCCCATCTGTAGCCTTTCTAGGATTCTAGTATTTGATAGAATTCTCTTACACAGAGGCACCAGACCGTACAAATAAGTATTCAATAATCTAAAAGGTGGATTTTATGAACATATAAATCGACCTGACTGCAGACTTCTACGGGATATTTCTCTCACGTCTCCTTCCATAGTTAATGTCGTCTGAGAGACGGTTGTTGGAGTTACGAACATGAACTGCTCACTCGCCGAGGCTTCGCATTGTCCGAACAGATGGAATAGTGCGCTTGTCTCCGTTTTAAAGCGGTCGTCACGACTACAACTAGCGAACGTGGCCGATAAGGAATACGTGAAAGGACTGCAAGGTTGCTTTCAATGCCCAATTAAAGACATCAATAAAGCCATTGTCCAAAATACAGAGGGCGATGGGTATTTATAATATATGCGGCCCTTGTTCCCGGGTAATTTTCAATAATTGATTTTCGCCGTCCATCTTGTCTATGCTCATTTGGATCTAGACGACTCCGACGTCTATTGATGCTAGAAATGGGCTGTAATTATATCGTTACGACGTATTCTGAATAGAATTTTTGTGGAATTTAATCTGCTTATTTGTTGCATGCAAAGACATTTATTAGAAACGTAAAGAAATGGGGAAGAAATTTAGTTCTATCATAATTTTCTGCATGTTGTACCATATAAATTGCACTTGCTTTAAAAATGCAATGGCAAAAATAAATTTTTCGCTCGTTGGCTAAGTTTCGTCGTGTTAATCGCCTAAAGAAAACAAGTTCGGTTCGCAGGCTCATTAGCGAAATTTTATTTTAGTTCCGATGTAACAGCAGCTGGTGCACGTTCTTCGCAAGACGGTGATTCATTAGCCCCACTACGTTTCTCTTCTTTCTCTTGCAGTTACTAGTACTTTTCTTTGGAAGTACAACTGCGACTACTACTATTACGATGATATTGTTTTACCCTCCTTGTTCCACATCGTTGACCTTAATTAATCAGTAAGGTTTCTTCATTTTCTCGCATTCGTCGAAGTATATTCTTCAGCTTCTCTAAGTTTATTTTAGAAAGCGGGAAAGAAAACTTGCTTTGTTCTTTCTAACTATGGAGAGTACTCAAATTAACACTGTCGGTAATTAGAGTTGCTGATGTCCATATATATTCTTCATTAAGGGAGTAGTAGATCAAATTAAAATTATTTAATTCATGTAACATTGGGAATTGGAGCGGCATTTCTAGGCGACCATCTCCATCTGTATCACTTAGTGCTAGAGGTGCAGACCATTCCGGGCATCTGTATCATCTTCTTATCTCCGACACAAAGATTACTGAGGATCCTTAAATGTTTTAACTAATATTATCTGTCATAAATAAAAAATAACGGAATATTGAACCGGCTCCTCCGCCAAAATTCTTAATACTTTCTTAATTTCCTTTTTTTTGGGTAATTTTTATTTAATTTGGTAATGTTGGCAAATTAAGAAATTACGTGATGAATTTTTCAAAAAAGTTCAGTACTCACGCCTCGCATTAGCGAAACTTTCTCCCATCGTCCTAAAAACCGCTCCCGTTTCGCAACACACATAAAACTTCTAATTTCGCTTTAATTACTCGTCAGAAGTGTTCGTAAAACGTCAGCGCGTCATCGAAATATGTTGTTATGAGTTCTTCCCTTCTCTCTCGCGTATTGTATTATTAAGTGTCACGCGAAGCTATTCAGGAAATTTCAAATACGTCAGCGTCAAGGATCCGCGAGGCCGAAACGATGAACGTCTGCGAATTCTTCTTCAGCCCGTATTTTATCGTCCGCCCCGATAAAAAAAAAAAGCAAAAACTTTTTAATATCACCGTCGACGTAAAAAGGGAATTAATAGACGGCTTTAATTTACCAGCAGTTGAGAAAAAAAAGATGGCTAACTCGCTCACACCACGATAACGGATAGAATGCAATTTTAAAGTTTGCCAAACAATATTCAATTAAAACGGATAATTCTTGAGAAGCGATTACGAAAGCAAAAGAATTCGCTTCTAGTACTGATTTAATACCCGGATGCACTAAATCGTCATTCTAAATGTGCTTTAATACGATACAAGGACCTAACAAATCTAATTCTTATCTACCGAAGCAGTATTCGAACCACATATCCTCTCCAAGCATAATTCAGAGTAAATATTTAAGCCGTTGGAATAGCCCAGTGGCGATAAACGAAATCGTAAAATTCTCTCGCCCGAAGCGGAAACCAGGACAAAAGAACAGAGAGAATATATATAAAAATTATTCGATTAGCTACCGCTTCGAATGTGCGTGTCATTTAGGAACAACGACCTTTGTGCGTGGAGAATCAAATTGGATTTTTCCTTCCCTTTACTAGTATATTCCCGAATGAATTCGCTTTGATAAGTAATCTCTACACTTACGAGCGAAGGTAAAATCTTCGCATGGGTTGGTGTATAAAGCTAAAGCCTTTGCCGAAATATTTTACGCACCCGTAACCTTTGCTACCTCTACGTAGTCATATAGATCCAACGTGATAATCGAACAGGTTCTTGATTAAAATCTACAAACGCGTTCAGTAGGATGGTTTAACGATCTTGTACAAATTATAAGTATATTCTAAGCGACAATAAAGTCTTTGCAATATTAGTAAAATTACCTTGTTTGTATACGACAAAATAATTTTTTATTCCTTCAATAAATTGTTATGCACGAACCACTATAACAAAAATAAAATCTCAATACGTCGTTTCTGCAGCCAACGTATAGTAAACCCAATAGAGGCTGTTGGGGTAAAGTCATCCGCAGGAATGGATAATGTTCCCTGCCAAATTGCAACGGAATTGGCTAATCTGTTAACCGAAAAGCGATATGTTCCCAGACTCCTCGAAAGGGTGATCGTTGCAGTGTTGGCAGTACCGGTAACGGTAACATATGTTTTTGCCAAGATTTTTGAAAATATTCTAAATAATAGATTGATCTATTTCTTACAATCCAATCACTTAATCTTACCTACGCAATTCGGCTTTGCCTTCCACTGAACGGTCAAAAATCAAAATATAATCACCTAACCCTACGACCTTCTTATTCTTTAATTTAAAAGTTTCAGACTGGCTCAGTTGCAAATAAGTCAACATTAGTGCGTCATCGAGGTGTCCGATCGGAGGTCAATAAGGAAGATGATCCGAACCTGTTTATTCCACGTCGTTCTCGGCCTTTCTCAGACAACTAGGGGAGAATTTCCATGAGAATGCTTCATCAAGTTCAAATTGCTCAAGATCTGAAGCCAAATGCTCATTGTCTGCGTCCAAGAATCGCGAACTGGGCTCTTGACCAGTTGTAAGGCGATCCACGTTTTGCAGAAAAGATATTGTTTTTCGATGAAGCCCATTTCTGGCTCAATGAAGTACCTCTTTATCCTGAGAATGTGATTTAGTTATTGTGCTCAAAGCGTTATCAGACCCTATTTTGTTGAAGACGACGGAGATCGTGTTACTAGTAATAACAACATATTTTTCGCTTGATCTAAGAAATGTTGAAATAAATGTTTTCTTTTTCAACAAGACGATCCGACGTGTAAAACATCTCGTTAACTCGACAATTGTTTTATTGTAACAGCAGTTTTTTGGGCGTGTTAACAAAAATGTTAACGTCAAGATAGTACTAGAGAAATTTGCTCATCTGGAGGATACTCTCTCACAAAAATTATGACAGCATATTTAAATCTCTTCAGCGCGCAAATTGAACTCTTCTGTCCTATGTAATTCATAATTCCCCCTTTGATCGTACCTAACCCTTTGATCGTACCCGCACGGAAACGAATTGAGATCACGCAACGCTACAGAGTAATGCAAAAAAGATACAACTTTATAGAAGTTAATTTAACTCCGACAAGCGTACGTCCGCGTACGCATTTCACATTCCATTAATCCATCTTTTTGAGCTCTTTCCAAATATTTTCGGCCGACCTCTCTTTAACGCCATTGAACGTGAAGCTCTGAAAACGTATTAATTAAGAATAACAGTAGGCCCTCGTATTTTTTCCACGCTTCGCCAACGGCCGGACATCAAAGGTCCGGTTATAGGAGAATTACTCGGTTTCGTCAGTGCTGGCGGTCGTCTCTGTTTATCACGCACGTTCGTCTACTTTCATTTCGTTTTTTTTCGCGCCTGTCCCAATTTGATTATGGTCAAATTATTGGGCCAACCACGAAACTCAACGCTATTACAAATTAACTTCATTCCCTTTTACAACGTTCTTCATTGAATGTTGAATATAGCTCCTGAAAAATAATCCATAACGAAAATGTATTGGGTAGTGGTTTTCTAAAAAGAAGCAATACAGTAGGTTGATAACTAGATAGTAACTACATTATGACAAATACCAAAGCAAATTTGGAGAGGTTAAAAAATGGTCCATGGCCTTTTTGTGGATGGTTTGACAAATAAATGGTTTAACGTTATTTTAGCTGACTGGGCAAGGTTAGGCGCTATGTGTTCCAGTCCCGCTAGCATCAAGTTTTCTTAGTGAGTCCGTTCCATTTATACTTGGGGAACAATTAATTGCGCTTTGCCCTTTACGGCGAGAGGATAATAGTAACAAAGCCGTGGAACGCTTTGCACACACATTTTACATACAGAAGCCCCCAGATTATGGCAAAAAGAAAACCATTTACGTGTTTGTTATTGAACCCTCTTTAACATGTCTCTGAATACGTGTAGCAGTCAAAGATCGAAAAATACTGTTTGAAAAAATATTTAAACTCTATAACAAATGAATTCACTTAGAGCTAACCTATCGTGCTTAATTATGCCTTCAATGTGCGATCACATACTCTTATATAGCTTGGCTTGAACCATAACACAATATATGCTCCTCACCATCTTACCGCACGAACATTTCGGCTAAGTGAACTCCAAGCTTAAAATATTACAAGCGTGGGTATGTTCTTGCTATAGCACCGTGCTGTCTCATGTTCTACGTATTTGTGTTGTAACCCAACATCAACGGTGGAGTTCCAATACTTAATACCACCAGCCGTACTCATTGTCGCAAATGCTTCGGCAAGCGTTCCCTACATTTACGCATGACAATCCAAAGACAACTCGCGCAAAATCACAAAGGGAAACACCGTATGGAACGCTGCATCGTTCACGTTAGATTTATGCTGGCAATACCGAAAGAAAGGACGCGAACTGCAAGTATCTGTCGTTATAATACTCCATGTACGTACAGAAAGGAGAAAAGGCTTTTCTGAACAAAGGCCCATCTCTGTCGACGATGTATGGATATCGTTTGTACGCCGCATTGCCTATGGCTGGATAGTGCATATACGAACATAGATATTTGCGATAACCTCAAGTAAAGCGTGTATAGCTTTGGGTAACTATTTGTAGATAATAGAAAGTGACTAAAGTATATTTAATTAACTTGTATATTTTCTCTTTCAGAGATTTAAATGGGAAAAGAATTGATCTCAAAATTGGCTAAAGTAGCTTTTGGTTAGAATTTCACTTTTTCTGTTGATTTGTTGGATTGCTGGATATTTCTCTACTGATTGTTGTTCCTTAATGAATTTCTTCCAATTAATTTCAATGCTTTCCTCAAGCACCTGATCTATCTACATGTTACCATTTATTATGGAAGAGAAATCTGAAAAGTTTTAAGGTTTGACATGAAGATGTCGTTACTCGTCAAAAATATTCTTGTAATATAATTGTGGATGGGCTAAGAGATACCGCCACACAAATTAAAGCCGATGTGTTTGTCATATATTACACTTGTAAGGCCCTGTTGAAGCAATTTAAGCAAAGTAGATCGTCGATTAATAACTGTAGATGTAACTTGGATACACCCCCGAAGCAAAGGCATAGTCGAAACAGCGGACCGTGATGGGTAAAAAGCCTTGCAAAAGGCGAAGACCTTTCGACCAGCCGGGAAAGCTACTGTTTATTGGAGTTGAAAAAGAAGAAATAATAACCGGGGCATGCTACGTATCATTACTTGACAAACTGAAGACAGAAATCGGAGATTTAATGGTCGCCATGGCAAAAGTGCACAAATTAATGGTTCAAATTTTTTTGTTTCTCAAACTCAAAGTTTCTAGAGATTTTCACCATATTCGTAAACGCCTATTTTACAGAACAAGACACCAACTTCTATTGCGATAGATTAAAGAGGTGGGAGCATCGCTGGGAAAAGTGTGCAATTGAATTTGACAAAAGAAAATACTTGTTTCTGTATTAGACTGGAAACTTTACAGACTACCCTCGTATGGAGTATTTTTCATCTTCCTCCAAATATTTTATCTTTCATTCCTGCTTCTGTTAATTGAAAACTTCTTTCAACTTTATTTTCTTTGAACTGCATTTTAGTGATATAAAAACAACAGCCTTTTCTGCAAGTTATACACCTCATTATAGAACATTTCAAGTTAAATTGCAGCATTTTGCTGGCTAATACTCTCATTTAATTCTTTCAGCGTCTTTAAATAACTCCAAAACCAAGAGGCCGTGAATTTTCCAAATGTCTGCTTTTAACACGATCACGAAAAGCAGAAGTTAACAAGTCTTTAGCTGATCGGTAAATGCGCGTGGGAGTGCCATTCTGCATAGAAATTATGAGCTAATATTGTGGAAAAATTATCTTTTCGTGTCACTTCATTCAGGAGACTCCGGCGAAAAGCAGCTAAAAAATAATGATGCTTCACTCGATGAGCATTTTTTTACCCCTCTATTGAAAAGATTTTTCGAGAAAATGCGTTTTTGGTCGCTATTTTGGATGTGCTACAACTACGTGCCTTCAAGATAACAGTTTATTCACATGTCCTTTATCCTTTGTTTCAGCTTTGCTCGTTATTGGAGGTGCAGCCATCTACCCAGTAGGATGGGATAATAGGGAAGTCAGGGAATCCTGTGGCAACCAGAGTCATGTATATAAACTAGGTCAGTAGTAACAAGATTAGCATTTAAAGTTTACGACGCGTTTCATTCCATAAGTTTGTTAGTCTTACAACAACAAACAAGAAAAAATATAAATATAGAAATATTCAAAATTCAATTACATGCATCTATAGATTTTAATTAGTTCGAAAATGCGAGAACGAGTCTCGAAAAATGATTCCGGCGAACATGTTCGTCGATGGAATCGCGTAAAACAATAAGCAATAAGCTTCGCCCCCTTTGCTATGGAGAATCGAAACTTTTCTCGAAATTGATTAACAACGAAATTCATTTCATGTCAATATTTGCCTCCCGGCGCAACCACCGCGCTGCTATTTGTTATTGGCAGTTAATTAGAAGTTGGATTGAATCGGATTGGAAAATTTCGCTACGAAATCCCGTGTCAACAAGTATTTGCTTATACGGATTGCAAGGATAATTGCCCAATACAAGGTCTGTATTGAAGTTTTGGGCAACTAATCGCGGGCGGAACGTGTAGAAGACTTGGCTGTTAATTGTTCCTGTTAGTTGGGTTAAATGTTAATTAAGAAGAAATAGAAAAGAGATTTCTGTTTAACTGCTGTACGTATTGAGGAAAATCAAGCAGTAATCCTTTCTTGATTATTCTTTTGTAATAATCCTAACAACCTCGTTAACATTCTAAAGCCTAAGATTATTACACTCTAGATTCTCGTTAAAATATTGAAGCTTACCTTTCCTGAAGCTTAAAAGTAGATTAGTATTCCCAAAAACTTTGTTTCTACTTTATCATGTATCTACTTGATCAATGTATAAAAGAATAAAGTAATTTTTAGGTTGTTAGGTGCAACCTAAAAAATAACGCTAAGATAGCTTCCTCATGGATTGATGGAATATTTCGCAGCAAACACAACAAAAGGAGAAAAAGAAAATACACTACCCACGGACATGTTTTTGCCTAACCGGCGTCATCAGCGTGGTTCCGACAGTATTTTTTTATCTGTACCCTCTATCGCTGTTGCCTCACGATTAATGCCACAACTTTCAAAACGACAAACTCGACATTTCTTGGCGCCCTCTAGTGCTAAAGAAACGCATGCCTGCCGTTCAAGAAGCAGCAACATAAACCGTGTACTGTTCTCCAGACCATCCCTCGAGCAGCTCTCTGACTGCTTAACACGAGATGGCGGCGCAAGTAGCGCTTTGGGAAACCGCACATGTGGCTATTCCAACAGGCTTACCATGGTGTATATAACAGAACATGCCTAAAAAAAGGTAATTAGCGGCAAACGCAACAAAAGGAGAGAAAAAAATACGCTACAGACGGACATGTTGCCTACTCGGCGTCATCAGCGTTTGTTGCGTTGCGTTTGTCCATCAATACCATGAGGAAGCAATCTTAGCATTATTTTTTGGTTATTGATTCCAGGCATTTTCTGATGTGTTCTACCTAACAACCTAACTAAACAGAGTCAGTTCCGATTTTTTAACGAGAAATCGACTAACAACGTAATTTTTGAGGTTCTCAAGGTTGTATATTGTTGTCTAGACGAGGAGAAACCGGTTAACGGTTTGTACTTTGATTTGTCTCGGACATTTGATACCGTAAATCGTTCGCCTCTAGCGTGAATTTTCGCCTGTGGCATGATTCACATGCTTCCCATTCAGTTAGTTTCACTTCTAGCGTGGTTTACACATTGATATAGAATGTTAATGCGTAAGAAGTCTCAGATTCTGAGCAGGGTTCTGTTCTGGGTCCACTCTTGTTTATACTATTTAGTAACATTCACCTCTTATTCTTTGGCAACTTATCTCAATTTGCAGACAACGTCTCTATCATTATTTCGGGAAGTGGTCGGATGGATTTCTGTCCGAATGGTAACAATTCTTTAAATGTTTGGTGGTAATTGCTTGACAATTAACAGTTGGTACGACTAGAAACTAGAACAGCTCTTGCGGTGTCTTGCACCAAGCTTCTGGACTGTTCTATTGATGATAGCTTGACTTGGGAGAATCATGTGTCGCAGCTCTGCGCTAAGTTGTGTTCTTTAGCATATGTGATTAGTAGAACTCTAACGCTGTAATACTTTGGGGCCAATCCTTTCACTTTTTGCGCCGTTTTGTACTGCAAAGAACGATTACAAGGGCAGTATTTATATTACATAGAATGCTTTCATGTTGCCCAATTAGAACATTATAACATCATCACGTTAGCATCTTGCTTGTTTGTTAAATAGCACATATAAAACCCGAAATAGCAATAAGTTGGCAATTCAGAATCATAGAATAACAATGTACGGAAAAATGCACAACAACCTATCTCAACATAAAAAGGCTCAAAACATATCATTTCAAAATCCTTTCGAAAAAATATTTTCTGAAAGCTGGAAAATTGTTATTACAGCGTCTCTGAATTCTTTGCCTAATGCGTTTGTGATTGCTGGACATACAGTGTGAATAGATGCGACTTACTTATTTAATATGTATGTATTATTTTTTTGAGCAAACCTATATCCCAATAGATCAATTGGTATGTAAAAAAATGAGTCATCAGAATGCTCTACTATAATTATTCAAATTTGAGACTTTTTAACTATTTTGCGGTCTGTTTGATAAATAAATAATAAATGCTCGTTGGAGATATATACTGTGTGTCTGTAAAAGTTGGCAACAAATTGGAAACTTTTTTATTATACGTTTCTCAAAAAATTTTATTCTTGATAAAAGTTGCTGCATGAACCCAAACATACGGTAAACATAGCAGATCCACTCTGAGGTTAACAATAACAGTGCTAACAGCGCTTCTTTGGAAACCCCTCAAGAGTAAACTACCCTTATTCTGAAAGATACGCAGAAATGTTATTAGGAAAATTTGTTTGTGATGTAGAGATATAGTCAAATACAAAATTTCGGTCAAGCACGCTCAATTATGATATTTCGTCATTTTTCGTTTTTTTTTTTTTTAACTAGATGCAAATTGTTGATTAAATTGCTATATGATAACACTTGTACTGAATCAAGTAGGTATGGAAAATTTTCGAAACAAATACGTAACTAATGTCAGTAAGCGTCAAATCGTCAGTTGGAATTGTAATAAATAATAACAATGCCATTGAAATTGAGTGTTCAAGATGAAATTGAAATTGTTCTAATTGTTGGAGATAACTACAAAACTTTTAGGGAAGCTGCCGAAATCTTTAATTACAGACACCCAGATAAAAACATACATTTTGCAACAGTAAGTAAAATAATAAAAAAATTCAAGGCTTATGGAAATGTTGAGAATAGATGCAAAAAGAAACATCAAGCATGGGTTGCTACTGACGAAATTCAAAACCAAGTAATGCTCTCAGCTGTAGAAAATCCTAAATATTCGTTAAGGAAAAGGTCAGCCTTGTTTGGTGTAAGTAAAGATGTTGTTGCAAAAATATTAAAATCAAACAAATTTAAACCTTACAAACCCCAGTTCAGTCATACTCTAAAAGCAGGAGATTTTGATAGAAGGTTTGAATTTTGTGCTTGGTTCCAAGGAGAATTAGAAGATAATCATGGTATGGCAAGATGTATACTTTTTACTGACGAGGCAACGTTTACTTCGAATGGGATAGTCAGCTCACAAAATAGTCGCTGGTGGAACGACGTTAATCCACAGTTTACTGTCCGAACTCGTGATCAATATTCCTTTACCACAAATGTATGGTGTGGCATCTTTAAAAATAGACTAGTTGGACCTTTCTTCTTTCGCCAAACTATGAACGCACAACGTTACTTAGAATTTCTAAACACTTCATTGGTTGGTTTTCTTAATGAGCTGCCCAGAAACGAAAGACAACAAATATGGTACCTACATGATGGAGCAACATGCCATAGTACGAGAAATGTTCGCGAGTTTCTCTTGCATATTTTTAATGGAAGAGTAATTGGAAGATTTTTGGATGCTGCTTGGCCCCCAAGGTCTCCGGACCTGACCCCATTAGATTTTTTTTTATGGGGATACTTGAAGCAAAAAGTGTACCTTAAAAGACCATTTGAAAATGTTGATCATTTAGAAAGAACTATTAGGGAAACATGTAATGGTATAACTCCGGCTGTTATTAGAAATGTAATAAAAGAATTTTCTCGAAGAACAATTACCTGCTTAGAAAGGAACGGTGGATATGTGGAAACACATGTGCAGTGAGGAAAAAGTGAATCTGCATTTTTCCTTCTCATGCTTTAATGTGTAATGTTGCATTTTGGAAATAAATGTTTCTATTATAATTAGATATTTATTATTGATATTTTATAGAATGTTAACATCGAAATGAAAAACAGTTAAAAACAATTAGTACAAGTGTTATCATATAGCAATTTAATCAACAATTTGCATCTAGTTAAAAAAAAAAAACGAAAAATGACGAAATATCATAATTGAGCGTGCTTGACCGAAATTTTGTATTTGACTATATCTCTACATCACAAACAAATTTTCCTAATAAAATTTCTGCGTATCTTTCAGAATAAGGGTAGTTTACTCTTGAGGGGTTTCCAAAGAAGCGCTGTTAGCACTGTTATTGTTAACCTCAGAGTGGATCTGCTATGTTTACCGTATGTTTGGGTTCATGCAGCAACTTTTATCAAGAATAAAATTTTTTGAGAAACGTATAATAAAAAAGTTTCCAATTTGTTGCCAACTTTTACAGACACACAGTATATAAACCGTTTGCCGTTTAGCAGAAAACAATAACTAAAAAAAAGATATGTTATGAAGTGACCCGGGATTAAATTGGAAAACCAGAAATACCAGGGCTCCGTCAAGTTCCTTTGTCCCCTCACTAAATTGCTTACTTATACAAATTATCTGGTGTTATAATTTCATGATTGTTAAAAATGGCGGCTTGTTTCACGGGATCTTTAATTTACTAAACTACTTAACAAACTAATGTGATTTCCCATCTCGAGCCGAGTTGTCCTTTAAATCTACTGGAAGTCGCTTTAATTTGTGGTAGGTCTAATCAAGCGAAGTCATAACAAGTCATGCTCATTAATTACAACAGAAAGGAGCCAATTCGCGGGCGTTGGAAATTATTTGATTCATTATTTCTTTAAAAGACGAATATTTCTTCCCTCCTTCTTGTTCGTACACTTGGTCGCTAAGTAACACCAAGAACTACGTGTTAGTAAAGTTTTAGGAAACGTGTGGTTCAGTTCGCAAAATACACTCAAAAGTTTCATTTTACAAAAGCTTAAAGATTACGCGAACATGAATTCCAAATAGCGTATTATTGCACGATTTCTAATAATATGTTCGTATTTATTAACCTCAGTTACTTCAAGTTTTCAAATTCTCACGAGTCTCATACACAGAGCAATGTCTTGTACTATTTGTTATAGTAATCCGGTAGATCCATCCGTATCGCGCACATTTCCCACACAGCAACACTGTCTACCTTACTTACTTTTCGTAGCAGCGAATGATGTTAGTTGACATGCATTGAATTTACCTCGACGTTTCGTTGCTCGCCTAGAAGGTATTGGTTCTGACATCGTCAGAGCTTAGAAGGTATATTACATAGGTGGATAGGCAGACGGACGTCGGAAGGAAATATAAATGCCACAGCGCGACCTTTTGCTTTTCCGCGAATATTACGCTCTGCGGAATCGGCGCCGAATACAAAGACGAAGACGGAGCTGGTCCCGGCGAACAATCACGCGTCGTAACGGAAAATACACCGAGAGGGATGCAAAACAAACGAAATTGAATCATGGTTCTCGGGGTTATGTTATGGACAGAGTTCGCGTCGTAGGTGCGCCGCGTGATTTTCAAACAAATATTACGAACGTATGAATAGTGACAGCTCTCGCGAATATTGGCAAATATTACGCTGAACGCTTGGATTATCCGTGGTACATTGGGTGTTGATTACATTCGCGTACTTTAGCTGGATAAAAAACGTGAGCTTACAAGCTTTATATGCAAATTAATAAACGTTCTCGTTTTATAATGAAATACGCTTCCATTAAACGCATTAACATTAACATTTCGATTTACCATTTTAATTGGATCATTTCTCAAACAATCCTCAAATACAAACACAACGCTTTGACAAATTTAATTTATTCTTCTAACGATGTAAAATTTGCAACATACGTAACAAAATGTAAACATGTAAAACATTCTCATTACCGGCCAGAGCAGCGACGTCCAACCGATTCCGCTCTAGCAATAATTGTCAGAATTAAACCTTCCTGATTCCTGCCGTGGTAACGCTCATATATTTTCTCTTTTTTGTTCGCAGGAACATGCCAATTATCCTGGTCGGTGTACCTCCTATCCAGCGCCGTTCTGCTGCTACTAATCTGTTTCTGTTTGAGTTTTTGCGCATCTCGGGTGAAGGCCGGCTCATTTCGGATCTGAGTGTACAGCGCCGACATGCTGTCCAACAACGTGTAGCTTGTAGATTGGCTAACATCTCGGCGCCGCCTGCAACCCGATCGTCAAGCAAACAACTGCTACCATCCTCGCCATCACCTAACGTCACGATCATCACCACCGTATCGGAAGACGTGAAGCGACCTTCTTCGTTAACGACAAACGACATCGAAGTAAACGAAACGACCATCATCACGATAACGAAACAGGAGAAGCTCGTCTTGAACCACAGCAACGACGAATGCTGCTACAATCGCGATGCCAAGAGGAAATTGGAACCGACCGAGGATATCAACGAGTTGAAGACGTTTAACGGCGTTCAAAAGACTAATTCTGCCGCGTTACACGAACGTATCGTGGAACAGATGATCGAATCTAATATTTTAAACGTTCCCCTACCGATAGTGCTATCCACTTACGAATATCATCCGAATTTTGGTGACCTCCCCAAATGCTTGATGGAGAATAGTGGGGGGAAATTCGATTAATAAATGAAGTAAAGCTACACACTTAAGGAATAAGTGAATATGTGATTCGAAACATGTTGGAAGGTATCTAATACACGAATACTGCCACAATCAAACAAAATCAAAATTTTTAACATAGAAAGAGGGATAAATCGCGTGAACAAAGTTTGAAATCAATTTGCGGAATTTGAAAAAAAATAGGGAATTTTGCATTAAGCATAGAATTATTCGGAACAACTTCAAGTCATTCCGGTCATTTGTTCGCACAGTTCATAATTATTTTTTTTTTAAATTAGCGTCATGGTACTAATAGAGAAGTAATTGCAAAACAGTAGAATATTCTTCAAACATCCGCCAAGTTAGAACATGCTTCGTTATTTTATTCTTCACTTTTTCGCTTTCGACTTTAAACGTCATCTGTGGTTCTTTAGATTTCTCCTGGTCGAAATTTTTTTGTCTTTGCTCAAATAATGCCCATCCTTTTAACATCACTATTTTTAGAGAAGTCCCCAAAAGCAATTCGAAACGACTATATATTAGCTGGACATTTCTTCACATAAGCCCTCAACGTCACCTCAAACAAATCTAAATAGACATCCAAAGTGTTAAGAGCAACAGTGTTTATACATACACGTAATGCATCGAAAAATAAAGGAAAGGATTGCATAGAATATTGTCATTTTATTTACAATATTCTATGCAATCCGTCATCTTCATTTTCATTAAATCCCTTTCAGCGCGTCGCATACTACGTAGATGCATAAATAAACCAAGCAAGCATCCATCAGCTTAACTGATTTAATGCGAGGAAAACCGATTTTCATGTTATAAAGGGGCAACTTATTATTTCGAGGAAGGTTCTAATTCCCTCACGAACGAATAAAATCGTTTTTACTGCGTGTAAGTAGCTACCGAGAGTTTTTCTTGAACTTGTTTTTTTCCTTTGTTGTCCGTAGTTAGCCGCGAAATCGCCCGGCCTCGGAAAATCCGATTGCAAGAAAATCTCCGAAAGACTGCAAGTGTATTTGTACCATCCAAGGGAAGTTGTTACGAAACAAAAAAGACGAAGGCAAGGAAATGTTTTGCTGATGTCATGTTAGAAAACAAAATTACTGTATCAAGACAATCCGCATTTCTCCGAACTTTCCGCCAGGTTATCTCATGAGTTCAAGCGATGACGTTTCTCATTTATTTCGGATTTGATTTTATCGCAGTTTAAATCAAATTGAGTTTTCATTGAGAAGTCTAATGTATGGGAAACGCTAGAAGTAATGATAGCAGGAACTATGGAGTAGTTTGGAAAAAACTGAATACTTGTCTATAAGCAAGCGGAATGTGAAAAGGGACGCCTATTGCCGTATTTCCCAATTCTTCATAATACATTTCCCCTATGTGAAATCGATTTTGGCACGTACCCAGCGTATATTCGGCAATTTGGCCATCATATTATTTAATCCCAAGAAGTCGGCCTAATATTCGGTTTCTTTATGTGAAAGCATGGTCATAATGACATGAGGTTTTATTCCAAGCACTTTTTCGACAATTCTTGCATTTAATGAATCGAGAAGCTTAACAATACACATACCATTGACAATATAGTGCTTTATGAGTTAATAGGAGCCAGATATTCTCTTAAAATTACAAGATGTATTGGTCACCACAGTTCATAGAGAAAACTGCCACGTACCAATCTCAAAGATTGTTATTTTAACAGGACGAAGCAAGAAATCTGCAGAGCTTTGTTGAGAAGCTTCAAATTATCGCTAAATATCTGCAGCTTTTCAGCTTTTTAATTGAAATTCAATAAAGTTCGATTCCTGGCCGGGACATTTTTTTCATATAATTATATATTTAATCACGTTGGACAATGGCAAAAAAAAAGCGTAAATTAACGTTTATAATTAAAACAAAACTTAACTTACCATTTTGTGTGAAATTATCCAATTCTGATTTAATCTCTGAATTAACCTCAAAAATATTTGAAATACATCTATTCTCTTGTTTCGGGTCTTCAGGTAAACAAAAATTGCAAAATTCTTTATTTCTCTGTCAAAAATACTTCGCTTTAGTGCTACTACTTTGTACGAAATCATTATTTCACAATCAACCCATTTATTACGTATTCCAGAAAGAATACAGCGTCACGTTACCTCATTGTTACCTAATTTGCTTTTGTAAACCATGAAATTGAATTCGAGCTTTGTTTTACGTTGGTTTGTCTCAACGGGAAACAATTGTTACTACGACATCCCTAGCATGTACCGCACCCATTTAACTTAATTGTACAAACCAATCGAACGATACATTTCAACATACATTAACATAAACTGCGCACTACATCCGAATCTCCATCTGACCGATCGATTTTGCAAATGTTTCTAAACTAGCGATCGCGTTATCAAATGTTAATAATGTGATAAATGAGGATGAACAATCGTATCGTAACGAACGTGTGAACTCTCAAAAGGAAACTAACGCTAAAGTTGAAGGTGAAGTTGAAAGTGCGAAGGAAAATGATCACTTTTCCTACACGAAACTCTAACTTTGTAACACACCATATCTAAAGACTGATTTCTACCGAAAATAGGTTTAAATAAATAAGTGAAAGTAAATCAAAGAAAAATGGAGCGATTAATTGTGAACGTGACTGTATAAAAAAAAAAAATTGTAATTAATATTGTGTGCCAAAAGAAAAATGGTTACTGATATCGAATATATGAGATGATGTTATGTTTTAACGAAAGCTGTATAAAAATTTTATTTACGAAAAATATATTTTCCTTTTAAATGAAAATACGTCTTGTTTTTATTTTTTTCTTCCATAGCTGGTTGAGAACGAAGTATTGCACTTATGTAATTAGCCATCAACGTTGCCAGGTTTCCAATAGAAAGGGTATTTAGGAGAGTAGGTTGGTGCTGCCTCTCATTGATAGGAAATACCAACCCCACTTAGGGCAAGGCTGCTGACTCGCCGAAACATTCAAGCAGTGCTTGCCGATTAAGTAGGAACTGTCCGCAAGAGACTCAACCACAGTAGAAGGAGACCCGTTGGGCCCTCCTTCTTCCGTGCTCCTCATGTTAGAGAAGTTCCATACTCAATCTTCAATGGGTAACGGTGGGTTCCGATCTTTCCGAACCCACATCTTGCCCGCCGGAGTCTAGGGCGCGCAGGCGACAATTATCGGTTTGTTCGATCTTAGGCCGTCCAATTGCGACAACTATCAACCTCTCAAGGCCTAGGCAGTCAAGCACTGTCATTGGCAATCGAAATTATCAAAAATGCAGAAAAATGTGGTAGCCTAATACAACCGTACAGATTAGTGTTATTTAGGGTTTAGTCTGCTTTCCATTATTTGTTCCAATTTAAGTAAAGCTTGCAACGTACCTATTATTTACATTTTCTTCTATTAGTTACATCACATTAACAGCGGCTAGACTATAATTGGTATTTTAATCAGGCGTCTTTCCGTTGTAATTGGAAATATTTAATTTCCTAAAGCGAGAGCTATAAGGTCTATAATTCATTTCACAAATAGATATTAAACCGTATTTTCGCAATAATTACGTGATATAAATTTGAAGAACTTTGTTTGTGAGCCATACCAGGTAGGGCGCGCAACCTTGCGAACTTATTAACCTACCGCCCCTACAAAAACGTAACGTTTAAGAGAACTATATAACGCCGAAAATTATGATTAAAGGCTACGAGGCGTAACAAATGTGATTTATTCAAATTTATTACTTTACCTGAGTTAAAAATAATGGTATCGACTGCCACCAAAATAAATCCAAACAGCTTCGGGCAATTCAAAATATTTATCCACCCTTCGAAAGATCGATTCGATAGATCCTTGTAAACCTCGAAGAATTTTTTCTAACTCAACAATAGAAGCATTATACTAACTTATTTATAACGCCCTCTCGGATTTGCTTAAACATATTCCGGAAGCGAGCAGCTTAACTTTCAAACAAAAATAACAATTAAAAAGTAATTTGGTTGTTCTAAAAATTTCCCTGCGAAGTAAAAGCTATGATAATAAGTGAGGTAAGTATGCAAATTGCTCTTTAAAGCTTAAGCAAACTTGTAAAAACACATTTCTAGACGCACAGGGCATCACCATCTTTTTCTCGTTTAAAAACTCTCTGGATAAACTAGTCAAACTTCGTTCGGCATTTTATTAAATGGAGAAAGTGGTGACCGAAATTCAGCAAAGCTTTTTATAATTATTTATTAAAAAAAAAAGAAGAATATTGCAAATAGATATTAAATAATTAAACACAGTCAACATTCTGCGCAAGCAGACATTGCTTCGTTTTTTTTCTCTTTTAAATTGACGTGGATGGCACTTTCACGATGAAGGATGATGCGATCTTGTCGATTGTTTATTCCTGATTACAAGAAGCAAGCAACCATTTTCTTGGAAGTGCTTCGTAGAAGAACAACTTTTGTTGGATTCGCTATACTCGGTACAACCCAAACTGTTGATCGTTGATTAGTTTTCAGCTCGTACGAATATATACGACTTTCGTCTTTCAATCCCTCTTTTTTAACAATTTAACACATTGCATTTTATATATACACTTACTGAAGAACTGAAGGATGTAGAACTTTTATCCGAAAGTACGTACGATAACACCTATTTTAAAATAAATGGGGTGAATGTGGTACCTTTATACGATCCCCCATACCTAATGAAGGGTATACGAGACAACCTTTTAAAAAGAATTTAACACAGGCGGCGAATGGTAAAACTCTTACAGCGAAGTGGAATCTCATTCGGTCTAAATAATAATAGTGAGGAACTAAGATTAATGCCAAAGTTGACTGAAGGACATGTTGAGAAAGGTAAAAGAATAAGAATGAAATTATTGTTACGTACAAATCGATGTTGAGTGTAGGCTTTCACGACCGTAATCCAGAGTAGAAATGTCTTTCGGGTGGTGTCGTGTAGTTAATATTTTACTTGGCGTTTCCCTGACCATCCTGTCAGCTTCTTCAGAAGATTTCTAAAGACTGTCTTTAGAAATCTTCTGAAGAAGCTGACAGGATGATCAGCGAAACGTCAAGTAAAATATTAACTACACGACACCACCCGAAAGACATTTCTACTATAAATCGATGCTGCATAATAAATTTAGATAATCAAACATTACGTCGCTTAAGCCAATTATATAAATGGGAAGAAGGTAAAAGCTTGGTTTTGCGAAAGATATGTAGTGTACGCCTTTGTGTAGCGGCGGTGGGTGATGCCGCAACGGAAGCCCACGGACGACCATTCGACTTCCTCGCGTATTTCCGCTGCGTTGTACAACGTACACAGTATGCAAGGACACCATTCAAGGAAGTCGAATTTTCGTGCGTGGCCCTTCGTTACATCATCATTCATCACCGCTGGTAATAAACCTGCTATTCGGCTATTACGTAGGCTTCCATGGGCAGAATCAGTTCAAATTAGACGTGTTCCGTGTTTGGACTGTGTCATGGTAGCTAATCGAAAATTAGATAATTCGCACGCAAGCGTGTAAACCACGCCAGAGGCAAAACTAACTAAGCGGAAGGGAATTGATTACGATGGGGCTTTTGGCCAACATCTTCAAAAAGTACATGAAGAGCAGTCCTCCTCATATACTTAACTCTGCTCTCATTGAACCGGAGGGTATCTTAATTGGCTTCGACGTAACATCCTTACTTACCAAAGTTCCTGCCCAAAATCCAACTAATTCATTGAACAACTAGAACGGGATGGTCAATCTGCTACCCTAGGTCATCACGTAGAAAAATGTCTCACTTCTACATATTTCACATTTCAAAACAGGACTTTCCTCTCTCCACTATTGTGGCTAATATCTTCATGAAATCTCTTGAATCCGTTGCTCTTGGTTCAGCAGATCTGAAGCCTAAGGTATGGCTCCGGTATGTCGATGACACCTTCATTATCTGCTCCATGGCAAAGACTCTTTACCTGGTTTTCTAGATCATCTCAATCGTCAACACTCGGATATCAATTTCACTATGGAGGTGGAAGATATCGGCGTACCCCCGCTCCTTGACGTACTAGCCACACGGAATTCGATTGATACTTTTAAATCATATTCGAAGGTAGCGTTCTATAGTTATTTCCATCATTTATTGTTTATCGCTGCTACTTCTTTAACAAAAACAAATATCAAATTTTACGAAAGCAACGATCTACTGTTCGTTTGTAAAAGCTTAAAATGTCCTCGTCTCAAATCCGCTATTCCGCTAAAGATTCGTATCGAATCTTTTCGAATTCGCGAAAATCAACAATGAACTTCTGAATACTAAAAGCAATTGGAACCTAATGACTCGTATAACTCATTAACTTGCTTTATAACTTCCCATCTCCAGTACAATATTTACGATTTACCCTAGTCAGCAGCTAATTTCGACTTTAACGCTGCTAACGACAGCAACGCGAGAGCAGGAGCAAATGAACCAACACTGATGCGAACCGGTGGAAGTATTTCGAAACGTTCCCCGAACGCGCTATGCACGGTTTGCTTAATTTCGTCAAATGAAGCGTGGCGGTTTCGGTATTAAACCGAGTTATACTCGCCCCTCGTTAATCTTTTTTACAAATTTGCCTTTTAGGCCGAGGAGAAGTATAACCCTTGTGACTACGGCTGTTTTCCTTCTATCTACTTACCATCTTGTTTCTCTCGATGAGATTTAAATATATGAACGTTGCTTTGGGAGTTTTAGACGACGTAAAAAAAGGACATTAATGTTCGCGATAATTCGGAGGTGCGTGCCTTCGCCTCTCTTTCTTTTCTTTTACGTACGGTTGCACGTGACGTAGCGTTTTTAATTTAATAACATAAAACGGTAAAATTGTTAATGCGATACATCCAATTGTAGCACCTCTTACGTCTTTTAAAGTGAAAAAAATATATATACAGTGCAGTCTCGATAACGTGAACGTCCCATAACGTGAACATCCCTAAACGTGAACAGCCAAATTGATATGCGTATTCCAAAACGTGAATGTCAAGAACACTTTGCCTCTATAACGTGAACATAAATGAAATTTCGTCGTGTTTCTTGTGTCGGTAACTTTAGCTTTTTGTATTAGGCCGCCAACTATGCGGCGATCCTTTTGTCGGTAAATTACCTTTGTATGTATTAGCCCGCCATTACATCGGAAGAAATATTGTGTACATATTCAGCGTTAGTCGGTGTTTATGCGCCAACCGATACGCAAGCATGATGGCTACTAAGAAGGTGAACTATTTAACATTAGAGAAAAAAGCCCAACTCTTATCCGATGTTAGTAAAGGTTTCGGAGTTACCTGTTTATCAAAAAAGTATGGAATAGCGAAATCTACAGTGTGTGCGATTAAGAACAAAAAGGCCCAGATTACTTCAACAGTTGCCATGACATTTTCTGGAGCGTCTAAACGAAAATCTCTTAGACCCTCAGAGTACCCGAAAATGGAAAAGGCCTTATACAGATGGTTTTTACGACAACGAGAGAGGAATGCCCCAATAAGTGGTACAATTTTGAAAGAGAAAGCCAAATATTTTCATAGAGAATTGTATGGAGATCAGTCTACTTTTTCTGCTAGCTCAGGGTGGCTACAAAAATTTAAGAAAAGATTTGGCATACGATTTTTGACAATAACTGGCGAAAAACTATCTTCTCAACCAGAGCTGGTTTCGCCATTTTTACAAAAACTTGCAGCAAAAATTAAGGACTTAAACTTAGACTACAATCAGGTCTACAACGCTGATGAAACTGGCTTGTACTGGAAACTTTTGCCAGGAAAGACCTACGTATCCGCTGCAGAAAAAACTGCCCCGGGAAGAAAAACAGCCAAAGAAAGAATTACGTTTCTAGCATGTACAAATGCGACTGGTTTGCATAAATTGACTCCTTTGGTAATAGGAAAAGCTAAAAATCCGCGAAGTTTTAAGAATTCTTACATTCCTGTACATTACAAACACTCACAGTCTGCATGGATGACAGCCGGAATTTTTAAGGAATGGTTCAATGAAATGTTTGCTCCTGAGGTGAGTTTATTACATTATGCGTGCCATAAGTTTTAAAAACTAAAACTTTGAATTGTAATAATTTTAGGTGAGAAAGTTTCTTAGAAAGCAAGGTCTACCAGAGAAAGCACTTCTTTTGTTGGATAATGCCCCTAGTCATCCCCCGGAAGAGCAACTTTTATCTGATGATGGTCTAATTCATGTTATGTATATGCCTCCCAATGTCACACCTTTAATTCAACCTATGGACCAAAACGTAATAAGGTTGGCCAAACTACATTATCGTTCTATGTTTTTGGCAATGGTTGTAGCTAATAAATCAAATGATATTAATGTCGTTATCAAGCAGTACAACCTTCGGGATGCAATTTTAAACTTATCACGAGCATGGAATAAACTAGAACCGCCAATAATTAAAATGTGTTGGAAAAATATTTTGGAAAGCCAGCACGAGGACGATCCCGAAGATAACATACCCCTGGCAACACTTCGTCAAGAATTGTTAAATCTGAATAGCGTTGTAGAGACTAACCTTAATTTGCTAAAGGAAATTGATTCAATGCACGACTTCCACTCTGCGGATATCGAAGAATGGAATAAAGACAACATCGACGAACGTGATGAAAATTGTACTACAATAGATCATTCTGATGATTCTGTAATCGAATGTGTCACAGATCAGAATGAAGGATTGTCTAAGGATATATACAAAATCAGCCACGTAGAAGCAATTCGTATATTTAACAGAGGTTTGGAATGGGCTGAGCAAAATAATGCCGACATCGAGGATATCCAGTCCCTACAAAAATTACGTGAACATGCTACTATACTTTCAACTAGACAACGTTTGCGTCAAACAAAATTAGATTACTTTCTAAAGAAGAATAAATTAGACTTGTTTATTTGATGTGTTCCTTTTTTAAATAAAGTATGTTTTAAGCGAAACACACATTTAAGTTAGTTTTAATGCCACCTTTGTTTGTGATTGACTTTATCCAGTAACATGAACTTCTCGAATATATGAACACGGTCGTCTATAATTAGTTCACGTTATCGAGACTGCACTGTAATTGCCTACTTACAAAAGAAAGAAACAAATATTTAATTGGCACTATTGAAGAGAGAAAATTTATGCATCCTTCATCGATTTAAATAATTTTTCTCTCAAGAATATTGTTATCTGAGAAGCTAGATACGTATATGTGCGAAAAAGATTTAAGTATCTTTTCCCATAAGACACCTGGGCGCCGTTACGTGTGTAACATCGAATTACTGAATTTTTGTTGTGTTGTGAACCCTGAATTGATGGGATCACCGCTTGGTATTCGGGAACATACGAATTTATTTCGTACCCCTTAAGGGGCAATCAAGAAAAGCCGTATACGCATATTCCAACGACCAGATAATGGACGCCAATGTAGCCTCAAATTTTGAAATAAAATTTTCATAATTTTCCAGTTCATCTTAGCTTTCTTTTGTCAATTGTCGCATTTCTCTGTTGTTTTATACAGGTTTCAAAACCACCCCGATCACCTTTTTTTACTCCAAGTTATATACGAGCAACCAACGCCTTTCGCACAAGCACCGCGTAGTTTGGAAGATAACGGGCGAGCCCCGTACCACAGAACCTTCGATAACCATCCGAAACCACCTCGGACGCAGAAAGAAACTACGAATTACGTAAAGTACCACACCTATTACCCCTTTTACGTCCGAATAACGACGTTAAATTCAGTGAACTCACTCGATCAGCTGATACCCGAAGCTATAGATATTAATACAACAACTCTAATTATCGCTTGCGTTGTTTCATGTCCCGATACTCTAAATTATTTTTTTTTGTAAATTAACTTACACCAAAAAGTCAATTATTCGCACTCTTTTGGTCACAAAGAAGCCCAATAAGGGTAATTTGTTTTTGTTTTGAAATACTTACATGCGATAAAATTCAATATTTTTTTGTTTGCCAGTTACATAATTTCCGTTGTTTCTTTAGTGAGCGTATTTTGAATTTTTTAAACCAATATCTGTAGTTAATCACTATTCCACCCCTGATGTACAGCACTGCGTTAAGATAGTTTACATCACAATAATATAGCGGCTCACCTTAATAAACGTACGCCACAGGGTATCTCTTTTAATATTTTCGCTTGTGTTATTATATTAAACCTTATACTGTTGCTTATTTATCTGAGTGTCCCTTTGTCTGCGAATTAACGTTATTAGGCTCCTAGTGTTAGTTACTAAATTTTCTTTGCTCCGGTCATTTTACCGAGCCTTGGCGCCCTGTACCGATTATCTAACTATCTTTATGAGCTTGCCCACCCACTCCACTAAGCTTAGCCGTGAAGCAAACTGCTAGCTATCAGCAAACAGTCCGTCACCGGGAATTAACCCCGTCTCGTCGCAGAATTAGGAACATCGTCTGAGGTCCTCACCAGGTACGTGAACTGTTAGTTTATCGCCGGGTTGCGCTTTCGATTGTGGTGACTTATTTAGTGTCTCGCTTTCTCGGTAGTTTTGGTTTCACTAGCGGCGAGAATATAGCAACATAACTGATTCCGTGGGATGACTTTCCAAAGTGGTTTAATCCAAAACGATGTTGTGATTTCTTTGCTCTATTTTGTCTAGGATTTTGTACTGCTCAATATTAGATAGGCGGACAAACTGAAGTCACTAAACGTGATGTGTGGGTGGCGCTGATGAGAGATAACTTCTAGGTCGATAGTTGTAACATTACACCATATCGAATATACAAATTAAGCAGTTTCTTGAAACATTTTTACACTTATGTATAAGATTATACAGCACCGTGCCAAATAATGTTAAAGAACCTTAAAACAATTTTTAACAAACTTACAACACGTTAAAATATCGTCAATGTAACAAACAGGTAGTCTTAATTATAAATTCTACGCTGGCTTGTATATACACTCCCCGACAAGAATGTTTTACGGGTTTTAAGGGTTACAACATTTCTTTGCGAAACTAGCAAAATATCTAATTAAGTTTTTATTCATAAAAGTAAAATAAACATAAAAATATCTCCTCCAGTAATATATGAACTTATTACTCCAATGTTTAAACAATTTCTGCGACAAAAATTTAGACGCTCTGTTGCAAATGTAAAACAAAAATCAACAAATGAGTGATCAGTAATGCGTAGATGCTCCATTGTTCTTAATCACTTCTAATAGTCGGTTATTAATAGATTTATATAAATTTAACACATAATTTTGAGGGATATTCTGCCATTCAGTCACTATTGAAGTTTTCAATTCCTGTACCGTGAAATATTGACGGCCTCTGCCACAATCGCGACGTGCCAATTCACCCCACATGTTTTCAATAATGTTTGAGTCTGGTGACCGTGCCGGCCACTGTAAAGTTTTAATCTTTTCCTCTTTAAACCATTCAGTAATGGTTTTTGCTTTATGAATTGGCGCGTTATCTTGCTGAAAAACAAAATTGCGCCCGGTGCATTGGTTTCCAAAACGTAGAAGATTTCACGCAATAAGTCTTTATACGTCACAGATGTCATTCTGTTTGTGCAAAACACTATCCCACTTCTATCGCGAAATCCAATCGCTGCCCATATCATCACAGATCCACCCCCTAATTGTCTGGTCATTTTCACTTTTGGTTCCTTTCTCAGATCATGATAATAATGCGAATACTCATCCGGTCAGTCCAAATTAAAACGTTTCTCATCGGAAAATATAATTTTTTCCCATTGCTTCTTCCAGGACACGTGTTCTTCAGCAAATCTCAACCTCGCTTCTTTGTGTTTCGCCGAAAGTGGCGGTTTTCTCAACATTTTCTTCCGTGATATTACCGATGACGCCTTTAAAATCCTTTGAACATTACGCACGTGTGTTTGTACCCCCGCCTGTTCTGTAATAACTCTCGCCGACGCAGAAGAATTGGATGCACACCGCAATATCATGCGTTTATCCCGCTCACTTACAGCTTTCGGTCGCCCCTGGCCTTTTGGTTTGCCGTAATTTTCCGGATCTTTTAGGAAATTTCTAACGGAATGATCGCTTCTTCGTAACCGACGAGCAATTTCCTTCTTACTAACACCATCCTGATGAAAAGCTAGAACTTTACCCCTTTCTATCAAGGATAGTTGCTTTTTTCTACCCATATTGCAAACACTTTATAAAATATAATTTCTCGCGGTGAAACGTGCACACTCTACCAGCACAACCGCTGCATATAAAGAGAAGTATCAAATTAAAACATTTTTGCTTATATTAATGTAATAAATGCAGAGGGTCTAAATTTTTGTCGCATTTTGATCTGGGAAAATCTCAATTACCCCTCATAAAGCAATAAGTACCCAGAAATATCTATAAATGGACTATTTACATAACAAGTATTAATAACCCTCATTTACACTTTATATAATGTCTATAAACTTTGTTTCGTAAATAGAAACGATACCGCGTCTATGTTTTTGTCGGGTAGTGTATATCACCAGTGCTTCTCAAACTGCGAAGTTGGTGCTAATTTTCTGCACTCCAGGATCTGAACTCTTCATTTATTTAAGAAATCTAAGTTTAAGTTGACGACCTTATCTTTTTGCTTTGTCGTCGCTGCTGTTACCTTTATCCTCTACTATCTTAAGCCGTTGATTAATACTTGACTCTTGTGTTACGACGTGTTTCTGTTAATCTCTGTCATCTGTATGATTATCTCTTGCCATTAGACTGAATATTATTTCTTTTAGAGTTGCTTTTACCTTGTCAATTTCTGAATACTGAAAACTGAATAAAATTCATTTGTTTCACTTACAATTGTAGTTGTTTGTCAATAGTTGAAATCATGAAGAATAAGGAAGTTGATGATGGCCATAAGAAAGTGAAACGTCATAAAGGTATCGATTACACCATTAGATACAAAATCGAAAGTGGTCTTGTGTTTCTAGTTTTTCTCGACAAAGCCAAATAAAGGTGCTAAGAATAAAAGACGAACATGATTTTCTTTAACTTTTTTTTATATTTGTCACAGGTCTATTTTCTCTTCGGGATCAAGCCATGTATATATATATATCTTATCCTAACAGTATACAAAGAGCATGTCTAGCAAATTCTATGCATTAACTTTCGAATGTATTGTGAGTAAAGTTAAATTATTTCCGCGAAACATTAACTTACACCCGATTCTCTAAATTCTCCCGTCACACTTAGTTTAGCATGACTAGAAAAAAAGGAAATGGAACGCAAATTGCACACAAAATGGCAACAATAAAGGCTGTCGCATTAGGCGATGCCATACGAAGCAACATAAACAGCGACAATAGATTAAGTTTATCAGTAATTCGGAATCCGCAAGCGAGAGACTTCGGCCCCGGAGTTTCCACGTCAGGAAATATGTCACAGAGCGGAGATGTTAATTCGCCGGACTTCCGCTAGGTGACCGCAATCCAGCATTCCACTTGAACCGATGGTCGGGATTTCGGGAATAGGACCGACAGAAATGGTCCCTTTTCGGCCCCGAAAACGTTAATTATATTTAACTTTTAACGACTCCACAAGCAACTATTCTAATTACTGCAGTGTACGAAATTATTTAATATAAGCTAGAAACGGTATCTTGAATATAGACGCTATATGCGTTCTTAACTTTCGAAACACTTTCTGGACGCTTTCTTCGGCAAAGCAACGTCAGATTCGCGCCACCCAACGAAGAAATTAATTTCGTACTTCCTCTGTTCCCCACCCCGAATTAAGTTTATTAGAGATGATAGCAGTTATTCCTCAGTGTTTCGTAAGTTTGTCTACTGTTGTCGGCATGGTTTCTGCCGCGTACCCTACACTACGAAGTAGCGTGACACTTTATGTGTTTAATGTGCTCGTTTCTTGCAATAAATTCATTTAATTTAAGGTTAAATTAGGCAAATTTACTGGGAGGTGTTGGAGAGAGTAGTTTTGTTGTATTTTAGCACATAGTTGAAAATTGGATTATTATATTCTGACGTTGTTGGCGTGTTCTGTACTTGTAGTTGATGAGAATAAATGTTATTACTAGCAGAACTGTGAACTAGTGAACTAGTGAAAAAGGCAAAGACGTTCTAATGAATATGGAAAAGTGGCAATGGAAGAGACCAAGAACCACACCTATCTCGATCTATCTAAGCATTAAACTGCAAACATTTACCTAATTCTAGCGCGCACTAAATCATCACCACCCTGCCAATGTACGTCATTATCCGGTTAACCTGCACCATTTTCTGCGATCCACTCTCCAACGTTTGCTCACCCTAAACGCGTTGTAACGGCCGTTATTGAACGACGTTAAAGTAACAATCGCGCTTGTTGAATATGTAGCGAGAGGCGGCTACCCTCCGCTTATACGACAGAAATCATAAATGTATCCACTGTCGGCCGAGCTCTCGAGGATCGCCCCGGCCGCGGACTCTCTCTGTTATCGCTTAATTGGAATGCCGGCAAAGGTATGCGGTTTCCGGCGCGCGGAATACTGATTAAAATTATTGATTACGCGCGAAATTATTCGGTTCGGCATTTGACTCGCCGGCTAGTACCTCTCCGACTTCGCCGCAGGGTTACTACCTCTATACGCGTCCTATGCAGAACCCTCCTCGTTAATTCGGACTTTTTACATCGGGTCGCTTAAATTATAACTAGAAGCGTCGCAAATTCGGCCAGGCCGAATTGTATTCGTTCCTTCGTTAGCATGGACCCTTTGTGTTGCATATGTGAACGTATATCTACCACCGTGCATAAAACACTTTGTTGAAAAGAGCGATACGGAAGGGGGAAATTACATACCTAAAGGCTATTCGTTCGCCGCAATTGCTATTATAATTCTTCCTAAAAATGCGGTTTGCATGACGTTGATTTGGCGACGATAGCTTTTATGTTAATCCTGCTTCATGAACGAATTTTTGGACGCCAAATCCAAAAGCTTTGTAGCCTTTGTTGACAATTGAAATGTGCAATATTACAAATGGCAATCCATATTGAAACTCTCTCAGAAACGCATCTGGTACAGTTGTTTGTAACATTGGTTGTATTAGACAGAATTTCTTTCAGTTTACGTTAATACCACTAACTACGAGGGCGATCTGAAAAGTTTCTAGCCCAGCACAGGAACACGTAATTTCTGAATAAAATCTCCTTGTAAGTCCATACACTTTTCCAAGCGATCTCTTTAATCCATCCAAATAGTGGTTGGCATCTTGTTCGGCAAAATAGGCGTTTACGAACGTGCTCTTATCCCAAATACACTAATCCTATAAACGTAATAACATCATACTTAAACCCAATCGCTTTTAAGGCTATAAACAAATGATCTGCTTAAGCTCATAAGGGCAAGCTTAGAGACAGGCTTAGACGCGACCCCTAACTGAGGTTACCGAACGCTGAAGTCTGGGATTTACAATGACCTTGCTAGTATCATCTGCGTAAATACTAATATTAGCAGCTGATGTACAGGCAAGCGCCAAATCATTATTAAAATGGTCATTATTAAATATAGCAATGGACCCAATATAGTGCCCTGCGGTACTTCTTTATCCGTACACGTTTTTGCCGAATACAGTCCATCCACCACAGCAACCTCATCCCTTCCTGAGCGTTAAGCGTGAAGCGATCTATCGATTAGCAGCACCTCTTGCTCCTACATTGTACAATTTATTATTTCTGTGCAGTATTTCTTCAAATTTGTGGAACATGGTCCTCTTGAGTATTCCATTCCAACCAATTACATGTTTAGAGTTCCTCGTGTATCGTCATTGCAAAGTTAGTGTCGCTTCCATCGGTGTACTGCTTGATTAATGGAACATTACGCTTCTTTCCAAGATCATCACGATTTAACATCACCTCAGTTATTTGATGAGTATGATCCGGTAAGTGGTTGCGTTCAATTTAATAATATACTATGTTGCATCTCTCAGAATTTGTAATTCAAAAGTTAATGTTTAAATCATCTATGTTAATGTTTAATTTGCTGCTTCGCGAACATGCAAACGCCACCCCCAATATATGTATTCTTACAATAGTATCAAACTAGTTTGTACCGATCAATCGAGAAGCAATTCAGCTCATTGGCTCGAAGCCAATGTTCGGAAATGCATGTTATATCGATACCATTCTCCTTTGTACAGACTTGCTGCAATCGCGTCAGCAAGTGAAAACTGCCAGTGAATCACATTGTGCATGCAGGACTCGGTGGTGATGCTAATGATTCCCCCGACTCGTGTATAAACTACATCTTCAAAATTAATTATGCATAAGTTAAAAGATAGGGACAATAGATACAGGGAGCGATGTACGTAATGTTTGTATAGGTAAATTATGCGCGGTGTGTACATAGATACATCATGTATTGCGTTATAACTATGCAAATTCGCATGCTCCTCAAATAAACAAAATTTAAGCAGGAAGTTTGAAATTAATTAGTACAACGCGGAAAATTCTCGTACGAGTTAGATATGGCTGAAGATATTGTGTTATGGGGGCATGTGTACGCATAGCAATGAATTTACATGACTATTACACAGTTTCGTAAAAGCTAAACAATATTAGCAAGCAATATACCCCACAGGTTTATAGTGTACGCGTATAAACCAAACAATGGCGATTTTACGAGTTTTGCCGATATTTGAGAACTTTCTATCGCTTCGTATCGATTGTAGGTAAATCAGGACATTAAATTAAGCCAGGAATTATATGAGAAAAATAGGCTTAGAAAAATAATTATAAATTCTTGGCGTATTTTTGTGTGTCAATATAGTAACTAGGAAGATTAAAGGAATTTTTTTATATCAGAATTGTAAATAAATTTAGAAAAAACGGTTTCCTTATTAGTTTAAGCTAAGAGTGTGGAAACTAGCTGATCGAGTCGATAGCCGTCAAGTGCACCCCTTACGCCTCCATTTCAATGGCGAGATATATGCATTGTACAAAAAACGCATTTAATCAACTAACAAATAACGTATGAGTTCGGTACAGAGGGAAGTAATACGAGGGTAGTCAGAGAATTTTTCAGCCTAACATGGGCATTTTTTTGTCAAATTCAGTTTTATTTCACTCCTTGTAAGTCTTTTCCCAGTGATGTCCGCATCTCTTCAAACCGTCGAAATTGTAATTAGCATCTTATTCAGCAAAATAGAAAAACATGATGGCCTTCTCATTCGATAAAAATCTCTGCCCACCGAGTGAAACTTTCAGCTTAGGAAATATAAAAAAAGTCGCTGGAACTAGATCTGATGAATTGGGTAGAATTGGTAGCAATTCTAACCACAATTCTTGAATTTTCGCCATAGCGACCGCTAGAGTGTAGGATGGTGCATTGTCTTAGTGGAACAGATCTTTCTTTTTTTCTTCAAATGATGCCATTTTTTCATTTTTTTTTTAGCTTATCAAGCAATGATGCGCTGCACATGCCAGTTATTGTTTCTGCCTTTTGAAGATGGTTGATTAGCACTCTCCCACTCTCTTTATCTCTTCCGGCCGATAGGATAGTTTCACCGGTTCAGCTTTCTGCGACCTCAAAACCCAAAGTGTTTTTTAAGGTCGCGGAAATTTTCAATAAAAAGGAAAAAATAATATGGACGAAAACAATGGATTTGAAGACCCGAAAAGTAAAACGTGAGGGCACGCGGAAGAAACACCACCAATTACTGTAAATGTAATGTTTACTCTTCGAAGTATAGAAAGTGGACGAAACCTTTTTAGAGGAAAAAAACAACAACAGAAAATAATTTATAAAAGAATTCGCTGTTTATTAGTTAGCGTCCAAAGTCGTCGATTACGTCAATAAAGTGAAAAAAGATGAAAAACAAACCTACAACGAAATTGCGGATTCTGAGAGGTTTACTACATTAAAGGGTAACCAATGACAACTAACCAAAGGATGCACCAAACAAAGT
Source organism: Marronus borbonicus (assembly GCA_902655005.2). Taxonomy (NCBI): domain Eukaryota; kingdom Metazoa; phylum Arthropoda; class Insecta; order Coleoptera; family Scarabaeidae; genus Marronus; species Marronus borbonicus. The sequence continues at coordinate 11,521,100 of LR737387.1, forward strand.
ACCACCCCGAATCGTCCCCCTGGGAGTTTACACCGAGAAGGTAATTAAGGAGACATACGAATTGAGATCGTCAGTTCTTCGGAACAAGTCAAATATCCTCAGATAGTTCTTCAGAATAAGACAAGTATCGCCAGATAGTTCTTCGGAATAAGTCATACAGGTTTTCCGACAAAATCTGCATTCTTCAGGAATTTTCTATGAGTGAAGAGAGTGAAAGTGGACGTAAAAAGTCGAGACAACCGGTCGTACGGAACTAACCAGTCTAAGAGAAGAATAAGTCCGTTCCGTATTGAGATTTTATAAAAGTAAAATTTCCCTAGTTGTATTTTTTTTCGGATAATATCTAAAGACTGCATTGTTAATTAATCCAATTTCTTTTTTATTATTGTTATTAAATTAATTTAAGTTAATCCTCTGGTTTTATTTAAATAGTACCTTCCCTAAGAAAAGCCCTATAGCAAGAACCTACGTCGCGATTTTTTTATTTAAGATAAACTTATATTTTTTCGGGCCTTTCGAGGCCCACTAACGTCCGGAGTTTGCTACCGGAAACCTCGGGTTCGTTACGTAGTGTATCCAACCTTCATCTACAGTTATTAATCGACGCCTGACTGATTTCGCTTAAACCGTTTCAATAGACTTTTGGAAATGTTTATTTTAATACGTTTTTGATCCTGAATGGGGAAGCTTAGAAGGTAGTACCCAACTTTTTCACGTCCAAAACTTCTATCAATACATTCTTCCGAGATGTTCACAGCCTCTGTTATCTCTCTAACCTTAATTCGACGGTCGTTTAACACCGTTTGGTAAACATTTCCGATATTATCGGTAGTGGTTGCAACACACAATTTCGACGACGTGACGAGTTTCAAATGCAAAAAAATAATGACGGAATATTCGATTTCTTACAATTTTACAAAAACACTAACGTTAACCAATAGAAACGATTGTCGAAACAAAAGCTGAGCTGAGCTGAGGATCCTTCAACATATGCACAATTACATTACCGGAATATGTTGAGCGCACGGATGTGCCAGATAAGGTAGCGTGATCTTCAAGAATATTCAAAATATTTTTTCTTTTTGTTGCGATCGATCTTTCAGATATCTGGCTATAACAGGAGGTTTCTCTCAAATAAAAATATTTCCCTTTTTTTTGAGTGTATTAACCATTAAAATAAATAGTGACAATGTATTTGCGGCAAAGGATAATGCAGTCAAAAGCATCTTGTACCAATAATTGATAAGTTAAATTCCAGTAAACGATGTAGGTGTCATTTTTACGATTTTATTGAAGAAATTGTTTTTACGTTCTGCGGGCTCATCACGTTTACTCTAATTTGTTTATCAGTTACATTCACCACTTGACCCGGGTAATAATTATCTTCATATCTCACAATAACATAATCGTCTTTGATGTAATTTCTTTCTGATTCCACTCGAGCTATTTCTAACAGGTTTTTCTCCCTCAGAAGATTTGTTTCACCAAGTAAAGCAAATGCCATTCAGGCATTAATGTGACCACGAGATTCTTTACGTTTCTCTATTTTAATGGTTAAATAATGCAGATCTTTCACATCAGCTCTAACCTAACTGAAGTCTAATGATCCAAACACAGTATTATAGAACAACATAGCCGGAAACAATATAATAAATTCTAAACGTCACTTCCATATATCCATTTATCTCTTTTATTATTTTCATGGAAAATTATTGTGTGAGCGTTCTATTTTCAAGTATTTTTCATTTGTTCCAATTTTAGTTGGGGTTATGGCCCACCTAACTCTTTGATTTTAATTTTTTCTTCCAGAGGAGAATTACATTGATACTGTTCACTTTTAAGGTTATTATAAACACAGTTACTTGTCACTATATAAAAATCCGGGAAAAATCTACTAAATCAGAACACATCCTCTCGTCGCTAAGAGCAGACTGGCCACAGAAGTCGTGCATTCAGGGAATAAATAGGAAGCCGTGGGATATGCAGCAAACATGTCAGAATGCGCCAGAAAGAATGTAACTCATTATGATACATGTACACTGCCGTTCAGAGAAGTTCGGTCGGTTGGTAAAACACATGAAAAGGTTACAGAAACAAACGAAACTAAAAACAAAATGCAATTTTATTGTATGTACAGGTAAAAAAGACAAAAATAAATAAATAAAAAGTTATTCTGGCCTAATATAACATACTGAACATTATATTTTTTTTTCATCGGAAAAACCTCCTTTGCTATTAATCACCGCTCGAACTATTCCAGGCATTCTTTCGATAAGTTTTGTTAAAACGGATTGTGGAATATTAATCCATTCATGTTGCAGAATATTCCGTAAATGTTCTTGTGAAGTTGGGCATATTTTTCGGATCCTCCTGTCCAGTTCATCCCACAACAACTCTATAGGGTTCAAATCTGGGCTTTGTGGGGGGCATGTCATTACTTTAAGGGTGTGCTGTTCTTCTTGCTCCTTTAGATAGTTCTTACGCACTAACGCAGTGTGTTTTGGGTCGTTGTCATGCATGAATGTAAAGTTACGGCCTATTATACGCAATCCTGATGGCACTGCACGATTCTGGAGTATTGCAAAATAATTTTCCTTCCTCGTTACACCCTGCACTCTGCATAAATCTCCCGCCCCAGCAAAGGATAAACATCCCCACACTAACACAAAACTGCGCCCTTGCTTCACTGTAGGCCCAATGCAGTTCGGGATCACTTTTCGGTTTTAGATCTTCGGACATAAACTCGTCGATTTTGCCCAAAAACCTCAAACTTTGACTCGTCACTCCAAAGCACGTGTTTCCAATCATCTAACGACCAATCTAGATGAGAACGGGCCCATTGTAGCTGTTTTGCTCTGTTGCCCCGACGTAATAAGGGTTCTCGAATGGCAATGCGTTCATGAAGGTCCGCTTGTTGAAGTCGACGTTTTACCGTACTCGCCGAAACTTGTTCTTCACGGCCGCGGTTGACTTCGGCTGCTATTTGTGGTGCTGTTAATTTTCTATTGCGTTTGCTTAATAATACAATTCTCAAATCTTCAGCTTGTTTTGTTATTTTCCTAGATGCTCCAGGACGAACACGATTTTCTCTAGTTCCAGTTGTCCAATATCGATTTATGATGTCATTTACTGTTGAACTTCTCATATTTATTTTTTCAGCAATTTGTCGCCCCGAATATCCTTCTTCAAACAGCGTAATAATGCGTGAACGTTTTTCTACACTGGTAGGCTTGCTACGTTGCCATTTTGAAGTCAATTTTGATGCACACCAACACACGTTTAACAGTAAAACGAAGCAAATTTATATCTTTGCGCCTGTGATAAACAAACAAGAATGATCCTGCGGTATATTTCCTAAATGTATTGTTCGTTAATAATCCCCAAACGACCCGTTTCAAAAGATCGGTACTTCCGAGAAATTCTCGGAATGATAATAAAAGGGACTTTATTGTGGTCGTCGCAATATTTCTACTTTACATAATAATTTATGGCTTTAATCCCTTAGAAAAGAGTGTAGCTTAATATTTTTCTAATTTTATGTATTAATAATTGTATACAGTGTGATATAATAGATTTTTATTGGATGACCGAACCTCACTGAACGGCAGTGTATGGTATATTAAAAAGCACGTACTAGATATTAAACAGTAGCGAAACCTATTAATATTATAATAAAACTATGTAATTGGCATGGTTCTAAATGTCTAGGTTCTATAATCTATTTTTTGACTGCTGTTTTAGCTCTCATTTTATAGACCCGTATATCAAATAATAAAGTTCCCAGCATGAACGCCGCTGATGTGCTGACAATTCAACAACGCACGCAAAATTACGTCAACGTACCGAACGACATCAAGCACGTTTATTATTAAACCAAATCACACGCAAGCATCCTTACGTATAAACGTATAGGCGGATAGAAAGCACATCAAACATACGCTTTGTCTATTGTCGTATCTTTACGGTTACGCGCTGTGCACCATTCAACAACGACGACAGCGTCCACATTGACCATAAACAATGAAAGTGATTCCGACCGACCGCGCCACTAAATGGAAAATAAACACGGCGCTTGCGGTAATTGCTCGCGATCTCTCGACGGTTGGCTCTTTCATTGACAAACAGGTCATACTCGACTACGGTCGCATGGATTAACCATCATTCGTTACGATATGACGTTTGTAGGTGGTGCAATTCAAATAGTCTTCACAAACAAGTGCTGAGTGTATATAGGAGAGCTAGACTCGATTTTGAAAATAAAATAAATTCACTTTATCAAATCCTATGTGCCATGTCAGGTGGTTGAATAATTATTTTCAATACACGAAAGAAAAAAGTAGAACAAAAATGTTCGGCAACCTCTCAGGGAAACATTGTAGGTCCCTCATTTTTCTTAATACGCAGTGTTCAATAAGCGATCTGTGAAGTGCGAACTGCAATATTTGTCTTTCTTCTGTGAACTTTAGCCCTTGTATTATTTCAGAAGAATTTCATGTTTCTTCTAACTTTTTAGTTTTTTAGCCATAACTTTTCAATGAACTTCATGCGTCTCCCTTAGACAAGACTAACTAAATGATTTTTTTATCATAAATCACTACCGCTATCGCGCCTAACTTGTTTAGAGAATAGACGAATTGTAGAACCGCTAGATACGTATTTAAAATCAAAGGTCACGATTTTATATCCTAACTTTTATTTAAAATAAGGTGATTTATTTTATCTCTGATGTAATTTCAATTAATTAAAAATAAATTTATTTAATTTTTAAATTTGATTTTATAATTCATCTTTCTTCATAAATAAACAATTTTTTTTTAGGTAAAACATGCGAAATAGATTGTAGACAAATGCACTTTCTCTTAAACGTTGTATTGTCGCGAATAAACGCTTTGCTATTACTTTTACTTTTAGAAAAGACGCTAACTGGACTTCCGCTGGTTTTATATTGTCTATGTTATTGTTACGTAATTATTCTTCGATCGGTGACCGGTGTTCTCGAGCTGACTGAGCGTCTGGACGATCGCTATGTAAGATTATATTCTCTCGGTCAATTCGAGGGCGTCGGACTTTGATGCTCCCGATCAAACACCGGAAGAACAGTTAGTAGTAGGGATTAGATAGATTATAAATATAAGTACTTTTGTTAGAGGAGAGGACTCCGTGGGGAAGTTCTTCAACTCCAACTTGACTGTTTTTTTCAATTTTATATTAAATTAATAAAGGTCTGAAGGCGAAGTCAGGAGTTTCATTGGTCTACAGTTTATCTACGTTCTTTAAGCGAGGAGCTGCCCCTATCACGGTAGTCCGTGACAGTATTCAAAAGAAATATCCAGGGTTGGAACGTGAAAATAAAAAATATCAACAGAGTCACCTTACTTCCGATTATATAGGAAGTGGAAATAAATAAATACAGGATAACGGCGAATGCAAGAGACTTCCTGTTACGAGATACGAGGGGTGTTCAGTAAATACCTGGCTTTAGCAAGAAAAAAGCATTTTTATGTTTAACATTCATATTGTTTTTCAACATAGACACCTTTGAGGTCGATACAATTAGTCCAACGTTTTTCCTTTCTTTCATTTGTGTCGCATCTAAAAATGACGATTTCTCCAACCCTGCAAAATAGGCATTTGTTTCTGCAATCATTTCATCGTTTGAGCCAAATCTTCCTCCACCGAGTCATTTTTTTCATATTCGGAAAAAGCAAACAATCGCTGGGGGCTAAATATTGTAGGCGCGGAAGCAATTCGTATCCTCTCTTATGGAATTTTACCAAGGCGACGACATAAGTGTACAAGCGTGCATTGTCTTGATGAAACAGAATCCCTTCTTTCACCAAATGCTGACGTTTTTCTTCCATGGCATTGTTGAAACTATTCAATACGTTGGCATAACACTCGCCATTAATCATTTTACCCTCCTCAAGATAATCAACTCAAAATACTGCGGCCATGATCTTATTGGCCTATAAAATAGCTTTGGACTTCTTTGGCGCCGGTTGGCCACTGTTTGGACTGTTCTTTGGTCTCTGTGTCTCCATGTTTCATCAACAGTTATGGATAAAAATTACTCAGATTGGACTTTAACATCTCCAAACATTCCTTTGAAGTTGACACACATGCATGTTTATGGTCAATGGCTAGCAATCGCGGAAATCTCATCTTGTGAAAGGCTCATTTACTCACAGGTGAATTGAGATGTTCATAGCCTCACCAATCTCACGCACTTTCAATCTCCGATCATTCTTTATCATATTGTAAATTTTTTCAATCATTTCTGATGTGGTGACCTCATTTAGACGACCTAGATGTTCTTCTTAAGAAATGCTCGTACGGCCACGTTTAGATTTAGCTGTCCAATATGGTCGATAACAAAGGCATAAATTCCCCATAAACTTCACTGAGTTCCACGTTTATCACAAAATCCGATTTTTACCATTGTTGTTAAATCACAAAAGTTGTTCACTTGAAATGGCTGCTATTCACATATTAACTGACGTACCTGTTAGAAAACTCCAGCGGCCTCTTGTCAAAGGTTACTTTTAAGAAGTAATAGTTATTTCAATTCTGTTAGCACCATTTCTTATCAAGGCTAGGTAAATATCGGATTCCCCTCGTGGCTAAAGACATTTTGTATGTATAAAGGTGTACGCTTCCTTTAAATTTTAGCTACAGTTATCTGTTGAATTACTGTTTACAGGATCTAAATTTCATTATGAATAATAAAACGGCACTGTAGCTTATACGGTAACGACGCGTAAACGAGCCGGTTTATCATGTAAAATAATAACAGAACCGATGAAAATAATACTCGGATATGCTTCGCTGAGGAAAAACTACGTACATTTTTCATCAGAGATTATTTAAAATTTATCCTGATTAGTAGTAAATTTAAATCTACGGATACAGGCGGGCTCTATAACGAGAACATGTAAATAAGGTCTGTTATCTCGCCGTACACCTTGTGGCAAACCATTTCTGTTTTTAAAGTGTGTTGTTTTTTGCGTCGTAGTTTATAGACGTTATTAAAAGAGCCTCACCTGAGACTTTCATCTCATATCGTTCCTGATGAAATTGTATATCGTAAGAAATAGGTTTTCGCTCGTATCTTTTAAAGAAAATCCTTGTTTTTTTCCAATAATTTTACACGTAAAAAACAATATAACTAGAATATATGCAAAATTCCGTCATTCATTTAAAATGGCTAGGAATTGTTGTTTTTGTGCGACTTTCTGTTAGTTTCATGGGTAATGACCAGAAATAATAAATCGTTGTCCGCTCACATAAATATTTATAGATTTTTTCTACCGCATTATGTAAAATGTATTCAAAAATGCATATTTCTGCCTGACGTTCCTTTTTCTTCTCATGTTACGTAATGTGTATCGAAAAAATGTGTATTTCTGGTTGAGTTTTGTTATTCTATTTAATATCGCGATTAATTAAATCAATGTTCCATGACCAAGGTTACGTTATAGGGCAATTATTTATGGTATTATTCATGTTGGTATTGCTTATATGGAAAAGCTTTCATTTAGAATTACATCATCGCCTTATTGAATAATGTAGTGTCTGATAATAACAAGCTTCGCTGTGTGTTATTCTATAATCGATACTTTTCGAACGCCTACATAAAAGATTTGCATATCACCCCGAATTATGTGGTATTTAATTTTGGAACTGATTTCGCGCATCACTCTAATGGAGCCAAGCAACACGCTTATAGGTTCCATAATCTTTTGCATCCGGATATGCCACTCCAACGCTAACCCGAGAAACAGCGGATCTTCAAACGGGGATTCAAATTTGGAAGACTAAAGTTCTCCACTTTACGAATTAGCAGAGACTAAACAGACTCGTATTTTATCGACTCTCGGGGCAAACCAGTAAGCAACTCGAATGAGACGAATAAACACGAGTCTGCCAAGTCTTTACTAATTTCGTACAGCGCACGGAAAGTGGCGAAGTTTACTGATGACTTTTCTCGTAGATGGAGAAACTAATCTGCGGATCCTCCACTGCCACCGCGTTAGTTAATATTAGACTAAATGGTGACTAAAAGCAACTTTGTCATAAATTCAGAGGCCTACCCTTACACAGAAGCAGCGTTTAGCAGCAATTAACTTAGACTTCACCTCGTGAGGTGACACTTCCATATTAGACGATTGTCCAACTGCAGCCTAGTTCAGGCCTCTTTTTGCCTATGGGTAAACCTGACCGTCACCGACTTGCCCTTGTTAATCTTTAGCTTCGACCTGGCTGTCCAATATACATGGTCATATCATCAGAGTTCTGCGTGGTATGAAATATCGGAGGTAGACAAAATAAACAGCTCCGGACCCAATAAGGAACCCTGAGGGACACCGGCACAAATCAATCGGCGAGAAAAAAGTCGTCGCCCAATACAAACGCAGAAAGAACATTACCCTAGTAGGTAGGAACGAATCAACCTAATCAAGGCCCTATCAGCACCCATTCCAAACAAACAGTGTCAAATTGTCTCGCAAAGTTCAGAAGGACCCCGCCAACAGTCTCTCTTTCTTGTCGCATCTGTGATCCGCAAGAGTTAAAAATCGATGGACATTCTTTCTTTAAACCTGAATTGCTCAATGAACAATATTAAAGCATCAACCTCATTCTTACCCAAGAGTCTAGAGAAAAAGAGAGCGTCCCGACGATAGGAATAATCTGAGGGTACGAGTCTTGTTGGGGCCCGGGATCTTCCGCAGCTTGAGGTACTCATTTAGTTTCTTAAATACAGACCCTACTTCATCCTCATCTCTAAAAAAAACATTCCACTGATCATTATTAAACTAAATAACTTATTCAGTTAGTTCAAGGAAACATTTATTTATTAACCGATTTAGAAGTAACTACAATCTAGCTGCCTTAATCAAAAAGATTAAAATGGACGCAAGCGACTTAAACACGTGAAATTAATATTGGTTAAAACAACAAAAAAAATGTAATGGAGCAAGGATTTAAAATAACATTTATACAAGAAAGACAACTAGAGCACGACATAGACCGCTTATTGCTTTATCTGGCGAACTGTGTCAATACAATCACGTTCAAAAACCAATATCCAGCTATTTCTATTTTGTAAACTCGGTACTGAAATAACCATTTGAAAACTAACACAATACTTTTATACGGAACAACTGAACATTAATAGAATAAAGATTATCAAAAACATAAACTTACTTAACTATTCAAATTCTTTTATCATTTGATATAAACATCTAAATATGTTTCGGCGCAAATGTTAGACAAAAAATATTCCACAACCGGTTCATTGGTATAATTCGAATAGATTCGTTTGCATTTAGAAGGTTAACAACCAAGTGAACTATAACAGTAGATATGTTGAAAAAGTCACCAACTTTTTAAAATTATAACACCTTGATTAAATTATTTTTTGAAAGGCGTCTTGCTCTTTTTGCATTTCTAGAAGAGTCGTTAAATAACATAGTTTTATTCCGGTATTGCTTTTTCTGCAAGGAGATACAAGTCCTATAGAATTTAACGTGGTATTTTTTATTATTTATTATCCATCGATTTAAAGCAAGCGATTCTTTTTAAAAATTTAAACGTAATCGATTTTGTAGAGAGTAATGAGCCCTGACCTGTAGAACGCCTCAGTAGGAAAACCCGAGCCCGGGGTTCGAACTCGATACCTCGAGATTAATAGCCGAACACGCTGGACCGTACACACTTAATCTAAAATTAACAGTGATTCAAGTATATTCAGTAAAAGCTAAGCAATCGTTAACAATATAAGTATGACTTATTGCTATTGCAACTAAGCGATATGCTTGCACGTAGAGGAAGAAATACATTGAATTAATCAAAATCAACAAAATGGTGGCAAGCTTAGATACGTCGATCTAACAATATTTTCGTTTGACTTCAGAATCCAAGAGCTGCTCTAGGGATGACTTGAGGAACAGTACCCTGCTTGTGTCGCTGCTTTCTAAACGGCAGGCATGCGTTTCTTGACACTAGAGGACCCCAACAAATGTCTAGTTGTAAGTTTCAAAATATTGTGGTATTAATTGTGAGACAAGCAGCGGTACAAATTGGAGTAAAAATACTCTCGGAACCGCGTTGATGACGCCAGGTAAGAACAAACCTGTCCGTTGGTAGTGTATTAATTAAAGCAATGCAAGGAGAAAATATGTAAATGATTCTATCAATGTACCAAGAGGAAGCAATTTCCTAGGCGTTCTCTAATGTGTTATGTTATCCATTTTTCTGCTATTAAATCTAACTAACCTTACAAATTTCTTTAGTTAATACAACATAAAATAAAGTCACGATAACATTTAAATATTGTTAAAATAACGAAAATTGTTTTGTTCTTTTAACATAAAATTGTGCGTCCAATTGCTGAACTGGATTGTTAACATAACAAATTGCTCTAGGTCAACCTCACATAACGTCTTCCTCATTCTAACGAAAGGGCATTGTTGCTTTAACAGAATTAATTAATTTCGATCGAAAAGGAGTGATTTGTCTATTCAATATGCGCAAAGCAGTTCTATTAAGAAAGAGATGGTAAACAAATTTAACTTTGCTCATTTTTGTTTAACTGTATTTAACTCAAATCTGGTGATTAAATGCCGGATTTTTTCTTAGATTAACATATGCTTTTTAATTTTTTTTATTGCAATTTTAATAAAAAGCAAAATTCTCAAATTGTAGTACCCCGTATGTACGTATGCCTTCTTGCTGAAAAAGCCAAGCATAAATTATTATTTTATATCTTACTGCCAACAACAATTAAAAAATTCCCATATCAACAAATGTATTCTTAACCAACAATTATTGCTACAAATCGCCTTCAATAAAATTAGGTAACCCTGCAAATTGAGAAAGGAATATAATTATGCTCGTATGCTCCTAATAAAATTTTATTTGAAAAAAGGAATTATTTAAAACCATCTAAGATAGCCGTGAATGCAAAACCAGTTACCCCATGCAGGAACTAAATCTTACTCAACCATTTTTATTGCGAATACCGTGATTTCGTATGCATAGATCCATAAATAAATGAGGTAAACCTAGATCGGGATCTTATGTGATACGTTATCAACACGTCGTAATTAAAATACTTTTAACTTGCGTAAAACAGCGTTGTACGGGAATTAATTATGAAGCAATACGTTGCGTATGAGTAACTAGATAATTGAAGTTGTTTTTGTATCCCAAATTGAATTTTATGCACATAATTGGCTTAATGAAATGGCGTACCTACACATCTTTGGATTTTGTTGTATAAAATTCGTACACGTAGCCGTGTCTCCCGAACTTGAATTAGCATTTTATGTTGGGAATAGCTCTTAAAACAATGGATGTTCGAGCGCAGTACATAATGGAAGCGATTGTTAAGAAACAATAGGTACAAAATTTGTATTTCTAATTAATTTCTCATTAGACCTGATATGTTTTCGTGAATTCGCCAACGTGGTGGCTTTGAATTGTGTCTTCTGCTATTGTGCTCGTGAGCACATGGAAGACATTTCAGAATATATCGTTTAGTTTTTATATGTTTAGGTCACGGTTAATTCACGGTAAGCTGATTGTAGTAACATATGAAAGTTTAAATTAATTATAATTTAAACATATTAATGTTTCGACAACAAAAGAATAGGGCTGGAAAGTTTATTTCGTATATACGTACATAGGTACGATTCAGTTTAGGATAGGGATTCCACAATTTAATCAGTCCTCGAGGTACTTACAGGTTTAGCATTTTGTCCCGACGCCCTTGCTAAAATATCTGTAGAAGGAGATAATTCAGACACAGAAATAAAATAACTTTAAGATAAATCTCACAATGTGGAGCTCATATTTATTAAAATTGAATCACGAGAACCATCAAAGTAAAATATGAAAATACAAAAAAGACTGTGAAATAAATAGTGAAAACTTTCAACGACAAGTGCAGTCCCCGACAAAAACTCCACTAATATATGAACTAAATAATAAATTATTGCACCTATGTTTAAATAATTTCTGCGACAAAAATTTAGACGCCCTGTTGCAAATGTAAAACAAAAATCAACAAATGAGTGATCAGTAATGCGTAGATCCTCCATTGTTCTTAATCACTTCCAATAGTCTGTTATTAATAGATTTATATAAATTTAACACATAATTTTGAGGGATATTCTGCCATTCGGTCACTATTGAAGTTTTCAGTTCCTGTACCGTGAAATATTGACGGCCTCCGCCATAAACGCGACGTGCCAATTCACCCCACATGTTTTCAATAATGTTTAAGTCTGGCGACCCTGTCGGCCACTGTAAAGTTTTAATCTTTTTCTCTTTAAACCATTCAGTAATGGTTTTTGCTTTATGAATTTGCGCGTTATCTTGCTGAAAAACAAAATCACGCCCGGCCCATTGGTTTCCAAAACGTAGAAGATTGTCACGCAATAAGTCTTTATACGTCACAGATGTCATTTTGTTTGTGCAAAACACTATCTCACTTTTATCGCGGAATCCAATCGCTGCCCATATCATCACAGATCCACCCCCTAATTGTCTGATCATTTTCACTTTTGGTTCCTTTCTCAGATCATGATAATAATGCGAGTACCCATCCCGTCCGTCCAAATTAAAACGTTTCTCATCGGAAAATATAACTTTTTCCCATTGTTTCTTCCAGGACACGTGTTCTTCAGCAAATCTCAATCTCGCTTCTTTGTGTTTCGCCGAAAGTGGCGGTTTTCTCAACATTTTCTTCCGTGATATTACCGGTGACGCCTTTAAAATCCTTTGAACATTACGCACGTGCGTTTGTACCCCCGCCTGTTCTGCAATAACTCTCGCCGACGCAGAAGAAATGGATGCACACCTCAATATCATGCGTTTATCCCGCTCACTTACAGCTTTCGGTCGCGCTTGGTCTTTTGGTTTGCCGTAATTTTCCGGATCTTTTAGGAAATTTCTAACGCAATGATCGCTTCTTCGTAACCGACGAGCAATTTCCTTCTTACTGACACCATCCTGGTGCCAGGCTAGAACTTTACCCCTTTGTATCAAGGATAATTTCTTTTTTCTACCAATATTGCAAACACTTTATAAAATATAATTTCTCGTTGTGAAATGTGTACACTTTACCAGCACAAGCGCTGAATATAAAGAGAAGTATCAAATTAGCAACATTTTTGCTTATATTAATATAATAAATGCACAGGGTCTAAATTCTTGTCGCATTTAAAATTCCTATTTTGATCTGAGAAAATCTCAATTACCCCTCATAAAGCAATAAATACCCAGAAATATCTGTAAATGGACTATTTACATAACAAGTACTAATAACCTTCATTTACATTTTATATAATGTCTATAAACTTCGTTTCGTAAATAAAAACGATACTGCGTCTATGTTTTTGTCGGGTAGTGTAAGTTCCATGAAATGGGTGAGTTTGTTGATCGCCACACATTCTTTCAAAGCGCAGAATAAGGTTTAGCACTTTCAGTCTTTTAAGCGATGTTTCAATTAAACTCTTTTCTTCCTGCGAAGTTCCTGCGAAGTGAATTCTGGGGAAGCTTCAGCATTGGAAGAATGTTGGATCCGCGCAAATTTATCGACATTGTCTTCCACAAAGTATTTTGCAAACCAATCAGGTGTTCCAGTAAGTCTTACGAAACAACGATTTTATTACAGACCACGTATTTCTGCAATTCAGAAAAACAACGTTAACCGCCATCCTCCTGATTGATTTTTCTTATCCACAACTGTAGCTTTTTCCTAAACGCCGCAACTTTCTCCAAAAGTTTCAAAATGGGCATGTTATTGCCTTCCAGAGACAGATTCAAGGTATTCAGTTTGTCAAATATATCGCACAAACAAGCTAGTTTCAACCAAGAAGTCTGGTTTGGCAAAGTACCTGGAGTTTTTATAGACTTCCTCTTGTACGAATACAAATACGAATTGCTTGACGTAGCTTGAATGTACGGGAAAAGACGTTGCCACGTGAAGGCCATGCTGAACTCAGTAGTATAATCGGGTTGTATGTTCAGCTCCCATGTCTGTACATAGCTTTTTGAAAAATCTGGCTTTCACTGGCCTAATCTTTTGTTTTCATATTCAATTGAGAGCTCATCGACTTTGACTGAAGCGCTTTTCCCAATCCAAATCATTTTCGTCTCAAATAAGGCTTAAGCCTTTTCGCTTCTAATGATGCTTTTGCAAAACAGAAGGTCTTCATCGATAATATTATCATTTAGGAAGCGTATATAACAAATAAGGTGTGCGTCCTTGTTACTGTCAGTAGCCTTAGTAAGTTGCAGACCAAATTCCGTGCCTTCCATTTTCTCTAATAATTAATCATTGAGATCCTGAGCTTCGACTAATAGTGTTGCTGGACAGAGGTACATTTTAAACTAATTTTCTCGCAGCTTCTCCCAGCATAATATTAACCATGTCAAGGGCAGCCGGTAGATTAAGCTCTTCCACGATGGTGTGACCTTAAAAAGTGCGCTGCTTTCCGGACTTTCTACTAAAGAATTAACGAGATTTTTCAAGTGTTTGAAGTGTGAATGGTGTGATTGGTCTCAAGAGGTCGCCTTAGCTTATTTGGAAGTATACACTCGGGCGCTAGATGTTCTAAAAAGTTCTAGTAGCTTCGAAGCCGTTTCGAAATGTTCATTCTGGAATATTCCTAACCGCTACGTCTGCTCTAGTTGACACCCCTGTTCGCTCAATAGAGTGGCCCGGCGCGCCGCGGCGCACATTTGGGGTATTCCTGGTGTAGAAAATTAAAGCATGGACAGCTTTAGAGCTAGAAGCTACTTTTAAATAAAACGCCAAACTAACTAAATAACAAATCCCGCAAAGCCCAAATAATTACTATTATTACTATAAGTCACCACGTAACATCTCTTTCCGTACCCTGTAGATGCCAATTACAAGCTATTACATAATTCAATACCGTACCTTGAAGAATCTTTCTATTATATACAGTACTGGCAAAATTGTGGTACTCATCATGGTGCTTAACTTTTATAGCTCAACATAGTAACCACCTAAGCTTTATGAATACCCTTATCGAAGACTATATCCATCGACTATGCACGAAACTTTTCACTATCTCTCGACAAAACGTTAAGCATCCATTGTGCGTTATCTTCGCCCCACTCGGATAAAATTTACAAGCGTCGACATCGCCTAACTGCCGGCCTTAAAACGAGCAATTTCAAAATTTCTTATCTTCTCTCGGTTTACGTTAATTAATAGACTGCCGGCGTTGGGGGAGAGGTTAGGAAGACCGAGGTACATAATCAAAAAGACGCTTTGGAACAGCCGAAATGTCTCTTTGCCGCTTTCGAAATGAATTATATAATATACATGCGCATAATTCATACAGGAACTATTCCACCTGGAATTGTCTACGGGACCATTTTGAGATTTTAAGAACAAAAGAAAGTGGTTAAAAAGAGTACACAAGAAACTCGCTGGAAGGTCTCCCAAATGCCATTTGGAATGTAAATTTAGGGTAAATATCTAACTTCCAGTTTAGCTGATTCGATGCTTGTATAAAGCGTTTTACCACAACTTCGAAGTATTAGATCATGCTTCTCTTTTACTAGTTTATAGCAATTTATATAAAACTATCCTTGTTTGAAACCAACACTGTTGGCTAGCTTTTTGAAGGGATTTCTCCTAGGTAGATTATTGGTCAGTTAATCAGTAACATTTAGTACAACATCTTATTAAAGAGAGATTAAAGAGCAAGGGAAATAAATGATTGAAAATGGCCAAAGGCGTGGACCATGAGGAAGCTTGCACATAGATTCTTTTTGAAAAATTTCATAAATACTTCTTAGCAGTACTTGATATGGCTTGAGCTTATCCAAGTATCTCCATTTAATGGCGAGAAATACAGAAAGTTTTGTGTCGCAAATGGAACTAAAGTCACGTTAACACCACCGCTTCATCCAAGGTCTAATGGAACTGCTGAGAAACAAGTTAATATTGTAAAAAGAACCCTTATGACGCAGTAGGATTCTACATACAAAATTCAACAGATGATTGACAATTTTTTATTAAAGCATAGGATAACGCTTTCAATAGCAGCGGAAATCGAGAGAAACACCTAACAAAAGTTGGATTTGTTAAAGCTACAAGAATATAAAGGAAAGGAAGCAAGGACATTAAACGATGAAGAAGTTAAGGAGAAGGTTTTGAAAAAACTAAAGAATAGGAAATTTTACGAAGGTGGTTTTGAATCAAAGAAACAAGGAAATGAAATGGTTAAAAAGGAAGATTGCAAGGTCTTGACCACTTATACTTATATACTACCTTGTTACTGTAGTCCGTACGCAATGTACATGCCAAAGATATAAAAGCAGATAATGGTTTGCTAAATGTACTTACCTGGCGGATACCGCTCCCTAAAGTTGTTTCTGAAGAAAATAGTCAAGAAGAACAAAAGCAGGATTTCGACCATCAAGATACTGATGAATCTAAACGTGTTCTGGGTTTGAACCGTGCCATGTCGTTGGTTAAAATAAAACTCGACGTTTCGCCCACAATCGTATGGGGCTTCTTCAGGAGAGTGATGGCAACAGTTAGCACGGTAACTCAACGTGTGAACCACGCCAGAGGCGAAACTAACTGAGCGGGAAGCAGTGGTCACGGTAACTCAGCATATGAACCATGCCAGAGCAGTTGGTTTTCGCCTCTGGCATGGTTGCTGTTGCCTTCCCTCTCCTGAAGAAGCCTCATACGATTGTGGGCGAAACGTCGAGTTTTATTTTAACCAACGACATGACACGGTTCAAACGCGGAACATGTTTAGTTTCAACTGACTCTGGCCGTGGAAGCCTACGTTTTTAAGATACTGATGTTCATGTAAAACCAGAAATACCTCGACCGAATATTCCTAACTGGGGTGTCCCAGTTCCCAATGCCTCACCACAAGTTTTGCGTGGATCTAATGGACCCATAAAGCCACACAACAGATAAAATTTTGAATTTTTAAGGTAAAGAGAGGAAATGGTGTATATTGTTCACCGCTAAAATATCCAACTTTTAATAATAACAATGAAATTAGCGTGAGTATACAATACCAACCTACTATATCGAAGCATTTAATAGCCTAAATCTGGTAACGTTTACTGCTGTTTCCACAAGCGCAAAACTTCGAAACTAGGGCGAAACGCGCTATAGACCCTAGTTACTTTACTCATTATCTCGTTTTAACGCTTTTGAAAAACAAGACTGCAGCCCACTATATTAAAAGTTAAGTGCGTTACAAGTTTTAATAATATTGTTAAAAGGTCTCCATAATATAAATAAATTTATATCCATTCTTGCTTGTTCTTTTTTATAAACCTCTTAATTTATTTAATTCTTCAATATTTAATGCATCTAATTATATGATTTTAATCTGTTTATGAATAAAATAAAAAGGGAACTTCCTTGAAAATCCGAACAAATCTGAAACGAATATGTTTCAAAAGAAGTTGCTGCTATTCGTCCTCGTTTAAATTTTTTTATATCTGTTTACGTATATCGGTGATTTACGTTAGATATAAAATCATCTTTTTTAAATATATAAAATATATCACAAAACGTATATTTATAACAAAGTTTTCAGAATTTTAAAATCTTCATTCGTTCTCGAAACATCGCGTTGTCTTATTCTTTGTTGAACAGGCTGTATGTAATATTGAAGTGATAGCAGGGACGGTGGATGCACAAGGTCTCAATGTCGCGCGCTTATTACGCAAATACAACATTGTGAGATGAATTACGCACTTTATACTGAAGTATAACATACAGCAGCTTCAAATTAAATATTTAGGCGGCAATGGTTCGATGTCTGAACAAAGAACCAATCTCAGTCCAGCCACTATATATGCATTTTGGCCGCACGATTTCTGCGGCCAGTCTGATTCTAACTGCGAGGGTGTATTATAGATGCTTTCCTTTTTTCCTCTTTATTTGCGACAAGTAATTGTGTTTACAATAACCTAAAAATGAACGGTATCGGTGCAATTTTTAAAATGACAGACTTCCTCTGAAAAAAAAAAAAATTAAAGTAATAGAGTTAGGAAGGTGATACTCTCGTCTAAAATCGGAACAAATAACCGAAAAAAGGCTGAAAATAAAACAGTCGCAGAAGGCTCATGTTTTGCTAAGTTCAAAATTCTTTTTTTAACAATTGAGAAATTATTCAAAAATCAGTTTTGAGACCTTACTTTCAAAGTAGATAAGGAAGTGACGCTTTGACAACATTTAAATGTTTTTTTTTTACAATCGCTCCCCCCTTGTCAAAAAATCACACACCGCCACTGCGGCATAGATTAAAATTTTCCCAATACTAAGTTCTTTAGATAGTAGAAGAAAAGCAGACTTCCTCTCTTAAGATTCTCGTTCGCGTTTGAATCCATAAAACTAGCCAGCGAAGCGTAATAAACGCCACGTTATACAATGGATCCGAGCGTCGCTCGTAGAGCATTAAAATAATTATCATTCCTTATTGCGCATACAATGTTGTTGATGTTCAGCGAAGAAGATCGCGACCGCTAATGTATGCATGAAAGAAAAAAAAAACGAAGAAAAAAGTGAAAACCTCGCGATTGTGTCGAAAGCTGCAGCAGTTCCTTCGTCGTCTCCACCACACGCGGCATCCAGCCGTTGGTTGGTGGGAGAGATGATCAAATTACAAATTACAAGAAAGGTATCATTCTAATTGTGTTTTTATAGTATACTTGGATTCGATAACATCCATTTTAGTGGTGTCTGATGTTTTGTTATTGTTTGATGTTTGTTTTCCTACTTGTCGACAATTTCGATTGTTGGAAGAAGCATTATGGAGTATCATGTTTTATGCGTAAGTTAATTTATTATTTAGGAATAAACAGCCATTTCATGTACACAAAGAAAACCTTTCTGTTTGTTATTTACTCTTACTGAAAACATGTTTTGAAATTTAATCTAGCGATTTTCGGCTTATAAACGAAATTATTTTTTAGAAATTCTTTCTTTTTTATTTTTCGTGCACGCTTCGATTAAGATTATTAGCATTACAAACGGTGGCTTTGTTATTCCCGATGATATAAATAAAGATTAGAACAACAATAAGAAATATTTTTCAATGTAGGCCCCTTTTGGATATTGTTTCAATAACATATCGAATCTACCATAAAAAAATTCCTTTAGCTTGCAAAATACCTTTCAATAGCCGCTATAAGTTCGCCATCGTTCACAAATTTTGTTCTCTTTGGTGTTGGTTTTAAGATTTAAAAACTAAACATAATCACAGAAAGGTAGATCTGGACTATAAGGTGGATGGTTAATTTCTATGCAACGACAAATTTGTTGTACAGAGTTGTAACTTGTGGACTGATACATTGTCGTAGAGCAACAGAACACATTCCGTCTTCCACACCTTTTCTCTGAAGCGATGCATAAAATTTGCATAATACTCTACCGTTACCGTATTACTCTTATTTAGATGATAAAATCGCAAAAGATAGTTGCCGTTATTTTCCCTGCAGAAGGGGTGAATTTAAACTTTTGGAAGAGCTACAGCCCTTAATATGCCACTGCATTAATTTTTGTTCTGGTTCGTCTTCATAAAGCGCCAAAAATTTTTCGCACGTCTCCTTCTGGAAGATATTCTAAAACCGTCGTTTTTTAAACTCCCAATAAAGCTGCTAATTATCGCTTCTTTAACTTTGAATCTTCCAATACCAAACACTTAGTTTGTTTTCGGTCACACGTCAGCAGGCCGACTTATGTTTAAACAGTATTGACCGTCCGCAAATAGCCAACCTTGAAGAACAATCATCCCCGTATGCAGCTAGCATTTCTTCACGAATAACTTCCGGAGATTTTCCTTGTCTTGTTAAGAATTTTACAACTGCTAATCCATAAACACATGCACGATTTATATTGACGGCGTTATATATTTAACGTCAGCATATCGTAAATTCAAATCAAATATTGCGAGATCTCACAATAAGAGCGTGATATTCTTAAAAGGATCATATTTTTCAAAATTCGCAGAATAATCTTGTAGGTTTTACAATATGTTGTTTCCGAGGACCATTTGAGGTAGCTGATAAGATCATCACACCACTGATCACCAAGAAGAAAATTCTTCATTAAGCAGCAGATTTAAAGAATGTCTGCAATGAAGTGTAAAATTCAACTAGTTATTTGATTTTTTTTCTATAATTTGTTTTATTTCCAAAGTTTGAAAAAAAAGCTTTTAAGTGATATATCACTAGTCTAATAAATAATAATAGTAAGGACCCTAGTTGAGCTTATTATTATTATTGTTACAAGGGTGATTAAACAAAAAGTGATCTGCCTTAGCATTTTTCCACGAGATTTATCATTTCAAAAATGACTCTAGGCATTGCCCTTTAAACAGGGCATAATGTGTATTCCAAAGTTCAATGTCAGCATTTTTTAATTAATATCGATTAATTCACTAAATAAAGTAATACAATAGAAATACCTAATAATATGCGAATAAATATATTTTCAAAGCATATATGTTTACATTCCAATGTACCATATATTAAATAATATCTAATAATAAATCTATAAAAATATACAGCTCGTTACGGATGTTCAGCTATGTTTATTTGTATTTTTCCAATTTTATCACGTACTTACTTAGTGTTGTTGATACCATATTTCCTTCCAGCTTTATCATATTGGCTCTAGTTTGTATGATTTGAAAAGGTAAAAAATAAAATTAAAAATTCATTGGCAGACAGGCGGAAAATTCCTCAAATCATAATTATACAAAATAATGATTTGTAATTATTAGAGCCCAACATTCTCGCTTGCCTTCCAGAGGTGTTTAACCGCGAGGGGTTGGGGGGATACCGAGCTGCTTCGTTACATGTCGACACTTCCCGGGCTTCTATGCTGTGAGCTATTTGTAATGCATATCGCAGTGCGAAGTTGATAAGCGTCGGAATTGAACGGAAAGCATTAAATATGTTGAAAATGCGTAGAAATGCATCAACTTGTCTGTTTGCTATCGGGGTAAAGACGTATTTATGGCAAATTCCAGACTTAATATATAATATTGAAGAAATCAGGTGTTTAGTTTGCGATAATGTTGGAAACCATATATGGGTAGGAACCATGTAAATAGCCCAACACACAAATTTTAAAAAACCGGAAGGAGATCGTATAAAGAATTTCTTGATTTAGGGATGATGTTAAGTGCGTGCAATACACCGTTTGCAAAGATCGGACAAACAATGTTTCGATAGTTTGGGAAGAAATACAATCCAGCGTGGGAACTACCAAGTCCGCAGACGCTACGTAGGTATTTGCCGTCAGTGCGCGGAAAGATTGAGAATTATGTGAAAACCGCAGTAAAAATGAACGCTTCTGACTAACTTAATGATGAAACTAAGGAAATAAAAAAAAATCCGTAATATCGATTGTAGCCCGGACAATGAGCTTGAAAGGACCGCCACACCTTTATTTGCTAGCCTATAAAAGACAGCAAAGATGTACTGCCGAAGCTGTTCATAATGTATTAGTTATATTTCGTACGAATTCTTCATAATGTTCTGCCTTAGTGTTACCCAAGAAGTTCTTAAGCACAGTAACAAAAGCTAAATTTTTTCAAAATTCCTTGGTGTAAATGTAATGTGAAAAAAAAATTATTAGCCTGTATCATTGATTTTATTCAGTAGCGTGAGCTGCTTAAAAAAATCTTATTTGTTTGGATCAAATCAAGTGAAACTAGTCAAAAATTCAGCTAAATTTATCCAAAAGTAATGGCATTGTAATTACAACATTCACAGCAACAAAATCCTCTATCTTAAACCCTGATATTTATCAACTATCGAAGAATATTTTCCCAAAAAGACGCCTACTATAATCAAATGCATTACAATCTCGTGAAGAATACACTTGAAACTATTGGTATTCACGCCAAATTACCTTCAAACACTTAATAAAACTATCATCTTAAAGTCAAGATTTTATTATTCATATATTCAACACAAAAAAATATGTTTTACTATCATTTCACTGATTATTTATACGGAATTTGCCTGCTTACACCTTGTTTTTAATTCCGTTTACAAAATACTTAAGACGTATTAGAAAACGTGCCTTCTATTGTCCATCAAGCGCTAATAAGCAATTCAAATTAGAGGAAAACATATTAATATCAACTAATTTCACTGCATTGTTATTAAATTTGTAAATAAATGTTTAGAATTTTTAAGTTATTTTATCATTATATTAAAGTCGACACAGACGATAATGTTTCTAATGAGACAACTTATAAACGAACCCACCCGAATCGGTACATGCTCTACGCCCCTTCTTTATCCTTACCTTGGTATCTGATGAAGTTTTTAATGCGGTTGAGATGAATCGTTTAGAAATTTCGGATCATGTGCTTAGTGCTTTTAACATCGCGCAACTTGCCTAAGTTTGTTTAGTTATCGTGATTTCTCTTGGTTACCAAATTCGCTCTTTGTTTGATCTTCATGCTCCAATTAGAAAAGTAGAAATTATTGCAACACTCACGTAAGAAGGCTAAATCTCGTTTTAAACGATCTAAATCTATCGTCCATAAAAATGAGAAAAAAAGTATATTTTGAATACTTATTGTAGCTCAAAAATCATTGAATTTTATGATCTAATGCGAAAAAGTTTAATATTACCCGTAGTCGTTTATTCGAGCTTCCCCCTTACTTTTACCTAATGAAATTAATGGAGATTATTCCAACTTTTCGATAGGATTTTGCCAGAATCTGTGAGCTATATTTAAGTTCCGTGTATCCGAATGTTGAATCTAGCTTAGAAATTCATCCAGTTGGTACCCCTGAAGTATTAAAAGCTGTGCCACGGACTCGGATAATATTAGTATAAACTTGATAAAAATGACCTTGCCTCATACATTGCCTTATATTAATCATATATTAATTGCTGCTTGTTCGACCATACTTTTTCTAATATTTAGAAAACTGCTACTGTTCTTCCGTTTCCAAAAAAAAAATAAACCATCTGGCGTTGACGAGCTTCCACTTAGCATACTCTCTGTTATAAGTAAGGTCCTAGAAAAAGTGACACAAAATCAAATGAATCAACATCTTTTTCAATATGGGTTACTTCCACACAGTCAAAGGAGCTTTAGAGAGGCCCATAACTGTACTACAACTTTACTAAAAGTAACAGACGATATAATTCAAGCGAGAGACAGAAATAAGCTGATTTTAATGATTTCGCTGGACTTCAGCAAGGCTTTTAACACCACAAATTATGACATTACTTTCGGTTTAATAAACACATTCGACTTATGCGACCAATGTTAAATCCGATTCTCTTTTATTATCGCAAGGCGTCCTCTAGGGTTTGGTATTGGGACCACTGTTATTTTCAATATATCACCATAATTTTTGCCTAAAGCTAAATGTATGCGGACGTCACTCAAATTTACAAATCATTCGATATTTTCAATGTTGAAGATACGTTAAATGACGTTAACCATGGCTTGATTGGTGTTAGGAGCTTTTTGTTTGGAAAACCGGTTGATGCGCAAAGATATAGTAGCAGCGAGTCTTTATTGATGACGTTAATATCCCGATGACTATTAATACAAAAAGTTTAGGTCTTATTTACAATAATTCATTGAGGTGCATCAGGACTAGTGGGTGCTGCTTGTAATAAATTCAAATTATTGTATCCACACAGAGGAACGTTTAATGCCAAAATTAAAGCAACGCTTTGCGAGGCCCTGGTATTGTCTAATGTTTCCTATAGATTGCTTGTATACGGGACCGTGTTTAGATGCTGTGGGTGGTCGTCGTATGCAAGCAGTGCAGAACACTTGTGTGCGATATATTTTTAATTTAAGAAAGTACGATAGAATTTCTCACAACTTTAGTGAACTTAAGTGATTAAATATGAATAATCGCGTGACGTCATCAATCACTTGTGTTATACCCTGCCGTTCAGTGAAGTTCGGTCAAACAATAAAAATCTATTATATCACACCGTATACAATTATTAATACATAAAATTAGAAAAATATTAAGCATACACTCTTTTCTAAGGGATTAAAGCCATAAATTATTATGTAAAAATATTGCGACAACCACAATAAAGTCCCTTTTATTATCATTCCAAGAATTTCTCGGAAGTACCGATCTTTCGAAACGGGTCGTTTGGGGATTATTAACGAACAATACAATTAGGAAATATACCGCAGTATCACTCTTGTTTATTTATCACGGGCGTAAAGATATAAATTTGCTTCATTTTACTGTTAAACGTGTGTTGGTGTGCATCTGTCGTTTTTGCGCGAAAGTTTTAAGAAAATTTACTTCAAAATGGCACGTGGCAAGCCTACCAGTGTAGAAAAACGTTCACGCATTATTACGCTGTTTGAAGAAGGATATTCGGGGCGCCAAATTGCTGAAAAAATAAATATGAGAGGTTCAACAGTAAATGACATCATAAAGCGATATCGGACAACTGGAACTATAGAAAATCGTGTTCGTCCCGGAGCATCTAGGAAAACAACAAAAGCTGAAGATTTGAGAATTGTATTATTAAGCAAACGCAATAGAAAATTAACAGCGCCACAAATAGCAGCCGAAGTCAAACGCGGCCGTGAAGAACAAGTTTCGGCGAGTACGGTAAAACGTC
>LR737387.1:11556089-11567286 GCA_902655005.2 Marronus borbonicus
AATAAAGTTACTAAACTAAATATATAACCGGTAAGTGTACTGCCAATGCAATGCTGCTTTGTTACAATTAAATAAATGTTGTATTATATTTTTAAGGTAGCTTAGATTATTTAAAAAAAATCAGGAAATATTTTTTTGTTCTCATATACCATAATCGGCAGTTTCACGCATTCGAACCAGTGCCTGAAAACTTATTTTAAGCATTAACGCGTGAAGTAAAGTTGGTACTTACTGAGTGTAACAGTAATAAAAATAAAATTACTAAACTACACCGTAAGGTTTAGTAAGGTAGCTCTCGTTATTTTAAAAAATTAGGAAATATCTTGAAATATGTATTTCATTGTTCATAAAATAAGTATTTTCAGTTTCTTTCCCTAATAACTAAGTTCGACACTTGCCGTGCGTTTCACGTAATAAGCAAAGACTAGACAGATTCGTATTTTGTCGCCTCTCGGGGAAACCAGTAGGCAACACGGACCCATTTTCCTCAAACGAAGAAGCACGAACCTGTGTAGTCTCTGCTAATTACGTATTGCGCACGGAAAGTGACGAGCTTTACTAGTAACTATGATTGAACATGTGTAGATGGCGCCTCCGACTTTTACGTATTGTTAACCTAACTTTTAAAAGAAGTTGATTTTACACGCATTCTCTGTCTTATTTGTCGCTTGATTACGCTACGAGATCTAGAAATAAAGATGTCTA
This sequence comes from Marronus borbonicus, assembly GCA_902655005.2. NCBI lineage: Eukaryota > Metazoa > Arthropoda > Insecta > Coleoptera > Scarabaeidae > Marronus > Marronus borbonicus. The sequence goes on from LR737387.1 coordinate 11,556,795, forward strand.
AAACCAAATGGTCGAACCCAAGAAACATTTTTCAAATTTCGAATTAGATACGTCTTATGCCACGTATTGGTGGGATCGCTAAATTTAATAAAGCGTCTGCTAGAATATTACAGATTCCATCTATATTAACTCATTTACTTCCCTCTACATAATATATTTTTTAAATAATTTATTATATTATTTAAAAAATATATTATGTTTATGAGCATTTGAACATAGAAACGTTTTTAAGATTGAAATGAATACATCTTAAAAATAATTTTCTTTTGTGGCAGCGTGATACAAAGAAAAAAGATACAGCAAAATCCCTTGACACGTAGCGAACTAAGATAATTAAATAATTTGATAAATTTCTAATGATTTATTTTTAAATAAATGTCAATGAAACAACAGCATATGTAATGCATTATTCACCTCTTTGTCGTAATTAAGATCTTATTATTTTCGCCTGATATCTATATCACTAATCAAACATAGATAAGTAATATTGAAACAAATTGAATTCGATTTTCCATTGTAGATATTTATACGTATCATGCATATATCTGAATTCTTTTAGATAAGCTTTGATATGGCCATAAATTAACATTCTATTATCGTAAAAGTCTTCCCTTCGTTATTTATAATTAAGCACTCATATCTATTTCTTGTGTTTTTATTAAGTTTTATTATAAATTATTACATGCTGCTATACATAAGCAGGTATTTCCCAAACTCAGAAACTAAAGTTTGCAACTGTAAAAATTAAATTTCTTATCAGCTTATCTGACCTCCCACTTGTCCTTTATTCCCTTTCACATTTCTAACAGCTTCTAAATACTCGCTTTATTTTCAAACACCTACAACCACGAATATCCGTTTTTATATATTCAGCTTAATGTGAGGGATACTAAAAAAAAGGTTAAAAAAAAAGGACCCGTACCTATATTATAGTTTAAAAGATGGTAAGTAACAATTTTAAATCTGTTTTTCTAAATGTAAATTATTTTATTCTTAGGTACATTGTAAAATATGTAGTATCTATGAAACCCCCGGTCACAACAACAGTGAAAGACATAGATTTAATTTCTTACTTCATGAATGGAATTACTATAAGTAAATAACAAACACATTTATTTCAATAATTTGTAAATTATTTTTTTTTTGTAGGAAAAAAATTGTTAAAGATAGAGACGGTATTCAAATTTCATTTCGGATTCAAACTGCTGAAATTCAAGCGAAAGGCTACGTTTCAAATTTTAATGCAGGAACTTATAAAATAACTGTAAACTATCAATGCAGCATATTGTATTATCAACGTTGACATTCTGCATTTTAGATATCTTCCGATGAATTTTTAACTGCAAACAACCATTTGCAGTTCTCTTTAAAGGTTTACAATGACCGTAAAGATGATACGATTTTCATTACGAAAGCGACTGTCCTTACCCCTCTTGAGGGATGTACAATACATGACGAAGAAAATACTTGCGTAACAGGGGAAGTTCCGGAACTATCTCCAAGTATGTATATTCTCTTATTTCTCTTTTAATAGGTAATTCAAACGAATAATTCAAACATTTTAGAAACTGGGTACGATTATTCTATTGATTTTGAATTACCTAAACCTTTGATTGGAAGTTTTAAAATCCCGGTTGGTTTTACGTTTCAAGTACGTACTGGCTCAAAATGGCAAACAGCAAAGAAAGATGATGGTAATGGAGAGTCAAAAGATAAAGATATCCAAATGAAAAGTTTTTCTATTGCTAGAGAAGTAGTAAGTAGAATCCAGTAAAATATGAAAAAGGAAGACGTCGTATTTAAACGACCAACTTTCTTATTTTTATTTAAAATCAAGCTACTTAAATATTTAAAATTAACAAAAAAAAAAGGTTGAATAGATATGATTTAGAACTGGGTGAACTTTCATAAAAAAAAAGACGTTTTATTGAAATAAATCTTAGATTGTGTAATCCTTATCAATATACATTCCATACAAACACAATAGTTATCTATAACAAGTTTCTCCATTCAAAAAATTGTGTAAAATGTAAGTGTCTAGCTTCTATATGTACAGCAATGTCCATCCCAAATGTCAGAACTTTGGGGCACACCTCTTACTCGCCCACGTAAAGCGCGAGTAAAGGAATGGAAAAATCTGCGAGAGTCCTGATATTTGAAATGGACATTGCTGTACTGGTATGATAAACAATATAAAAGTGTCGACACACTCCGCATCACACAAGTTTATTTAATGAATCCGGTGAGGAACCTCTAAATCTAACATGCCTGTTCTATCCGTACGTTCGAGAAGATGATTATTTACAAAATACCTAAGATAGAGGGAAGGGTCTCTTGTCATTGTAGCCACATAAAACATGTGCTGCCTTACCCCAATAAATCAAATAGAGCTGAGTACGACAACCTTGGCAATCCGAAAGATAAACGAAAGATGGAAGAAAGGTCGGGAATTTATAAAATTGCATGCAGTGACTGTGACAAAGCCTATATTGGTCAAAGAAAAGAGCGATAGGCACCAGATTCAAAGAACGCATCAGGTCTTATCGATTTGGTAGATTCGAATCGTGAAATATAACACAATACACAAACGAAACCGGGCATAATATTAAATTAGAAAACTTGAAATTGATTGAAAACGTAACTTCGCCGCGGGAATTTGACGCTTACGAAGCTATTCGCATAAAAGGCAACACAAATTTGATTTCTCATTGGCAAGTTATACGAGCTATTAAGAACTTTCATAAGAATGGCTTATCTAGTTATCTGTGATAATAACTACAAGCCGCCATCCCAAAATATGATAAATATTTATGTTTAAGGAGGTACTTATCAGTGATTTTGAAGAAGTAATTAAAGAAGAAGGCAAAAGTCCGTTCAAATTTGGCAGATGGACAGATATTATAGTTATTGTTCCTCCAGTTGTTATGCCGTAAGTTCAAAAATAACGAGGTAAGTTACGCTAATTACTATGCCTCACGTGTTCTAGGCACCAATCGAATAACTATTCAACTCCACCACACTACGAATACATTATGATGACCGGATTAAAGCGTGCTTCTTCGCCGATGGAAATGACGTATTTGATACATTTCAGGTAAATATTAACGAACATAAAGACGGAATATTTATTTATATATATATTGTATTATTACAGAAATTTGTATCAACCGGATGAGAAAGGAAACGGCACAACATACCCAACGCCACAAAGCTACAGCGATTTTTATCATTTTCTTTTATGGCTCGATGAAACAGGTCAAAAATTAATGTTGCAACGGTACAATATGTCAAATGTGCGGCCGTACTTTGTCCCTTTCCGATATTTCAACTTAAATTTTTAGGTCACTATGATCCCTAGATTAAATAAAATTCTGGAGCTCGAGGTACCCGGTTTGGCGGAGAAAAGACCGTCGCTGGTACCTGGCGATTTAGTCCGAATTCGTTTCCACGAAGATCACACCGTTTATCGAGCTATAGTGAAAAAAATTGGCGATAAAACTATTGATATTCACCAAATGCATCCAGAGTAAGTTTGCGTATTTGCGCAGAATAAAATAGGCTGCTGCGCATCTAATTGTGCGGGTATAAATATAGGTTACATACAATAAAATTCTATCCCTCCCGGTAGCTTAGTGGCTGCATGCACGACAGAAAAGTGTCTGCCGAAACTAAATCCAACAGGCGAAGGAAATAACTCCAACAGCAACTCAAGTATCAGCGTTAGGAGATTGTTTTAAATTCTGGTCATACGTTATACGCCCAACTTACCCGCCAAACAACAACGTTTTTAGAGTGTAATGGTACCGGGAACATGACATAAGGGTCTTCTTGGATCATATGCGCATAATTTGTTGAACAACACAAATGAATCGGCACAGTCTGCACCACAAAAGCTTATTTAATCAATCCCGGAGCAGTTACGTGGATCCTCGTACGGTTGATAATGAGGATCCACGTATCCTTGCAACGGCTGTTCGGATCGGTGAAATAGGTTTGATGATCTGTAGCAAACACGCTTTAAAATTTAAAAGATGTATCGATAATCATCATGTGTAATTTGAATTGGCAAGCTTAATAACAAATCATATATTTATGTAAAAAAAAAATTAATTCCACATTAATACTTAATTTAACCATCTTATTCTAATTCTAATTTAATCGATGGCTTTCAACTGGCCTGAGTTTAAAAATCTCGTTGTTTTTTCAGTTTATACAACGCTATCTCGGAAGACCCTCAGCTTGAGCTTGACGTAGCTTTCGAAGCAAATCGTCTACACTGCGAACGTATGCATCAAGCAATCGATATTTGCGTTAAGAATGGCCTTCTCAACGTTTTATGTCCCGACGAGAATCTCGCCAATCAACGTGTTGTACCTCAATTTCAAATTTCCGATAGCAGGTGAATATTTGAAAGATTGATATTTATCGTATTATAAAACACGTTAGCTAATCTAAATCCTCTTCCGTTCAGCTTCTTTAACCAGAGGATCCTCTCCAATCCCCAGCAAAAAGCTGCCGTTCTCAGCATATTGAATAAGACATCATTTCATGCGCCGTACGTAGTGTATGGACCACCAGGAACGGGGAAAACGATAACCATCGTTGAAGCCATATTACAAGTGAGTTATTCTTACTTATATTGAATTATATCCACATTGCTGATTTTTTCTCTATAGATCAGACGTTGTCGACCTGATTCAAAGATACTTATTTGCGCACCGGCAAATGCAGCGTGCGACATGCTGACGGAGAAACTTGTAGAATTCGTAAACGACAACAGGGAAATAATTAGAATACATGCAGAAAATCGGAGTTGGTAAGTCACAAGGGAATATGGATTTTGAAGAGATTTGAAGAGAAAGGTTATTCCTTAAAACACGAGCAACACAAATGTGGTTCACATTGCGTTTCATCTTTAATTGCTTCTTACACCCGCATTGTACATAGGTGACGCTCACAGTCGTTTGCGTGAATTATGCATTCATATATGAAGTACAGTTAACAAATGGCTTCTCAACTACGCAAATCATCTTACTCGATTTTCTCGACATCATTACTTTGCGACATATTATCCGCATTTGATAGATATTATCTGAACATGATTTCTGCATCCGATCTAGCTAAAGGAACAATGAATGGTTATACATTCAACGAGTATTAGATGGATTATGGGGTGCCACGAGGATCGGTGCTTGGCCCTCTACGATTTATATTATTCACCCAGATGTGTTTACCGACGAAACTTGCTTTGTTATTATTTTTCATTACTTCACTCACATTCATAATGGCGTATACCATTGGTCATCCACCCTTAGACAAAATAATCGATTGAGTTTCAACCGGGAGACCTCGCTTGCTAATCCATCACTCACGACAATGGTTGTTTAAACAGGTAAAGCGAAGTGGCGAGCAGCCCCATCATGTTGGAAGTGTAATTATTGTCGAATATTTAGAGGAACGTTGTCTAAAATTTCCCCAAAATTATCTTGTAGCAATTGTAAATATCCTTCTCCAGAAAGCCGCATATCCAACAAAAATGATGTGAGGATTTTGCTCTGATCCTCGGTGTTCACTATGGCAATTATTCATATCACGATTGAATTGAACTTCGTTATTTACTCTAGGGTTTTCACGAACCCATTCACAAAATTGCAATCTTGGGACGTGATCGCCAGGGCCGTGTCGTGGACACAAGGTGCACTCAAAAAGCAACACTATAACATCGATTCGAATAACCTGTTGGCACTAATTGCAAGAAACAACTGGAGATATACAGACTGTTGCACTCAAGTGCAATTTTTTAACTATGACCGTATTTATTTATCTATGAACAGATACAATTAAGAGTACCTCCAAAAACAGGTAAGCCTTGATGATCACGATCTTCAAGTTATTGAGCTGGTTAAACATGAAAAGGCTTTAAACCATTTTTCATAAGCGTATTGTGAACCATTTTCTGCGATAATCCGAGTTGGTTTATAATCCCCCTCGTACCTTCACCCCGATTTCCTTCATTAATGCTGAGTCTTTCGCTTGGTAGTACATCAGTCTCCTAGACACTAGCAAACAATCTAATGCACTATTTCAAGAATGGTTGATAACTTTTAACCCTCTGTTTCTACCTGCAAATGTAAAAAAAGGATCTCGACTTCCAAATACGATAAATGTTCTTCGCAAAATTCCCAATTTGTTAAGCAGAAAAAAAAGCATCGCTTTCTCGAAAATGTTGCAAATCGAATTCAATTTGTTATCAATTTGAACAAAAAAGCCACATGCTCATAGTTACAGTACTAAACGACTCGTAAATTGCAAAATAGATCCTTAAAAAACGCACATGATATTTTATAGGGATGACGTTCCAGAGAAAATCAAGAGATTTAGTAATCACGATGGCATGGTATATACAAAAATTTCAGCTAATGAATTGCATCCATATCGCATAGTTATAACAACTCTAGTTTTAATTGGAAAGTGAGTAGAAATTATTAAAAAAAAAAGAACTGGTCTGATATCTTTTTTTTCTTCACGTAGGTATTCAGGAAACTACTCACCAGATCACGTATTCATTGATGAAGCAGCTCAAGCTTTAGAACCAGAAGCGGATATAGCTATAAGCATGTTACAATCGAACAAACAATTAGTTCTAGCTGGTGACCCAAAACAATTAGGGCCTATATGCGCATCCACGGCAGCCGCAAAGTTAAAACTAGGTTGGTATACAAACGGATTCATTTTCGACCGTTAGCATGAGGATCTCGCTCATGTATGATGGCGAGGAAGAACCGAAAAGTCATAAAAAAATGTTTTTTTTTGTTCTCTGCAACACCAAATAAAGGTGCTAGAGATAAAAGAAGAAAATTCAGATTCAGAACAATCACAAAATTTAACTTGACCAAATTTAAACCTACCCTTTACCCGCCATGATAAGATCCTCACGGTAAGGCCTATTTGACGCGATTGCCAAGCAATTATCCTATAATCCTTCAATGATATTTAAGAGATTTCACTTCTTGAGAGACTGATGACGACCAATTCGCTGTACATGCGTGAAAATAGTAATTTCATAACGATGCTTAAGCTTAATTATAGAGCACATCCGGATGTTCTCAGAGTGCCGAACCACCTGTTTTACGACGATCAACTAAGGGTAGGTACTTTAATTCTTGTATAGATTGTAGATAGCGCTTTCATTGTATCGCTTTAGGCTGTGAATGCTGAGGCTGCAAATGATCCTATAGCGAATACTTGCATCTTTCCATTAACTGGACGGAAAAATCTCAGTTCGCCACAGAGTATAAAGTGTACTCCGGTCGAATTTTGTTCAGTTGTTGCTGAGGAGAAAAGAGAAGGAAAATCACCAAGGTAAATATTACGCTGGGTAACAAATTTTAATTTTTAGTTTTGGCATGACTTGACTGTATTTTGATTTAATAATTTTAATATAAAATAAAGAAACAGTTATGTTAATCAAGTTAGATTTTGCTTGCGCCAATTAAAACCGAGATGGACGCTGCTTACGAAGAATTTGTACCATAATTTTCCTCAGTGACACCTTGAGCGGCTGAATTTAAGCGTGGTCGTACCAGCATGTTGGTGATAAACGTTCGAGACAAACAATAACAGGGACATCCACGAATTGGGATTTCAATTGATAACCATCCACACTCTCTTTCCTAAGTTGAAAGTTTCGCTCGAATGACACAAATTCCCATCGAATGAAGGGGCCACCACATTCCTTGATGGCCTATTTTGCAGAACAAAATGTTAACCACTATTTGGAAAGATTAAAGAAAATGGGAAGACGTACGAGGAGACTATATTGAGAATTGTTTCTGTGTTAGGCGATATAAACCTTATTGTTCTTTGAGTCGGCGCGTCATACTACGTCTGCAACTAGTCCCAACATGCAACGGAACAACTTTTTGTATAATATGTACTTTATTTCTGCTGGTTAAGCTGGTTAATTTTATCGGTTATTTATTATTATTAAATGCTATCTGTTATTGACCTTTACACGCAAACTGTACACTCTCTTCCTTGTAGTTACTACAACGAATCGGAAGGACAGATGGTAGTAAAATACATTCAAGCCATGTTGTCTCTACGCATATCACCTAAAGTATCCCAATCACATATCGGTGTCATTACACCTTACATGCGGCAGGTACCCATGATGGTATTCACCTAAATACATTTAATAGTAACAAGCATCGTTTTAGCTGCATCGCATCAAACATAGGCTACACCAACAGCTCAATCTTAAAGATATCGAGGTAGGAACAACTGAAGCTTTTCAAGGTCGCGAGAAACGTATCATTATCATATCAACAGTTCGTTCCAGACATGATCTACTCTTGGTCGATGAGAAATACAAGCTGGGATTCGTTAAGAACGAAAAGGTAAAAATATCCTCACTTAACTCTGCCGTAAAATAAAAAGTTTAACATTTCAGAGAATGAACGTTGCTTTAACTAGGGCGATGAGCAAATTGATCGTAATAGGTAACCCACACGTCCTTGGCCATACTTACAATCCCAAGAATCAAGGAGACGGTAACAAGAACTGGGAATACTTCATTGAATTTTGCGAAGCCAGGGGAGCTTTCTTTGGTGCTAGGTATATAAGGCGAACGGATAACATTCGAACTGATATTGCTCGTCGATTTGATGCGGTGCATTGGTAGAATGCTTGAAACCAAGGCGTTGAATAATTGAATAGAATATATTGCCGTTTGTCTGTTTATACTGTTTATAAAGATTTTATTGAAATATATTTTTTAACTAAAAATTTATTGTTTCGTATAATTATCATTTCGACCTTCGAGCTTGTAACTAAAATATTATTGCTAGTTAACATCCAAAATATAATTTGGCCGTTTATAACCAACAATCAAAATTGTTTCGTTGGGGCGGAGAATCTTTTGAAGGTGTTCCATGAGAAGGGCTACCATTTCGCGTTACTGCAGTGAAACCAGGAACCATCGTATTGGTCAACGAAGTCGTATTGAGTGATCGACGGCTAAAGCTAGGAAAATATGGGAACAAGTATAGATTCTATTAGCCAATGTTTTGAAGATCCTGACAAAAATTACTCAGTGTCGAATGTAGCCGAAATTTTCTTAAGCTATACGACGCCGACAACACGACCATTAACCAAATACCACGATCCTTTGTCTAAAAGACAAACTTATCCTTAAGAAGACCAAGGTGATGATTACAATTTTTAACGAAGGCATTTTACGTGATATATTGCTACGCCAGCATCAAGCAAGGCTTCTCAGTGAACTCGGTCACTCAGCGTACCGTAGGCCCTAAGTTGCACCAAGTGATTATTTTTTATTTTCAACATTAGAATCGGAGTTCAGTAGGAGAAAACTTAACACCGACGAAAAGATCCATCGGACAGTTTTAAGGCATTTTGAAGAGAAGCAGCCATAGCGGCATTGAAACGTTGGTCAAACGATTTAAAAAGTATATTAAAATAGCAGGAGTTCATGGAACCATCTAAAGAGAATCATTAAAAATAAATTAATCCAATTTTAAATACTTATTTCTTATTAGAGAATATTATTTTCATTTGAACAGAACAAAGATAAGTAATAGCTATTCTTATTTACACACTTCTTGATGTTTTAATTGGGTTCTTTTGCTGGCTTTTGGCACGCCAATGTGGACAGTATTTCATATTCACTTTTTGGATATCTATCTTACTCATTCTGTTTCTTTGGCCAATTTTCACATTTGGAACCTGTAGAAAACAAGGTACATACACTACCCGACAAAAACATAGACGCGGTATCGTTTAGACCCTATGCATTTATTACATTAATATAAGCAAAAATATTTTAATTTGATATTTCTCTTTGTATGCAGCGGTTGTGCTGGTAAAGTGTACACATTTCACCACGAGAAATTATGTTTTATAAATATGGGTAGAAAAAAACAATTATCCTTGATAGAAAGGGGTAAAGTTCTAGCCTGGCACCAGGATGGTGTTAGTAAGAAAGAAATTGCTCGTCGGTTACGAAGAAGCGATCATTGCGTTAGAAATTTCCTAAAAGATCCGGAAAATTACGGCGAACCAAAGGCCAGGGGCGACCGATAGCTGTAAGTGAGCGGGATAAACGCATGATATTGCGGTGTGCATCCAATTCTTCTGCGTCGGCAAGAGTTATTGCAGAACAGGCGGGGGTACAAACGCACGTGCGTAATGTTCAAAGGATTTTAAAGGCGTCACCGGTAATATCACGGAAGAAAATGTTGAGAAAGCCACTTTCGGCAAAACACAAAGAAGCGAGGTTGAGATTTGCCGAAGAACACGTATCCTGGAAGAAACAATGGGAAAAAGTTATATTTTCCGATGAGAAACGTTTTAATTTGGACGGACCGAATGGGTACTCGCATTATTATCATGATCTGAGAAAGGAACCAAAAGTGAAAATGACCAGACAATTAGGGGGTGGATCTGTGATGATATGGGCAGCGATTGGATT
>LR737387.1:11587286-11653523 GCA_902655005.2 Marronus borbonicus
GGCATATTTTTCGGATCCTCCTGTCCAGTTCATCCCACAACAACTCTGTAGGGTTCAAATCTGGGTTTTGTGGGGGCCATGTCATTACTTTCAGGGTGTGCTGTTCTTCTTGCTTCTTTAGATAGTTCCTACACACTAACGCAGTGTGTTTTGGGTCGTTGTCATGTATGAATGTAAAGTTACGGCCAATTATACGCAATCCTGATGATGGCACTGCATGATTCTGGAGTATTGCAAAATAATTTTCCTTCCTCATTACACCCTGCACTCTGCATAAATCTCCCGTCCCAGCAAAGGAGAAACATCCCCACACTAACACAGAACTACGCCCTTGCTTCACTGTAGGCACAATGCAGTTCGGGATCACTTTTTGGTTTTAGATCTTTGGACATAAACTCGTCGATTTTACCAAAAAACCTTAAACTTTGATTCGTCACTCCAAAGCACGTGTTTCCAATCACCTAACGACCAATCTACATGAGAACGGGCCCACTGTAGCCGATTTACTCTGTTGCCCCGACGTAATAAGGGTTTTCGAATGGCAATGCGTCCATGAAGGTCCGCTTGTTGAAGTCGACGTTTTAGCGTACTCGCCGAAACTTGTTCTTCACGGCCGTGATTGACTTCGGCTGCTATTTGTGGCGCTGTTAATTTTCTATTGCGTTTGCTTAATAATACAATTCTCAAATCTTCAGCTTTTGTTGTTTTCCTGGATGCTCCAGGACGAACACGATTTTCTATAGTTCCAGTTGTCCGATATCGCTTTATGATGTCATTTACTGTTGAACTTCTCATATTTATTTTTTCAGCAATTTGCAGTCCCGAATATCCTTCTTCAAACAGCGTAATAATGCGTGAACGTTTTTCTACACTGGTAGGCTTGCCACGTGCCATTTTGAAGTAAATTTTCTTAAACTTTCGCGCAAAAACGACAGATGCACACCAACACACGTTTAACAGTAAAACAAAGCAAATTTATATCTTTACGCCTGTGATAAATAAACAAGAGTGATGCTGCGGTATATTTCCTAAATGTATTGTTCGTTAATAATCCCCAAACGACCCGTTTCAAAAGATCGGTACTTCCGAGAAATTTTCGGAATGATAATAAAAGGGACTTTATTGTGGTCGTCGCAATATTTCTACTTTACATAATAATTTATGGCTTTAATCCCTTAGAAAAGAGTGTATGCTTAATATTTTTCTAATTTTATGTATTAATAATTGTATACAGTGTGATATAATAGATTTTTATTGTATGACCGAACTTCACTGAACGGCAGTGTACATGTGTAGAGATATGTATATTTAAATCATGATGTTTTTGTTTTGTGGATTTATGTTTTGTGGGAAGTCCAAGTGTGCACTAACAGCAAAGGTCCATTATTGTTCAATCTCTACGTCAATGATTTACTTGCTTCTGTATCTTGCCCTGTTCCAGGATTTAAAAATATTTATGCCTATTAAGAACTGGAATGACGTTATTGAGCTACAGCGTAACCTTAATATGATCACCGATTGGTTTGCCTCTTCAAAACTGCTGGTCAATGTGAACAAGTGCTGCCACATGTCATTCACAAGGAAATTTAACTCAATTCCTTCCACTTACTCCATTAACAGCCAAGCACTTCTGAGAGTTAATGAATTTTGCGATCTTGGAGTTATTTTTGATAGGCGTTTGAGCTTTGGGCCGTATATCAACCACCTTTGTATTTCCGCATCGAAAGTTTTAGGCTTCGAAATGCCCACCTGCAGATACTTTGCGAATATATCCCTTTTCGAAACTTTATTTTACACCTTTGTTGTAAGCAAACTCGAATATGCTTCACCTGTTTGGTCACCGCAGTACATCTATCTACAACTCCAAATTGAGAAGATTCAACGGAGATTTCTCAAATTCTTATCCTTCAAAATTGATGGAATTTATCCAGTGCGGAACATCGATTACGGTGCTCTTCTCGATCGACATGGAATGCACTCCGCGGCTTCTCGTCGGGAGCGACAGAGTGCACGTTTTGCCTGGAAGTTAGTGCGTGGCGTCCTTGATTGTCCCGACTTGCTTTCTTCCTTGAATTTTCTAGTTCCTCGCACATCTTCACGTTCTTCTCCTACTTCTCCCTTCCCATACCTCGAACAAATCTGTTATCCTTTTCTCCCATTACTTCTACGTGCCGCATAACCGACACACTCTATAATGATGTATTTTTTAGTTAAATTAATGAGTTTTGAGTTTTTTTCCTTTTACTGGTTTTTATTTTGTCTTCAATTACTATTCTTAGTATTGTACGTATTTTTTGTATAATGTTGTCCTGTAACTGGAAGCCGTTGGACAATAAACTATTATTATTATTATCATTATTATTATTATTATTATTATTAACAGCACAATTTTGTTCACAAAAATAAACTTCTGCAGTAAAACCTCTCGCATTTTTTTTTAATATAGTAATAGAACACAATAAGAACGTATGTAAGAAAAAAAATTGAATATTTCAACAAATTTTAACATAAATTTATAAAATATCTTAGTCAATAAAAAATTAAGAATAGAAGGTATATTCAACAAAAAAGGATGATACAAGAAAATAATAAATACAATATTAGAATTTACATAAATTAAAAAATTGGTGTGCCCCTTTTCAATTTTGATGCCCCCTAAATCCCCTTAAATCGTAAATATAGTAAGTTTATAACACATATAAATTAAAATAATCAAATATTGAAAATCGATCTGGGTCCTTACAAGATGGCTCCTATCCAAGAAAGGATTTAACCACGGAATTTGGATTTGTTGCCATGTGGTGTTCCGTTAAACCCAATACTCCCAACCCAATTTTTCGTTAATTTCACTTGAAGAATTTAGTTTTAATTCATATTTGTAGATATATAAAATTAGAGCAGGAATTGTTCGGAAAAATAACAAAAATATTTATTTAATATTCGTGCTTAGATTTAACAAGTGCACCGCTGTTTGCTGTTCATGTCCTGTAACAACGAAGATAATTATTTCTTTTCATAGTGTAGTGACGGCCCAACGGGGTGTATAAGCTGTTCAAACCTGGCATAACCTCAGGAGCCTTTTAGTGTATAAATTATGTGTGTAAAGTGTTCCATTACCTTGTTACTATCATCCGCTCGCCGTAGAGGGTGAAGCGCGGTTAATTGTAGCCCATTGCGAATATTGATTCGGGAAATTTAACCATATTTATTACATTTAATCAGCACTCAATTTTGAATAGGGAGTTAAAAGAAACGAAACAACCTGCTGAGTGTAAACGCGTGAACAACAAACAGTAAATTGTAGGCGAAAATAAATATTAATTTGCTTTATTGTAAGTTTAATAAAACCTCCTATTCAATTGCATTTGCTTAATATATTGTCTAATACTGCATCAGTTCCTTACGGATCTGGAACGGTGATTGTATTGACTGTGGTTGGCGCTGGCTCGCAATACATTTGGTTTATTTTGTAGATATCTGTTTCGGACATTTCAATCCTATTTCCGATTTCTACGTTGGCAATCTACATAAAAAGGATGTTCAATTCGTCGGAACAGTTTTATAACTTCCTTACCCGAGGGAGTATAGTTTTTTCGCCGTTCTTGGAGAAAGCATACGCGCCGTAATGCATAATGCTACTGTAATCATAAGTCATGTTGAAACTGGTTGTTGTATTCGTATCGTAGTTCTTGAAATTCACGTCCTTCCCTGAGAACAATGTAAAAACGCAACCTCTGGTAAGTAACTAGTGCTGTTGAATTTTTAAATTCGGCTACTTTAAATTCGTTGCCAAGTTTCAAATCCAAACCAACAGTTAATAATACGGATACATTATCGCGCATCTCATGAGCTCAGCCAAAATTTGATCAAGAGGGGGCCAATTAGAGTTGACATTTTGGAGATTTTTGTACGACCGGCAATAAGAAACGAAAGTGAAATTATTTCAGAGATTTATGGCCCGCTACACCACCCTTTGGCTACGCCCATGGTGTCTCTGAACATAGAAATGAAAGGTGTTATCCAAACAAAAATGAACAAATATTCAGTCAGATTCGACTTGGAATTTGAGTGTTAAATAAGGCTGAAGAAACGAGTTGCGCTTCACGAAATTCGCTGAGACTAGGCAGACTTGTGTTTATTCGTCTCACGAGAATGGGTTTGTGTTGCCTTCTGGTTTCCTCGAGAGTCGACAAGAGACGAGTCTGTCTGGTCTCTGCTAATTTCGTGAAGCGCACACTCGTTTTTGCACACTTAGTGTTAAATCCAGATTTAAATTTGAATGTTAAATTATGACTTCGAATGAGAAATTTGAATTCAAATACAAAGGTCGAATTTTATCAATAGATCTAACATAGAAATACCACAATATAACCAGTATGGATATAAGCCAATGGAAATCCCCGCATTTCTAAAACAATTGAATTAAGCAAATATTTTGCGCGGTGTGGAGTGTGCCGATACGTTGGCGTTTGCCCCATTAACACCTTTTAACACAAACAGATAATTGGTACAACTGCAACACAGCACAAGCTGATTTTCCAAATGGCAAATAACATTTACATCCTTACTAATTATACTAACTATAATTTGAAATTTGAAATTATACCGTCTTCCACATTTTTCCATATGATCTCGATATAAAAATCTCGAAAAGAGGCGCTTTGCTGATGAAAAAGTCCAGCGGCGTGAAGAAACTCGTGAAGAATGGTTCCTCTCTTCATGCAGCCCTTTCCGGGGCCCTTGCGCTGTAAATTTAAAAACTGTTCACCGCCGCGACGTCCAACTTTTGACCAACAGCCATTGTTTTCCCCCTAGAACAATTCTTTCCAAGAAAGAGCGACAGTAAATTGTAAAACTATGCTGGTTACAGGTAATTCCGGCAATATGAACGTGCTGTGTTCACATAGAAGGATGAGAACAATGTAGCAATTAATTTGGAATTTTGAAATTTTAAATTTCCCGCTTCCCCGATTTGCCTGGATTTAGTTGTTTAGCGAGAATTAAGAATTATGAAGCGGAATTAATAGCCAATAAAAAACATGAAAACGAATTGTTGAATTGAAAAATTAGGACATTCATCCTTATATACATACTTACAGTAATATAAATGTAATCATTGTCTTCAGGAATTCGCTCACGAATAGTCAAACACGTCTGATTCAATTGTTCCAAGCATTTCTTGATCCATAGCCTTTCGAAGTCAGCTGCAAAGTACGAAATAATGAAAATATCAGTGGCGGCTTGTGGCGACGTCATTTACAACAGCGCTTCGATTTCCTTGTGTATTTCTGTTGCATAGTATACGATATGCAACGGAAATACACGAGAGTATCGAAGCAATTCAGGATGTTACTGTTGCCAACTGGAAGAAATGTGTAGAACATGTTATTATAGAACAACGAATGCGTGAATTAGGTGGTGTAATTGATGATGAAAATATTTTTAATTTCATAAAATCAAATTCTTGTAATCTTACTAAAATAAGGCGCAAGTTCATATGGCATAACGCTATTTGTCCACCTTAATGTTTCGTTTAGGATTACATTTCTATTGGTCTCTAACACTATATCTCCTTCAAACTGCCCACTTAATTCCCATATATCTTGTTTATCGTCTTCTGTCCATTCCTCTAGCTTCTTCGCTAAAATAAGAAAAGAAAAAAAAAAAAAGCGATTGTCATATCAACAATACCGCGTCATACAAACCTTGAGTTCGTGATAGCCTGCGCATGTGAGTACATGGATATGTTCCCGCGAACAGCATCAACGCGGCAATCAATAGAAATAGTGGTGCCGCCATTTTCATTCAATTTGGCAAGCTTAAAATAAAATTTTCAGATGTATAGGTGTTCGTTTTGGGCTAGCAATATTAAGTAAAAAAAATAATAATTTCTAGATTACCTACATGAATCGTCTGGTCCTAAACTAAGCCGCGTCGGTCTGTATGGGTATCAGTGACGAACCCAAAAATTATTAAAATTATTTTAAATTTCTTATCTCGGAGAAGCTTTTGTGGGCAGCGATCAAACTAATCTATCAAAAAAAAAATCGCACCCACCAATTGAAGCAGTTTCAGAACAAGTTAGGGAAGGAAATCAATAAATCGTGTAGCACAGAAAGCGATCGCCTAGTTCACTGATGACCCCAGAAAAATTATTTGAATATTTTTCTGGGAAAAAATTGGAAAAAAATATGTGAATTTTTATAAAGACCGCAAAATTTGCAAAAGTTACATAGGTAGGTAGATGGCCAACAAGGAACTTTAATAAATCACTGTTTCATCATAAGTTAATGAACAATGAAGACTTCTATGCATAATAATCACTAACTGCTATTCAAAATTTGAAAGGAATCAAACACGAACTGAGAAATAAAATATTTCAAGAAAAATTGAATAGTTTGTCACTGATATTCATTGAAAGCAATATGCTTAAAGGGATAAGCTTTGAAGTATGATTTAGCCAATCAACAATTTTGAAAACTACCTCTTGTCTTGGTATAATTTTGTAATGTTACCGTTGCGGCGACCGAATCATGCGACGCATCCTATGATTCGGTATATCTTGCTATTAGAGAACAACACGAGAGGCTTCTCCTACCTCTACTATTTATCTCTAAGTATGTTTACCATTTTCTTACAATATAAAAAACTTATTGAAAGTAGCTTCGTCTTGAAGGTTAACCTTTAACCGGCACTGTGGAGTTCCTGGGACTCTAACGACAAATCCATAGCGTGGTAAAACTCCCGACCGCGCCTATTAAGGATTAAGTATGTTCGCATTCGTTCATTGACTCAAAATTATCGAAATCATTAAAAAAATCATATAATAGGCAGAGACCCTAAAGTTTCTCGCCCTATGCCTGAAATTTCTTTCTACACCTACAAGCCTGGTTAAAGCCGATCTCAAATTTCTCTCGAAGGAGCCCCATACATCTTAAAGTACCATGGACCCACACTTGGTTTAAAATGGTTCTGCCCATAACACGAAATCAGTGCTATAATTCAGTTTCCACTGGTGAATTAAACCGAAATAACGAACAACGAACACGAATAATTGTTATTACGTTCTCCTCTAATTTTAATAGAATTTGCGCCCACTTACCTACTACTTATCTTCGTTTTCCACTGTAGGGATACATTTTCAAGCATGGAGTGAGTCAATTTCGCAAATTAACAATTGACTAGATGCAGTATTTACGATCACGAATACAAAGGAATATAAAAGTAGGCGTTCCGCGAGTAATAACAATTGGAAATGAAAAGAAAATGCCACATTAACGTTAATAAGATTTTCATTTATTGTTTCCACTTATATACAGTAGAGTACATATAAAATTAGAGTATGAATTTAAATTTTACAAAATAATATTCACTTAATATTATATACTTTTCCATCAAAGTCATTACTTGATATAATAAATAAGCCAGGATCATGATCATTGAAATAATTAATTTTTATGAAGCGACTAATTTAGAAATCAATTATAAAAAAAAACGTGATAACAATACCTTGATCAAGAAATGAAATATGCCACTTTCATTTACTAATTTTAAACATAATACTACTCATTTATCGACTTAACAAAATTCATTCCTTGCTTCTTGCTTTATAATTGTAGTTTCCTAAATATCAGCTAACCTTCTAAATAGAATAACTAACTTTCGGATTGAACTTGATAAATTATTATGTTTCTGTATAATTAAAAGTTGTAGTATCTAGCTGCTTTAAATTGGTGTAAATGAAAGTTTTATTTTTATCCAGTTACTGAATTAATTTTAAACCAAATAATTGAATAAATAATAAGAATCACAGTTTATAAACCAAAATAGCAAGTAAATACGTTGATGCTAATTTCCAAACGTTTGAAGATCGTTAAAACTTGTAATACACCTATGCACTTAAATACTAAAATAAATGTTTTAACCCTATCGTTTCGAATAATCTCTGTATAAATAAAAAAAAAGAAAACAATTAATTGTGTGTCTGTATCACAAAAAAAAAAAAGTGAAATAACTATCAAACTATGTGTATTTTTTTTCTGTTAATAATGCAGCGCACATTGGGGGATTGAGGCGATTTTTGTTTTTGCTTCAATTTAATCTTTGTGTTGCTGGGATGCGCTTCCTTCTGCGTCTAGACTGCGTTGCCAACCAATGTTCGTAGTGACGTTCGTTGGCGAGCCAGTCCTGGTACTTATACCACCATTCTTCCCATTTTACATAGTCATCGAGTGTCAGATCGCGAAGGTAACCCAGATCTTTGTAATACTGATAACGTACGCGAACGTCGTCCCAGGCGGCCAATCTTGATGGGCCCGATGACAACAGTTCATCCGGGTAGTGTCCAGCGGGTACAGGAGATAAACTGCAAAGAGAGGAAGCGTATACTATCAATTATGAGGGAACTGGAAAAAATATGGATTCAAATCTCACAAAATTCTTTAATAAGTAGCTACTGAGAGAAAAAATATTAGCATACCGGGTAGTAACCCGCATCTAGACACCAGAACTAGGATTTTTTAGGAAGAGAATTTGATGCTCCAAAACCCTTAGTTGGTATATCTTTTAACCCATGTTATCCATTGGGCCAAACAAGAGATAATTCAAACCTGGGATAACTCCACAGGAGTATCTCATCCGAGAGCATTTATATTGCCTAGCCGAGACAGAGCCAGGAAGCATGTAGAACTTGATAGGAAATCTCTACTTAGTTAAGGAAACACCTGCATAGAATAGGGTTTGCTCAAGAAGAGGAGTCTGTGTTTAATGGAGAAGCAAACGTATTTTTGTCACTGTAGAATCTTTCTTTGTTTAATGGGGTTTTTGTAACACCTGAGAGTCCGAGAGACACATCGCTGAGTAACTTCGGAAATTCGCCAGGCAAACTTCAGAACTACAGTGCTGGCCTACAATAGACCTTGCTTGTTAATGTGAATCAGGAGTCTAAGCCACTTATCCAGCTTTAGTATTGAAATTGTAATTATATTTCCTTGCGAGAATAGCTCCGAAACTATAAGGCATAAACGTCAACAACAAAGAGCCAAACAATAGAATACAACCAGCGAACAAAATTTATCATGCCAGACTAAAAATCTTTATTAAATTAACAGCTGTAACCTCCGATGCTTACATTAAACCAATCTGCAGACAGACACAGAAATCTCAAAATCCTTACCGGACCATTCATGATACATACTTAAGCATTTCTATAACTTTACCTGTATCGTCGTGGTGGTGATCCATACAAGTAATCGTCTTGTTCGATCATCACTTTGAGATCGCCGCCAGTTTTAGTGATACGCATATTTTCAATGTCGCGACGTTCCCTGTCAACACTCCATTGCGCCATTTTACCAAACCGTTCCGACAATGTAAGACGCGTAGTCGCTACTATCGGAGACGTAGAAGAGGCGGAGCTATCATCTGAAGCTGAAGATTCACCACCGGGCGATCCAGGCCGTCTCTTAACTTTCTCTTTCTTTATCTTCGTCAGTAGTACCTACGATAAAATGACGTGAATAAACAAACATGACGAAGTAGAGATAAAGGTAATTACCGGTTCTTTTTTGCTAGGTTTACGAGGTTGCAATTTAGTGCCAGGAGCTGGCGGCTTTACGCCGGCTAAATTTATAACCTCTCCGGTACTATTGCGCGGCCTAGGAGGCGGCGGTGGTCTTCGTCGTGGATCTGTAGGTTTGTCTGAGGATGCCGGTCGTGCCGCTGCTCTTCTATTTGCTGGCGGAGTCATTGGCCTGGGTACCCGTCTTGGCGGCGAAGGTGACGGGGAAGGAGGACGAGGACGAGAACGTTGTTTCATTGCCGGAGATCTAGCTTTTGGAGCCGGTTTTGGACGAGATCTACTCGTCGAGAAAGATCTAGACCTTAAGTTTAAAAATAAGTTGGTGCGGAATATTAACATTAGAGGTAGGTTTTTTTATTTTGCGTTACTTAGTCTTCAGAAATTTAACTTATCTGCTGGTTTGCCAAGAAGAAAACTGTATAAATACTATATCTTAGAACAACATATTAATAGGAAATGTAATACTAGAGGAGGTGGTCACAGTTACTACTGCTGAAAAGTTCTGTAAAGTACCCATGATTTCTCGAAATTGCCGAATTTCTGTAATAGCAATTACATGAGGATAAAGCAACTGCTTCTGTTACATTTCAAATTGTCAAACGCGAAGAACGATTAAAAAATATAATGTGAAAGATCCACAGCTAGAAGGTGAAGAGCGTGAAGCAGCGAAAAAGTTAAATCATTGATTTAAATCTTCGAGGATGTGAGTGTTGGCAAACGATATTCATTAGCAATTGTGGGAAAATATAGGTACTTTACTTTTCGCATTTTCAACATTTCTCGATTAAAAGTAGTACACATAACGACTACACTGCGCTGCGGAAGATTTCTTCACTAGGAAACGGAATTTTTATAGCTGACAGCGCACACATGTTTGCAATATTTACAAAGCCATTGTAACGTAGTTTCTTTTGAGAGGAAAGTGAAAAATGCATTAAAACAATTAAATAATGTAGCCAACATTATAATAAATCTATTAAAAAAAAAGTTGAACGTGTGTTATTTTATCAGAAAATCTATTATTTACAAACTCAAGTTGCAACGCGGCTTAAATTTTGAAAATAGTTTGATTCTAAAGCTACATACACGTTAACGTAAAGCAGCATCACTCAGTGACCTGAATGTTAAGGTGAACTATCTAATTGTTAATATTGCATTTTTTGGGGAAACCCAAAGACGTAAGTACAGCTAACTCTCGGCATGTTCCCTTTTATTAATTTATTGCCGTTGCTCGATTTCAACAATGCAGCGACATCATTCATTGTAATGAGTCGCCTAGGTTCGCAATCGCTCGCAGACGTTCGCGCTAAATCACCACCACTGATCGACGTCTACTTGCGACAGTTGCAAACGATTGCATGTATCGCCACCGTCTTGTACGCAGCTTAAAATGTTATATATACATAGATTTACTATGTCAGTTACATTATTTTCACGTTCACTCTATTTACATAAAAATCAAAATATTTCCGAATTCTAAAAATCACTAAAGGAAACGAAAAATAAGTGTTATATACAAAAAGGAACATTGTGGGTAGATGTACTGTATTGTTTCATGGTGAACTCGAAAATTGAGACAAATCCTATCAATATGTGGTGAATATATGAGGGGAAGTTTTGCATTAACTTTGCCAAGAAAGAAATAAGTGACGTTGGTAACTTTTTGCTGTCAAATAGCTGTGGCGTTTTAAAACAGACTGGCAAAGTTTCATTCATATTTAAAAGATTGTGTTGTTTTTCCAAAGATTAGTCAATAAAAAAAAAGTGAAATTCAGTTAGAACACAAAAATGAAATTCTCGACGAAGGAGAGAAGTGGACCCAAGAATATGTTACAGGGTGATTAATGTTTATGTGAAAGATGTGCTGTCATATTTTACGGTAAAGTTTTGGCGATCTAGATAACACAAAATGCGAGAGGTCTGTTGAACAATCAAGAAAGGTGAAAAACAGGCCTTAGCAGATTGAAGAATAAAGGCTTCAAAGATTGCTCCTGAAGTAGTTATGTCAGAAGCTACTGTTCATGAAAATCTAGTAATTAGTAAGATAGATTAAGATAGAAATTGCATAGATAACCCTACCGATGTGTTAAACGTTTGTCAAAATCGCAAACTTTGCAATTTGTTGGATGATCTAGCGACAAATTTCGTATCTGCAGGATAACCAATAGTGTTTTCCATTGGACAACACTACAACGCACTCGGGATTTCTAGTTTGGAAATTCACTGGAAGAGGTTATGTCTCTATTATTGCTGTATTTAAAAACATGCTGTTGTCGACCATATTGTTCTAAACGAGTTCTTGCTCCTCTAGCAGGAACTATAAACATTGCTCTGAGTGCAACTCCGACTGTTCTATCCTTATCAACAACTCCGGGTGTCCAGCATACGTCGACTATCACACCACGATACGGCAAAAAGGAATTCATCGGCACGATAACACCATTAGGTGGTATACTGGGGAGTGTACAATCGAGCCTAATCTAGACGTCTTCAATGCGTAGTGAAATGTTGCCGACATGTTAACGCTGTTGGATTTATTTAAAATGTTTGAATTAATTTCCGTTCCGCAGCGTAATGTAGTACCTTCTAAAGCAGCGGATACACCTTTTGCACACATCCAACAACATATTCGATCAGACCAAGATTTCTAAAAACCCAGCATCATCCGTCTTACCTGGATCTGGCATGTCTGTTATTCTTGGGAGAGCAAACCGAACAAGAATCGTCCGAACAGCTGCTCATAGAACTAGCGGACGCCGAGCGGCGGCAAGACGATTTAGAGGGGGGCGGCGATCGCGGGCGCGGCCTCGACGATCGCGTCGCAGACGACGACGGTGGCGGCGATCGCCTACCGACCGGCGATCGGCGTGTGGAAGAAGAGCCGAGCGGCGACCGACGGCCGCTGTTTAGCGACGGCGAAGAACGACGCGGCGGCGGCGATCGCGGCGACCTGTTGCGGCCGCCGACGGGCGATCGACGCGTCGTCGTCGGCGGCGGCGATCGGGGTGAGCGCGGCGAACGCCTCCCGCCCCCACCCGTCTGCGGCGATCGCGAACGACTGCGGCGGTGCGGGGACGGCGACGACGAGCAATCCATGTACATCGATTTATAGCCGCTATGTCTCCACCTTCAACAATTCGGAAGAAGAAGCTACATGATTTTGGTTTGTAATGACTCAATTGCCTCTCATCATTTCGTTACTCGCGACTATTTATTATTTTGCCCGTTCGTTCTAAACGTGATGATGAAGCCTTTTCTACATTTAGATTATGGTTGGTGATGGTGCCCTATGATACCGAGAATTTGAATTGAGTTCATCTCGAATCGTAAAAGCACGCGACCCTTTTTTTTGCGGAACGCATAATACCTGTTGGGATCCTTGGCTTCCACTTCCAATAGTTTTTTATCCCAAAATGTCGAGGAATTCGGCGAGGCCCTAGCTTTTTTCATTACATTATCGATTTCGCGACGTCGTCCTGCTGGTAAACTTGGATCTAGAAATACATCGGTACCATAAAAAAATTATATAACATTTCAACTGCTTTGGAATGTATTGATTTTTTAGGAATATACAAATTTAGAAGGGAAAAAACTTTTGAAAATCTCCAAAATTCTAACTTCATTCGCATGCTGTTCTACAGTGATTAGTGTGATGTCATTCGGTCGGTAACAGTACCTTCCTTTAGTTATAAATATCAGAAAGAGACTAAAGGCGTATGCATTTGACCTATGTTTGAAATGGAAGATTCTTTTTGTTATTATCGACCCATCGATAATGAAAGATGGCATCAAATATAATTTTATGAGTGTAAATTATGCTTCCTACAATTTCATTTCACCTGTAATTCGTGGCGTTTGCGGTTTACTATCCATTCGTAGCTTTGATGATCCAGATTTTAACCTGTCTTTGCTTCTACTTCTCCTTCTAGAAGACATCCTGAATAAGAACAAACACGATTAGGAATCATATTCGAATAAGATTATTAACCTTAATACCTTGCGATGATTTCTCAATATGTTTGAAGTGATTCTCTTGATCTTAGCGGGGGTTTCTTTGAGTACAGTTGTGGCAATTGTACAAACAATCGCGAGACAGCGGGCAGTTCGTGCCACTAGAATCACGATACGCGTTATAAGGTACCGGTACCGGTATGTTAACCACCACATGGCGGGTCCGTTTAATACCAATTCCATGTGGCTTATAACATCCAAACAATATAAAAACTCATTCACACAATCATACATCAATTACATTCGGATATCTTCGAAACATACTGGGTATAAACTGAGTTAAACCTTCGTAAAGCATCTATAGATATTCTTTGCCATATTACTTGCGTATGTGACCTTAACCAACTTATGTTTCGTTCGGTATTCATAATGGTAGTCCTTTATAAAAACCTGGAAACACGTCCATGCAAATATTCCGGAAAAAATACCACGCTCATAATATTCTTAGGTGGCACAATAAATGTCATAAGATTAAAAATAATTTCATTACGGACAAAAAGTCAGAATCACAATTGTGTCTTCCAACGAACGACATGGAGAGCAGCCATCGCGCGTTAAGGCAATACCATATGTAACGGCCGGGGAAAATTCATCCGAATGAATATGCATCTTTCGTTAAGCGAGGCTTCCCGCACAAGCCTTCGATATAATCTCCTAAAATCACGTTAAGGAATACCGAGAATGCGAATGTTCTTTTCAACATTTCTCGAAAAGCACCGGGTTCGCGAGACCGAGCGAATGTATCAAAATGGAATTTTATTGAGCTTTCCGTAGACGCGTAGTTACACCGCAAGAAACGAGAGGGTCGATGATCTTTCCAATCAATAGGTACACACAATTAATGTCCTATAAACTAAACATACACTTACATTAAGTACGACGAAAATATACTATACTCGCATATCCGGATATAGAGACTATTTTGTGGTTGTTAGAATTTAAGAATATAATCGATTAAGATGGATATTTCGAGAAATTCGAAGAAATTAGAAAAGCTACAACCACACCATTAACAGCGATCACTTTCACGTAATGCCAACTGTGCTGAAAATTCACCATTTCATAACAAGCGCAAACGAAAAAAAACCAACACAAACACCAAATTTCAAACTAAATAATCTTTGTAAACCATAAACCATCATGACCATTATGAAATTTCGCGCAGAACTCTCAGATTTCAAGTTAATTTACAATGTCCTACGTTCCATTTCGTTTAAGGAAGTATGTCTCCATATTCTATGAACTATACTGAAATAAAATTTGGTTTTCGATATTTCAAATACAGCATGCGATCATTCACCCCATGGAGGAAGGTTTAAAAGTTACCGTAGAAGAAATGAGATGTGTCGAAACCTCTGCGTATATTCCAGCTTGTTTATTTAGCTCGTACTACATCGACACAACGGAAGACATCAAATTCAAAATCAGCCTAAAAGTATTAACCGAGTGCTTGCATATATACGGGGATGATAGCTCGTCGAGCCTTAAATTATCATATCGAAACTTAGGTGCACCTCTGTGTTTAGTTTTGAAGCATAACGAGGAAAATATTTCCGTGGATTGTGAAATACAAACGATGAATGCTGACGAATTCTTCGAGTTAAGTCTATCCGATGAGTGCAGTTCAAATAAAATTATGTTACATGCGAATGGTTTAACGGAAATTTTCAATGAACTCGATCCTACATCGGATGATTTTCAAATATCAATAAATCCTAACCCGCCGTATCTTAGAATAACAACTACGAGTACAATGGTAAGCTCGTACATAATTCTCAGTTTTGTATAATTGATTTGTGTATCATTTCAGGGCGACTCGGTAATAGATATATCTAAGAATTCTGATATGGTGACATTGTATGAATGTAGTAAAGCTACAGTTTCTACCTATGCTTTTAGCAATATCAAGCAGATTCTAAAAGTGTTGAATCTTGCAAGTGAAGTTTCTATATCGACTGGTGAAACGGGTCTTCTTGGAATACAGTTCGTTATTAATGTAAATGATAGTCAAATAAATGTAGAATATTATGTAACTGCGTTAATTGATTAATAAATTTTATTTATGCATAATTTAGTTCTATGTTCAAAAATCTAATTTGCTGTGTTGTCCAATCAAATTTGGCCCCATTCAGCTAAGCACGTATTAAAAAGTAAAATAACTAACATTCAGTTTATTGCTGCATAACGATTTGTGAAATATTGTAAATTTGGGAATTGAGTTTAAATAATAAAAATAGAAAAATAAACAAATTACGAACTCGTGGAATAGAGATGGCCAAGGCAGGTGAAATTATACTTTTCTGCAGCAACTAGACAGACTCCTGTCTATTCATCTCATAAGAAGGGGTTCGTATTGCCTATTGTTTTCCCCGAGAGTTGACAAAACACGAGCCTGTCTAGTAGCAAAAAAGGTATAATTTCACCTGCCTTTATCATCTCTACTCATCAATGAGATGAGCAAAGTAGGGAAAAATTAGCAGAGACTAGACATCTCGTGTTTATTCGTCTCATGAGAATGGGTTCATATTGCTTACTGGTTACTCCGAGAGTCGCCAAAACACGAGTCTGTCTAGTCTCTGCAAAAGATAATTACATTCCCCTCCGTTGCTCATCTCTAGAGCACAACATTCTCGTTTGCCTTCCAGTGGTGTTTAATCGCGAGACGTTGGAGGCATACAGAGCTGCTTCGTTACATCTGCACTTCCCATGATGTGTGTTATGTGTAATACATAAATCTACCGTGAAATTTTAAAAATGTTTGCAGGATATTAAAGCGATAAGCAATTAAAAATCATTTGTTCTTTCAAAAAATATATTTACAAAACAGAAAATACATTAAGTGGACAATTCAGAAACTATTTACTTTGACTAAAACGTATTTTAAATAAAACTAACAGAAATCATTTTTCAAATACTTCATAATTAAAACGATTCTCTTATTCCATGACCTTACTTGCTTATAAATAACTTTCATTTTTATTGTACCACCAAAGCTCTAACATCCCTAAGTCATTTCGGAATGATGACGATAACTGAAAATGTGGTTCGAAGAATCTTGTATTATTGTCTACTTGAATTGCTTTATCTAGTTAAGTGGGAAATCAGTTATTTTTTATGTCCTAATTCTTCTGACTTTTTGGTAGCTGCTTCTATAGCATTCATTATTGCTACTCTAACACCACCGGTTTCCAATGCATGAATTCCGGTGATGGTGGTTCCTCCAGGCGAACATACCTCATCTTTTAATACTCCAGTGTGCTTTTCAGTTTCTAGTACCATTTTAGCGGCACCAAGAACAGTCTGTGCTGCGAAACTAGTAGCCATCGTTCTTGGAATACCCATTTTAACGCCACCATCAGACATTGCTTCAATTATAAGGTATATCTAAAACATGTGTAATAAAGTAAAAGTCAATATAACAGACTGATCAATATTACAAAAGCAGGGCCACTCCCGGCTAATCCACCAACGGCATCTATCATGGATTCTGGTACTAACTGGCATATACCCGATAATTCCAATATTGTTTTTACTAGAACGGTATCAAAATCTGTAGCTTGTTGTCCCGGACAATATACTGAACAGCCTTCTCCAACCATCATTGGGGTATTCGGCATAACTCGTATAACACGAGATCCTTCCAAGCTTGACAATATCTGTAAAACAGAAGAATTGATTTCTTTCAGTATTTTCTGTATTGCCCCATTTATAGCAATGCTTACGTTTTCTAATGATTCTAATTTAACACCGGCTAAGATAGAAACGAATAGTTTATTTGCAGCTTTGCTAGGCGTATCTAACGTATCGTAGATATTTGCAACTGCAGCTGCTAATATATGCGGTTTAACGGCGAGAAATATTATATCTGCTTCTTCGGCAACTTTTCCATTCCCGAATGATACATGTGCACCTTTTTTCTTCCATGACTCCAATTTATCTTCGTGAGGACCTGATACGTATATTTGCGAATAACGAACACCTAGAATATTTCGTTTGCTTTTAAAGTCTAATATGTTCTTTATATATTTAATACTACCTTTCCTTACAAGGGCTTCGCATATTGCTGTGCCCATATTTCCACCTCCTATAAAGCCTATGTTGCATTGTTTCAAGTAATCCATGTTACGTCTCTTCGATTAATACTGCAGTCAATTAATCTGAATCAATAGATTTTTATGTGATTCCCTATGTACGTACTTACAAGATGTACTTTAACCATTGGTCTCTGATTCAGCGCTTCTTGTGAAATCAATTCTTGAAAATTATTTTATAGGTTACGTTTGTATAAAATAAAAATTATAAAAATTCTGAATGTTTTATAAGCATGATGTAGTTCAAGTAGAATTGTAGAATAAAAATAAATTAATGAATATTGAAAAAAGCAAATTTAAAAAATTTTTATGTGATATTGAATGCTTCAGCGTTTAGTTGAAGAATTATAAAGGTTTCACTTAAAAAAAGAACAGCTTATAGAGCGTTTCAAATCTATTTTTTCATTTAATTTTAATTCAACAAGGGTTCACAGAAATGCAGAGACTGACCTTTCAGAATGATTCTATAATTATTCGTTCGCAGCTTGCAATGCCTTTGCAATGCGCATCTAGATCACAACTCCATTAAACGATCCGATGTTGTGAACCTAAAGCATACCCATTCTAAATTTACATTTAATTAACGATGAGATTCTTACGGCGATATTTGATAGAAAATCCTTTCAGGTAAATAATCACTCTTACACCTTACGTTAAATTCGATGCGAATCTGTACGTAGTGTTTTGAATTATTTAATATAGTTGTGCAATTCCAAAATTATTTTGCAGAATTCAAAAACGTACGATCGCCCTAAACGCGTTCTATTCGCAGAAAAATGAAGAGACGATTGAGAAAATCTCGCAACAAATTGGTTTTATTGGCGATGGAAATATGGCCAAGGCTATATGTAGGGGTATTGTAAATAAAGGCGAGTATGTTTGTGGTTTTGATTTACATAATATTTGCAAAATTTCATGCATTGAAATTGGAATTCAGACGTTAATTTTACACATTTACTAATAAAGCGCTAAGTATATTCACATTTCGCGCTCATTAATTAAGGAGGACCGTTGTATCTACACCATGCTCCAAAAATAATTCACCAATCAATAATACAGGGCAACAAAAAACTTTTTTTTCGATTGCCAAAGAAAAACAACACATAAGTATCGGCACCCTCCGCACCACGCAAGTTTAATTTATTATATAGTAATATAATAATTAGTGCGGGACGGCCGTTTCGAGGACACGAATGGTCCTCATCATCAACCGGTGACCGAATGATGTGAGAAAAAACTTTTTTTTAAAACTAAACATGCATGTACTATCCCTACTTCTTAGAATAGATATTCTTTACAAGTGCTTATTTCTATCTCCTGCACGCCTTGAAGCTACGACGTGCGAAAAATAACATGCATGAACTATCCCTTCTTCCGAGAAGAAATATTGTTTTACAAGTGCCTATTCTACCCTCTACGCGTCTTAAACTACGACATGCGAAAATCACGGTCAGATAGACGGGAAGATCTCTTTTATGACCCAAAATATAAACAAGTGCCAGCCTACTGCAGAAGGTCAAAAGGGACAGAGTACGACAACGGTCCGTTTTCTCTGTTCGTCAGATTTTTATTACTTTTTATGTAAATGGTCTCGTACGCATCTAATTCTCGCGGCGACGTTACGTTTTTAATCAATTTTAAGTCTTCTAATTTAATACTATGCCCGGTTTCATTTATATGTTGCGCCACACTCGACGCGTCCAATCTGCCGTAGCGATAATTTCTTATATGTTCTTTGAATCTAGTTTCTATCGCTCTTTCTGTTTGACCAATATAGGCTTTATTACAGTGACTGCATTCAATTTTATAAATACCCGACCTTTCTCCCATTTTCGGTTTATCTTTAGGATTACCGAGAAGATTTTTAAGTGTGTTGCGCGAACCGAAGCATACGTTCATATCTTGACTCTTCGAAACCTTACTCGCGCCTTTCGATATGCTGTGAAAGGGGAGTTTCACGAATTTTTTACTATTAGTTTCTACCGGGGTTAAGGTCGTGGAATTTCTTACGTAAAGCCTATGCTGGACTTTCTCAAGCATGCGATCGACTTCTATAGAAGAGTAACCGTTATAAATAGCTACGTTTTTTATGAATTTAAGTTCTCTGTTAAATTTATTTCTACTTAGAGGGAATTTAACCAATCTATTTATTAAGAAGCTAATCGCGGGCATATTGTGTTGTCCACGCTGGTTAGAATCGCTCATAATGTACCTATTAGTGTTGGTTTCCTTTCTATAGATGTCAATTTCCAGTTTATTATGATACTTATGTGTTGTTTACCATACTACGCCACAGTCCTTGCTATCATTATTGATTGCCAAAGATGTTTATACGATTTCATATCAATTTACATTTCTACTAATCGGCTCTAGTTTTTGAAATAATGTATAACAACTAAGTTTTTATTTTATTCTATACCTTGTCACAATAACAGGGAGAGTAATTCAAATTTTTCGCGCAAAAATTAAGTGCTTCCATTAGCTCTGATCAAACACGACTTCCGTACAAACAATATCATAACGGAAGTTGTCGTCGGCCATCTTTAGTGTTTGCTATAACTTGTCAACGTATCGCTAACTGTGTTTTGCATGAAATGTTGAAATAATTTCTATCTATTCGTTTATTAATGTAGTAAGTACTTTACGCACAAAATATTTATTTTTTTTTCTTATTTGCAAAAGTAAAGCAAACTAGCTGCTGTCTTCTATCCGTTTTGTTCGGAATAGTCGTATTTCATTATATTGTATGCGTGTGAACCGTTCTGCTTCCGCTACTCTTCCTGTTTTTGAGACATAGTATAGTTAGAACGGCATTTGTTAGTGGTCAATTGATAAACGAGGTTTGCCGGCTTTTCCCGACATATCGCAACATGTTTTCACGCGCAGTATGTATCGCGCTGATACCGTCGAAATGACGTAGCACCTTAAGGCTCTCATTGGCTGAGAGTATCTTGGACATGTATCAGCGGATATAGTTGCTTAGAGAGTACTGTGGAAGAAGGAAGTTCGCATAAATATGAGTTTGTCTAGAAGAGCTTGTCTTATCCATCTAGATGTATTCTCTTCCGTGGTATAATCTTCTGGTACCACGGAAAAACAAAAGCAAAATATTAACGATTTTGTAAAGAAGGCGGCACATGGAAAATAGGAAGTCCTGGGTTCCCCATTAAGCATGTAAAACGTGTGGAATCCCTACGGCAATGGATAATATGAAAGAAAAAAAGCTTAAACTTTGTTTTTATGGTGTAGATAGAACAAAAAAAAACGTCATTTGTTTTTTGTATTGTGAGTGTGAAAGGCTTTAATCGCTACAAGAAATAGAAATGGGAATATCCTGATTTAGAGTCAGCAAGACGACCACTACCACATGATGAAAATATACCTATACCAGTTTACACATCACAACCCCTGCTTTCGTTGTCAGATGTGGAAATGCTCACTCATAGCCTAGTACAACTGCTACAGAAACTATCAGTGAAAGTTAATATAATAACAGTTTGCCAAGCCCACAGTTTACTTAGGCGGAGCTAAATGATTTGATACGTGATCTATCAAAAAAAACGTCATCTGAACTTTTAGCATCCAGATTGAAAGAAGAAAACTTACTTAAGCCCGGAGTGATAATAACAGATTATAGAACAATTCTTCCATACGTCAAAAATGCAAATGAAGAATTTGTGTGCTGTGACATTCCAAGACTTCTTTTAAAAATGGGTTTACCCAAGATTGGTGACTTTTTATTGATGGTTCTACAAGAAGCTTGAAAGATGTTCTATTGCATAATGGAAATCGTCATGCATCCGTCCCAGTTGCCCACTCAACGAAGGTCAAAGAAGAATACGAAAATTTGAAGTTGTTTTTGCAGAAAATTCAAATCAAGAGCATTAATGGCCTGTTCGCGTTGATTTAAAGGCGCTGAATTTTTTGCTTGGGCAGCACCAAGTACGCTGGTTTTATCTGTATGTGGGATAGTAGAGCAAAGCAAGATCGTTGGACGAAAAGAAATGGTTACTTGGGTACTAATGGACACTAAAAATTAACTGTAGGTGAAGCGAACATCATAAACGAGCCTTGACAGGAATAAAATTATTTCGTTTCTACTTCACATAAAGCTGGGGCTCATGAAACAATTTGTTAAAGCCTTAAAGAAGGGCGAATGCTTTAAATATATTTGTAGATCGTTCCCCAAAGTAACTTTAGAAAAATTAAAGTCTGGGATTTTTGATGGTCCTCAAAATTGCAAGCTCATTAACGACTTGAATTTCCCAAAAGCCCCGACTGATGTTGAAGCTTCTGCTTGGTGCTCTTTGGTGACTGTGCTTAGGAACTTCTTGGGTAACAATAAGGTAGAACTCGTACGAAATATGCTGGTTAATTTTAAGAGAATGGGTGCTATATATGAGCATTAAATTATACTTTCTGATTAATCACTTGCGACAGATTTCGGGAAAACCTCGGTGAATTTACTGAAGAACAAGGCGAGCGATTCCATCAAGACACAAAGCCAATGAAGCAGAGGTATCAAGGAGGGTGGGATACACATCATAAATAATTATATTGTATAATTATAATTTGAGGTATTTTTCGCTCGTCTGCCAATATTTTTTTTTCTTCATACCTTTTCAAAAAAAAAGCATTATCATAAAAATTAGAGCCAGTATGATAAAACTGTTAGCAAATATAAAATATTCAACACTAAGTTACCCTGACACTGCGTTAATAACGGAAATAAAATCACTTGGCCAGTGCAATCAATTCTTACACATCATCACACATAAGATAATTGATCGCTTTCTCTTTACCGCTGTATATTAAATATATTTGGTAGACGCACTAAGGTTTATTTTTATTAAGTAATATGCACTAAAACAAACGATTATTTAATTAAATTTGCTAATTTATCTTTAGAATACCGCTTTATGCTAGCATTTTAAATATTATTATTGTAGGACTAATATCTTATTCTCAAGTATATGTATCAAGCCCATATATTAAAAATTTAGATGCATGGAAACAATATGGGGCAAGAATTAGCACTGACAATAGTAAAGTTGCTGTTAACACAGACATAATCTTCCTAGCAGTAAAACCACATATTTTACATCAAGCTATCGATACCATTTGCAAAAGCGAAAATTTCGAAAAAATTAAGAACAAATTATTTGTATCTATATTAGCTGGTATCACGCTGGAGATGTTGGAATCAGTAATTATGCTTTGGATATCTCATTATCAAGAAGAGTCCTATTTATTTCTCTCTCCCACAGTTATTAAGTAAGTTCCCAGGCTCTAGAGTGATCCGGGTCATGCCAAATACTCCTATGATGATCGGAGAAGGTTGCACTGCGTT
The DNA here is from genome assembly GCA_902655005.2 of Marronus borbonicus. Taxonomy (NCBI): domain Eukaryota; kingdom Metazoa; phylum Arthropoda; class Insecta; order Coleoptera; family Scarabaeidae; genus Marronus; species Marronus borbonicus. Next base: position 11,610,319 of record LR737387.1, read on the forward strand.
CTGTCCTGGTAAAACCGTCTCTCCAGAAGACATATCGCTTGTTAAGCGGATATTAGAGGTCTCGGGAGTTTGTGAGATGGTCCCGGAAAATATGCTTAACGCGGTCACTGCTTTATCTGGAGGCGGTCCATCGTTCGTAAGTGAACGTTTACAATTCTTAGCGCTTAAGTGAATTAAACTTGCTTAGGTGTATCTGATAATCGAAGCATTGTCTGATGGCGGTGTTAAAATGGGTTTACACAGAGAAATGGCGACTAAATTTGCTATACAAACAGTATTAGGAGCTGCTAAGATGGTAAAACTTACTGGTAAACACACGGGCGCTTTAAAAGACGAAGTTTGTTCGGCTGGAGGTTCAACCATAACCGGAATGCATGCGTTAGAGAAGGCCGGAGTTAGGTAAGTTTATTTTAGAGAGGAAATGTATCGTACGAACTAAATCGATTTTTAATTTAGAGGTGCGATTATCGATGCAGTAGAAGCAGCTGCTAGAAGAGCGTCAGAGTTAGGAAAATCGAAGAAGATTTAATGTTACGGCGACAATGTGTATTTAGGACGATATTCTACTTAATACTTCTCTATTCAAAAGTATTTCAAATGCAAACTTGCAAATGCTTATATAATTTAGTAAATAAGACGTTTTCAAGGATAAATTTTTACAACCATTTAGACTAACTAAATTTAAGAGTTACTTCTTCTTTAAACTTTGCGAACAGCACGACATTGATGTGAGCACGTGATAGCACGAGAGGAAGACTAGTGTACAATAGCCCCGACTTCATAATATGATTTAATTTAGGATTTAAGTAGCATGTATTTTGATTTAGATGTAAGTTAGGCATAAAATAATATTTTTGGATATGAAATTGAAAATAAAAATCAATGGAGCGTCGGTGACTGACTGGTTGGGATAGCCATTTGATTCAAGGGACGCGGGTTCAAATCTCGCTCGGAACTATTGGCGTTTAAATGAATCGAAGTATGTCTCGAATACGGAAATAAAACCATGTGTCCTTGTCGTGCTTATTTGGGATTTAAAAAATACTGCTTTATTTAGAAAATATGAAGTTAGGAGGTTCTGCTGTGTCGCCGACGATATTTTAATTTATATTGTTCTGACAATGGGGCTGCTTTTCTTACTCTGTATGTAACTATGAAGGATATCGTAATTGTTATTCAACTGTTACTTGAGCATTCTTTTTTTTTCAAATAGAACGCTAGAGTCAAAATGGTTGTAGAAAGTTTCGCTTGCAGCATATTTTTTCGCACTTAAAATGGTTTCCTTGTTTAAAGAATACTTGTATTCTCTTGTATCTGTGGTTGAATACTCAAATGAATCACTGTGCATTAAGCTATTAAATCTAATAACTTATTTTTGATGTCTTATATTTCCGCGTGATCTTTGGAGTCTTGTATGTACCTACAATTTTCTAAATAAACGGAATGGTTATCTTTTTCTTCTTTTCTCATTTCATTTCACCATCTAAAAAAGTCTATCTTTAAATTAATGCTATATTTTACATATATGTACATGTATAAAGTTATTTACAAAAATTAATTAAACAATTGAAATAACATAATCTAACTTAAGACGTAGAAGAAGATTGTTGAGGTTCGCCAAAGGCCGCATACTCTACACAACGTGAAGGATCCGTTGGGAAATATTCTTGGCATTTAGTCATTAACCTCTTAAGAGCTTGTATATACTTTCTTTGAGTCTCATCGTTCATCACGTGAGCTACGTTTTTTGAGAATATCTTTTCACGACCGGTACGTGCGTGGATGCCAACCATGGTAACACCGATTGGCCAGGGGGCGTTACCAATTGCCATTTGTAAATATGCATCGCTCGCCTGTAAATTTGATGAAGACTTACAATATCATAGGTTTAAATGCAAGAAATACAATAATATTTTTGTTGTTATACTCCTTGCATTGATAAAAATCAATATAGAATATACAAATACCTTTAAATAATTGCGATTTAGCAGATGCTGTACTATCTCTGTTAAACTATCCGATATATCTTCTGGTAGAGTATAGGTTTTCAATTTTTTCAACAGAGGCTTAAAGTAGACCTTCGTTTGGGTGTATATGGCTCCGGCAAGTTTACCTCTTGTCCCTCTTTTTTCTTCAGAGTGTCTATTTTGTAGGCGGTCATTCCATATTTTTAACATGAACTGGAAAGGATTAATGATGTGTATTAATTGTAATTTCCGTGCGCTTCACGAAATTAGCAGAGACTAGACAGACTCGTGTTTTGTCGACTCTCGGGGAAACCAGTAGGCAATACGAACCCATTCTCATGAGACTAATAAACACGAGTCTGTCTAGTCCCTGCTAATTTCAATTGCTTTTCATCTTTAAGATAATGTTTTAATAATGTAGTCACTACAATACTTTTATTTTAATTTATAACTTGGCAAATAATTTGACCAATTAACTACTTTACTGCAGTACGTCGGTGTAAAACATATTATATGCATTATGATTATTTAGACTGGAGAATCGTGGACATGGAACGTTAAAGTTCCATTTAATTGTTTTTTTATGTTAAAGAAAATATAAATAATAAATTTGTGACGTCATGAAATATCGCAGATAAGGAAAGATTAAAATAAAACGATAAACGAGATAAATTATTGTTGTTCGTAACGTTGTTTAAAGTGAAAGTAGATGTAAATATCTAACCATGAGCGATCCACATGCAGCTATATTAATAGGACCATTTTTGGCGATCTTGACCGTGCTTGTAATCGTTTTGGTGGCTTTCGAAGTTAGAAAGAAACGAATACGAAAATGCATGGACGAAGGTAAATGGCGTACTGATATTCTTGCGGGCAGTTTACGGATAATAATAATTCTTTTTTAGGCTACCAATTTGTTATCAGTAGAGATGGACGTATTATAGCGCAAATTCTACCTACCGGACATGTAAATGGTAAATTTTACCGCCAACAAATTAACAGAACTCTTCAATCTTTTAATTGTTTATATTCTAGGTACAGATCCAAGGTTTTAAACATGCTACATTGTAAATATATTAATATTAGATAGTTATAGATTTTATAACATGTCCCTAAAAATAATATAATTAAACAAAGTTCTTTAATGTAAATAACAAAGAAAATATTTCTATTAAAATTCCATTTTAAACTTCGGACTGTTAGTGATTTCGAATGTGTGTCTAATAACCGAGGTATGCACTATGCTTAAGAAAAATGAATTGATTTGCCAAGATGTGAGATTAGATAAACATTAACCAAATCACCGATAATAATCTTTCTATTTAATATTCGCAAAATCAAAAAAATATTTGCATAAGCATAATTTTGCTCAAATCATGTAAAAATTTTCACAACAAAAGGTGCAGCAAATTCCAACGTCTGATGGCTGTATTTGGGGATGATTGACGGCCAAAATTGTTTAAGCATGGTCGAAAATCACTGGATAATCATCCCCGTCCAGGTCAGCCTGTCGACGTGACCACTTCCGATGTTATTGAAGTGTTTGGTACTGAAGGATGCAAGATTAAAGAAGCGCTTTATTAGCAGCAGAAGTTTCACAAACGGCAGTATTCAGAATTCTACAAGAAAACTTGGGAATGACGGAAGTGCGAGATGGGCTTCACGAATGCGTTCACCATACCAAATGCGTATCCGGAGAGAGATATGTGATCAATTATTGGCGCTTGTTGGAGGCGAACTAGATTTAATTAGTCATCGGAAATGAAACCTGGGTCTATCATTTTGACCCCGAGTTAAAACAAGAATCAATGCAGTGGCAGCTCCAACCCTCCAAAGAAGTTTAAAGTCAGCGCTTCTGTGGGAAAGATAGCGGCAACTACTTTTTGGGATGCTGATGGAATTTTAATGATTAATTATCTAAATGAGAGTAGTACAGTAGCAGGCAAGCCTAATGCATCGCCTCAGAGATTTTATTAAAGTGAAAAGGCGCGGAAAACTGACGCAAGGTGCCCTGTTGCTCCACGACAATGCACCAGTCCGTAAATCAAGACTTCCAAAAGCTGCCATTGCGGAATGTGGTTTCATACAAATTTACCATCCACCTTGTAGTCCAGATCTAGCTCCCTGTGACTATTTTTTATATTATTTTCCTTGTTATAGATGTCTACTTCTAGTTTTTTGTTGTTTCTAATTGCTAAACTATTCAGGAATGGGAGTTAGTTGTTCACTTCTTCTTCAACACGAGTTTTGAATTGAGCATCGCGAGGTATTCTGGTACAGAGCTGTTTTTAGCGTAAAAAAAATGTCGTCTAGATACCAACCCGCTCTCCCCATGGATTTGCCATTGTCGCACCTTCTACTTGTTCATAATACTTGCAATCTATTTGAAATCGATTTTGCTTCATACAAAGTGAACCTTTTGTAGTATTCTGCAATTTTGACGTTATTAAGGGTTAATAACTCTACTACGACTAAATAATAATAAAAAAATATATTACTAGACATCCTTTTTATCTGTAGCGTTTAGCTCTTTTTAGAAAGTGTTACAATTTTTATGAAATGATAAATTTGTTGTTTTGACTATCCAGTTTAATGTATATTTCGCGAATATTCTCATATACCCGATGGCTTAAAAGCTTTAAAATATTGGCTATCTCACCGTAATAAATCTAAAACGGAAGATTGCGAAAAATTAACATCTAAATCATCATCTGATAAACCAATACTATCCGTTGATGAATGTGATTCACCGTTTAAATAATTGCAAGGACTTTTCTTGCAAGTGACGAAAATACATAAAGATAAAAAGTTGTCCTGAAATATTCTTTATTTATTGTTTAGATAACCGCGTACGTCCATTGTACGTATTACATTTATTGCTGTAAGCATTTCGCATTTAGACGTACGTAAGTATTAAACGAGATCACAGCTATTTCCATTTTACATTTTACCTATTGTACGCAAATGGGAGGATGATGTTTTGAAAACTAATCGTACAATTGATAGCTAGGAGATTAGATAAGCTAAAATTATAATGAGCATTTGCGAAACCACAATAGAGTGGCGTCGTTGATGTAGTTTTAACGGCGACAAAATGAATTTGTATACAGCGTTAGCTATTTGTGCACCTATGACAATAGTCGCTATAATTTCTGTTACTGTGTATATAAGAATATCGACGCAAAAACTCTACGATGAAATGAGAAGACGCGGTAAGATTTTCTTTGTGTATTTGCGCAATAAGTGACGAAACGTCTTTATCTCTTTAAGGATTATTGTTGGATGCTTTACCAATGATCGTTCCATATAATATTTTACCCGAAGAAGGATTGCGTTCACCAATAACAGGTAGGAATAGTTCAGTAAATATACAGGGTGAGTTATCTCAATGGACTCGGAAGATAATGCCTTTGTGAAGGGAATTTTTCAAAACACATAGTTTAAAATTATATTGGAACCTATAGAGAGTCTCACAATTTATTAGCTACCAAAAGTTGTACTCCTTTTAAATGGTTCATGCTGTATATTATCGCATTTTTGCAAACCTTGTTGGTATGGCGCCCGAGAGGCGAAGGTTCGAAGCTAAACATTAGTACATAGTCTAAAATCAACCAATTTTTCCCCAAGAGATAACTCAACTTGTACTTGTATTAAATCTTATATTTATTTCTGAATTTCAGGGTTACCACCACCTCCACCATATACCGTAACTCCTAACCCACCAGCATATAAACCATAGTACACTATGATATAAGTACAAAGTATACTTGCAATAGATTAGTAGATGAATTATGTAAGCTGCAGATGAATTTAATTTTTGAAATTTAATAACCACTCAAACATTTTCTAGGTACAAACTTTGATAAAGGAAGCCATCCTGTATATATTAACTAATTATAAATCCTGAAAACATCAAAATGTTACCAAACGAGTATCCAATTATTTTTAAATAAATAATACAGATGTAGATTACCACCAGAAACAAATTAAAATCTTTCAAACAGAGAAAAACTAAACTAACTAAAAACATTGTAATTAACTCATACCTCAATAAATTTTGTTATAACATTCATATCATGTTCTCGATTGCCACAACCCATCTTCTTAGCCATTTCTTTAATATCATCATATGTAGTATCCGCTTCACTATCTGTCTTATGTTCCGTCTCGCCTTCTCGTCTACCTTCACCAGCTGATGCTAGTAATTCTTCCAAATAAGCTTCATCGACTTGTTCCATAGCTTCTTGAAAATCATTACGGAAACCCTAATATAAATAGTATTGACGTTAATTTCATTTGAACTAGTGCGATGATGAAATCTGTTTACCCTGTTAATTTCCGGTTCTAATATCTCACAATGCCTTAATCTTTTGAATGAATCCAACTCAGATTCTCCAAATAGGAAAATAGGTTCACCGCGCTCTCTCAGCCTGGTAATAACTTCATGTCGAGGTAATATATGTTCAGGAGTCTCATCCTCGGGTAATGTAGCTGAAAGTAATGATAATTAGTATACTGATGGAAGGGAGTAAGCATAATTTAGTGAATACCTCGAGGTATGTTCTTCGCCTTATTATTTTGGACGGGATGAACGACACCGTATTTTTGCCTATATTCTGCTAGTTCTTTAGCAACTAAATCAGCTCTTTTAAAATATTTTTTATCGGATGCCTGTAAGATTGATAACTCATAGATGTAAATAATTGTAACATGAGCATAAATAGGAAAATTAGGCAAAAGCTCGTTACTTACTAGTAGGTTTTTTTCTTCTAATTGTTTTCGTTTTCTAGCTATTTCTGCTTTTAGTACATCCATGTTTAGTTCAGTTAAATAACGAAAGTTGCATTTGCTTTTCTATATTCTTCATTTATATGCGAAAACATCAAAACAAACGTGAAAATCTCAAATCCATAACACATAATAAACATATAAGTGAATATAGCCGATGAGAATTCTATAGAATCACTTGAAATGAGACAATAACTTAAAATATAAAAAATTCCTAAATTTATAGCTAGTATATTATAGTTCGAAAGTTATATTAATTCCTTATTGGAGATCTAATATAATATTTGATTCAATAAATGAATTATTTTATTGAATAATATTGCCGATAATTTTATTATATAATGTATTTGGTAGTTTGACAGCACATTTTATGCACGTGGTTTATACAGCTGTTCAGTCTTTTTTGACAAGTGACAGGACGAAAATCATTTTATTCATTTCGTTTCTCACAAATTTTATAGTTTTTTTTTAAAGCAACTAATAGTTTTAAACTTAAGTAGCAACATGTCGAAACGAAAAGGGAACAAGAAAAATCAAGCGCTAGACGATTTTGAGGAAAGTAAGCCGGTAGAGACCAAAAGTAAGTCAGCAAAAGCAAAATCGAAAAAAGGGAAGAACAGAAACGATGGCGACTACAGCGATGATGAAAGACAAGTGGAAATCAACTTAAAAGATGTGTCCGATGAAGAAAAATCGAAGGAGGTAAAACATGTAACAAAAAGTAATAAGACTAAAGGTAAAAAAGGCAAGAAAATTGATGATGATTGGAGCGATAAAGAAGAAAAGAAAGTTGAAATTGATCTCCCTAACGTATCCGAGGATGAAATGGTTGCAGTAGTGGTTAAAAAAAGTTCAAAGAAAGGTATTCTTTTATCAAGTTTTAAAGTAAATGTATTAGTTGTTTTTTCTTTTAGCTAAAAAGAAAGCTAAAGTACAGTCTGATGAAGATGCTTCTGAAGAAGAAATTGAAGAAGTATCGAATAAACAGAAAAAGAATAAAGGTATTTTCTATCTAAACTTTAAAAAAATTTCTACATTATAGTTTCTATTTAGGTAAGAAGAAAGCTAAAGGTGCTGGCGATTCTGATGATGAGGACCAAAAGCAATCTCAAAAACAAAATGCATCGAAGAACAAAGAATCCAAAGCTCAACAAAATAAGAAGCATTTGGACAAAGATGAGAATAGTTGTAGTGAAGACGATGTAAATGGTTTAGGTAAAACAATCTTCCTATTTTTCATATTTATTTGATATTATAATTAGGGTTTTGTGTAATTTTTCAGTTGAAGAACCAACCATAAAAGAAGAAAAAAAGTCATCAAAAGAAGATTTGGATGATGACGAATTAATGAAGAAAATGGAAAATGTTGATATAAAGCAGAGCGAAGAGTCATCTGACATTCCGAATGAAGCAATAGAAATGGAAAAGAAACTAACACATAAAGAAAAGAAAAAATTGAAGAAGCAACAGGAATACGAGAAACAAATGGAATTGATGTTGAAGAAAGGGGGCCAAGGACATTCAGAATTAGATGCTAACTTCACAGTATCACAATCGCAAAAATCTATTGGCCAGATGGCAGCACTAGAAAATGCCGTTGATATAAAAGTTGAAAATTTCAGTATCGCAGCGAAAGGAAAGGATCTATTCGTCAATGCTAACTTGTTGATTGCCAACGGACGACATTACGGTCTCGTTGGTCCAAATGGGTAATAATATATGATAATATGCTCTGAAGGTTGAGACGTTTGTAAAGACAGGATCTATAACCTGTTAAAATAAATGCCTCAATTTTGAAATCACCCCCCATAGTTTGCTTTACCAAAATTATTAATTTATACATTACGCAAAGGTATATTGGTTCCTATTTTTACTTTTAGGCATGGTAAAACTACTCTTTTAAGACATGTAGCTCAACGAGCTTTTGCCATTCCACCAAACATCGATATATTGTACTGCGAACAAGAAATCGTTGCAGATGCTCTAACGGCTGTGGAATCCGTATTGAAAGCTGACGTAAAAAGAACTGAATTATTAGAAGAATGTAAGAAATTAGAAGAATCAGCGAATAGCGGCCATTTAGAAGTTCAAGATAGGTTAAATGAAGTTTATAGTGAATTAAAGGCAATTGGTGCAGACTCAGCAGAACCACGTGCCAGGAGAATCTTAGCCGGTTTAGGTTTCTCGAAAGAAATGCAAGTAAGTTAGATATTCAATGCCTTCTACAATTCTAGGTACTTAATTTTACTTTATTGTAGGATAGAGCAACGAAACACTTCTCCGGTGGTTGGCGTATGAGAGTTTCCTTGGCTAGAGCTCTCTTTATCGAACCTACTTTATTGCTACTTGATGAACCCACGAATCACTTAGATTTAAATGCTGTTATTTGGTTAGATAAGTAAGTGCTTATAGACTTTATATTTCGCATAGCATTAAATTTATTTTTATCCCCGCTTTAGTTATTTACAAGCTTGGAAAAAGACTTTACTAATCGTTTCTCACGATCAATCATTCTTAGATAATGTTTGCAACGAAATTATACACCTGGATCAGTGTAAATTGTATTATTACAAGGGTAATTATTCCATGTTTAAGAAAATGTTTGTTCAGAAAAGAAAAGAAATGATCAAGGAGTATGAAAAGCAAGAAAGGAAGTTAAAGGAGATGAAAGCGCATGGATCTTCGAAAAAGCAAGCTGTTAGTCTGTTGCTCTTCCTTCTGTTGTCACATTTAAATACATCTTATTTGCAGGAGAAGAAACAGAAGGAAGCCTTAACTCGTAAACAAGAAAAAAATAGGACGAAGATACAAAAACAAGAGGAAGAAATTCAAACTACAGAGTTATTGCAAAAACCGAAGGATTATATTGTAAAGTTTTCTTTTCCAGAACCACCTCCTTTACAGCCTCCAATTTTGGGTTTACACAGTAAGCATTATGTAATACGATAATTACGGCACTACATCTTTTCTTAATTATAGATGTAACTTTTTCGTATCCAAATCAGAAATCACTGTTTATCGAAACAGATTTTGGTATTGATTTATCCAGCAGAGTAGCAATAGTCGGTCCAAACGGTGTTGGAAAATCAACTTTCTTGAAATTGTTAACAGGAGATTTGCAACCCCTTAAAGGTGAACTCGGAAAGAATTATAGATTGGTAAGAATTTAAACAGAAGCTAATTTAACCAAACATTTCCTATCGTCCCCTGTAATTTTAGAGAATAGGTAGGTTCGATCAGCATTCTGGAGAACATCTTACGGCTGAAGAAACCCCATCGGAATACTTAATGCGTCTATTTGATTTACCCTATGAGAAAGCAAGGAAACAATTGGGAATGTTTGGATTAGCCAGCCATGCTCATACAATAAAAATGAAAGATTTGTCCGGAGGTCAGAAAGCTCGTGTTGCCCTTGCTGAACTTTGTTTAAATGCACCGGATGTTGTAATATTGGATGAACCAACCAATAATTTGGATATAGAATCGATAGACGCTCTCGCTGATGCCATAAATGATTATAAAGGAGGAGTTATTATTGTTTCTCACGATGAAAGGCTTATTCGGTAAGATATTTATTACGATGTAATTGGGAAATCCCAAATGTTCCTTTCTTCGATTTACAGAGAGACTGAATGCACGCTGTACGTAATTGAAGAACAAACAATTAACGAGGTTGAGGGAGACTTCGATGATTACAGAAAGGAGTTACTTGAAAGCCTAGGTGAAATTATTAATAATCCCAGTATAGCTGCGAATGCAGCTGTTTTACAATAAATACATAAATAAAACGAATTATAGTATTGTAACAGCAAATTGTTGAAATTAAATATTTATGTATAAATAATTGTATTATTTTCCTTTAGATAAAGCTGATAAAATAAATGCTATTAAATTAGTTTTACAATATAAATCAGATTTTAATATTTGCTTCAGTTTCATGTATATAAGAGGTAAAATATTTGAACAATTAAGACAAAATTAATTAAAAAGTTGAAGGATTTCCATATTATATGCAAACTATTTTTAACAGTACTCAATCATCTATCGATAATATTGTTGATTATTAGTCCATTGTGGTGGAGGCGCTGCACTAAAATCATATTGGGTGGTAGGACGAGGAGCCGTCAAACTAGGAGGAGCATATTGGGTCACAGGGGGCGGGGCACTGTTTGTATAAGGGGGATACGTTTGCACAGGACTATATGCAGGAGGCGTTGCAAAGTATTGATTCTGTTGAGGCGGAGGAATGTGCATAGGCGGCGCTAACGTTTGACTATACGACGGCGTTTGTTGGTACTGCGCATAATACGTCGGTGTTGCCGCTTCATGCACTATAGGAGCAGTATCCTGAATAGGCACAGTTATTAAGTTAGTTCTTACACCAGTACTTTGTATTTGCGTAGGTCTTTGCCTAACATTCTGAGTCATGTTCACTGGAGCGCGAGGATCTAATTTATTAGGTCTTACAACTGGTCGTTCAGGCTCAATCGGTTCTAACGGCTGGGTTACGTTGGAAATATGACGATGATTAATATGTGCTTGTAAGTCTCTTTGAGATAGATATGTCCTACGACATCCAGTTGAACCATATCTCGTTCCACCATGAGTACACATGAATACCGTTCCCAAGCCAGTTTGTTCAACACGCGAAACTTTATCTAGGCACCTCGGACATTGTTTCTGCTCTTGTTTTGCACAAGCCAAGCAAAATACGTGTTTACAAGGTATCTGAAAATACAATAAAGGAAATTACGATGAACTATACTTATTCAAAGAAATTACCATTCTACCATAGATGAGTATAGGCTTCAAACACTTATCGCAACAATGTATCATTGGATTTAAAACTTTCTCACCTATCAAATTAACTTTGTGATTCCAATTTAATCGTAGCATAGGTTCTGGTGGCCCTCGATTAATTGTCGTAAATGTCGGTGCTTCCAATTGTGATATATCAGCTTCCAGATCAACTAAAAGTAGAAACGATTAGGTGGGAGCATCAACCGTTTTGCGAAGACAATACTTTTCGGTGGATCATTTTCGTTGGTCTCCGTTGGTTGTTGTTGTTGTTGCTGTTGCTCATCAACGACTTTTGGTTGTTGTGGAATACTTTCCAATTCCTCATCGCTTTCAATTACTTTAATCGGCTTTTTACCTCTTCCTCTGCCCCGTCCACGACCGCGACCCCTTCCCCTACCTCCACGGCCTCTTCCTCTACCTCTTTTTGGTACATCTTCCATCTTGTGAATTAAACTTTTTATATGGAGACAGACTAACAGAGCGTACTAACAGACGGAGTTAGTACGCTTTATTTATAGAGAAAATTATGCAAACATAACCCAAAGTTATATTATACAGCCTTTGGTTTTTATTTTAGTGATTTTGTCTAATGAGATGATTAAGTTGGTAAGTGTTTTAGTTGTGAACGTTACATTTCCATGGATATAAGTTTTGAGTTTGTATTATAGATGGCGCAAGGACGTATAATTAATGATTTACTTTATTTAGAAGAATAACTTTAACAAAATCAATTTTTAAACGAATCGATTACTTTAATCCTGAGCTACTTTATCGTGAAAAGAATATAATTATAAATTTATGTTTTATTTAATATTGCAAACTGCCATCTATGAGACGATAATAATATTTTTGTCTGAATCGACGCTACGGCAACTTAACGAACTTGACAGCTAAAATTTTAGTAACTATTTTAGTGTATAAGTACTACATATGTAAGCCCCCCCTGAGTATTCTAATCACCAGCATTTCTTCAAAGAAGTGGTGTTTATTTAATTAACAAACGTAATGTTTAGGTTAATTGGGGTTTTCGAATTTGTTTGCCGAAACCATTTTAACGTCGTTTAAGTTTGTCTTGTCCGTATTGTTAGCGTTCTTTAATAACTTAGAAATGTCTGTGAAACAGTTTCGTCGGACTGCGTTTAAGTTAATATGGAAAAAATACAACATTCATACGTCGTAGGGATCCAACTGAAATGTGATTGTTGCGAATATTTGCACCTATTCCTCTGCAAAGCCTGTTTCAATTATAAGCAATTGAGATGGACACAAATACTCAATTATCTCTCATAGAACCAGGTTAATATAAATAATTCAATGTTATTTAGAATTTCAAAACAATATGAATTGTTTACAGAGTTGTACTTCCTTATCCAAAAATTTCTTTCACTTAGCCCTTTGCAGGAAACCTACAAGGTATGAAATAGAAATTGTATATTCATTACTATTATAGTCTTTTTAAGATTATTATTGTTATATATTTACTTCGTTTTAGGTTTTGTGCAAGGAATTAGAGAGTAAAGATGTAAGTAAAATAATGTTTATTGGGTACTCATGACAACATTATGTAACCTTATTCGTAGATATTGCCCGTGAGATATGATTGGAAAGGAAAGAAACATAAAAGATCATGCAGCGAATTAGTAAGTTATTAGGAGTCGCTAATAAATTAGATTAAATACGCAACCATTTTAGGAAAAATTATATCCGCACATAGGTCCTTCACATCTTTTGCAAATTTGTGCTCAAATAGGTCCAATTTTAGATAAGGAAGATCCTGCTAACGTAAAAGGTGTTATATCGTTATTGGGCGCAGGTAGGCAATCATTGTTACGTAAAAGTGGAGTCAAGGAAGCTTTTCAGAATGCATGGTACTATGCTGCAAGGAAAAATGGCAAGCCGATTACAAATTCTCTGGATTTAATTGTACATAACATAAGTATGCATTATTTTTTAATGTTCTTATAAAGTATTGCAATTATAATCGTATTTATAGTATTTAAACGAGTTTCTAAAACCTTTTTAGCTAATGTGGTACTTGGAAGAGAATGTTCGGGTCCAGTTACAAGGAATTTTGTTTGTCCTCCAAGATTCAGTAATTTACAACTCCAGCGACAAACCCTTGGTCATTTATCTGCAGTATATTGTTTGATGTTCGATCATTCTGGAAAATACATTATAACCGTAAGCGTTTACATTTATTGCATGGAAACCGTCCTATATATTCTTTATATTTTTGCTACCAGGGGGCAGATGATTTACTTATCAAACTATGGTCTTCAGTCAGTGGGCGACTTTTGTCAACGTTTCGCGGAGCTTCGGCTGAAATTACCGATATAGATATAAATTTAGAAAACACTCTCTTGGCAGCTGGTTCTATCGATAGAATTTTGAGGATATGGAATATCCAAACTGGGGTACCCATAGCGGCTTTCACTGGTCACACTGGAATGATCACCTCAGTAAATTTCTGTCCATTAATTCTTCAAGATGTGAGATACGTCGTAACGACAAGTACAGACGGTTCAGTAGCATTTTGGGCTTACACCCATGATACGGATAGTAAAGTAAATTTTGTATCAAAACCCATAATCTACCAAGAACGTATGCGACCAGGACAAGCGAAAATGATCTGCGCATCATTTAGTCCGGGTGGTTGTTTTTTAGCCACTGGTTCGGCAGATCATCATGTAAGAGTATATCATATGGCAGGGGATGAAGGTCCGAGAAGGATTCTGGAGATGGAAGCCCATACTGATAGGGTAGACTCTATACAATGGGCTCACAACGGTTTAAAATTCGTATCTGGTAGCAAAGATGGAATGGCACACATTTGGCATTTCGAATCCCAACAATGGAAGAGCAAGAAATTAAATATGACCACCAAATTACCCAAGTAATAAAATTTATTTGGTAAAAATACTTTTACTTATAAAATTCTTTTCGTAGCGCGGATTTAGCTGAAGTTGAAGACTTGAGAAAGTTGAAAGTAACAATGGTGGCTTGGGATGTCTCGGACACCTGGATCATAACAGCAGTCAGCGATTATAAGCTAAAAGTTTGGACCGCAGTGGATGGGGAACTTTATAAAGTCCTATCTGGTCATACTGATGAGATTTACGTGTTGGAATCGCATCCTAAGGATCCTCATATTGTGCTTTCTGCTGGACATGATGGCCAATTATATGTTTGGAATATATTGCAAGGGAAATCTGTAGTACATTTCACAAATAACATCGAAGGACAAGGATACGGAGCAGTGTTCGATGCTAAGTGGTCACCATGTGGAAATATGATTGCAGCTTCTGATTCTCATGGGCATATATTGATTTTCGGATTTGGGTCGGGGAATCCTCAGATGAAACTGGTGAGTTTTGTCATTAACATGACGAATATTAATAGATTATGTGGTAAACATAAACAACATTTATTGGAAGCCATTTTATTATTTTAGTAGTTACTATAAGAAAGTGATAAATTAATTATAATACAATTTAGACTATATATTAAATACTGCTGCTATTAACTTCTTCCAGGTTCCGCCGTGGGTCAAAACTTTCGCTTGACGTTTCACCGTTCATGCTGAGGGCTTCTTCGGGATAACTGAACTAATTCTCCGTTATCCGATATTCTTATATAGGCCGTTGGTGCACCGTGAAGTTTCCGCTCCACTGAGCGTGGCGGTTCTGCGTAGTAGACTCTTCCACGTGTTGCTAAGGTACTCTTCTTCTCTGTTGACGGTCTTGTTCTTTTCTATTTCTATGGCTCTCTCTATGATGAGTCTTTTCCTGTAGTTCTTGGTGGTGGTTATCACTTTTACGTTGTTGAAGTCCATTTTATGTCCAGTCCCGTGTATATGTTTTGTCACCGCTGATTGCGCAATTCTTTTTAAATCTTGCGTCCCTTTCGTGTTCTTTTATTCTTACCGCGATAGCCCTTCCTGTTTGTCCGACGTAGCACTGCCCTCATTGACATGTTACATTGCCTTCTGTGCGATTTTTGTCTGTCCTACCCTCAGCGGTCGGTAGATGCTGCTGCATTGACTGTGCAGTCTCGAAACGTACTAGTATGTCGTGTTTCCTTAGGATTCGTCCCACCCTTTCGGGTACTCCCGCTACGTATGGTAAACGCGCCATCCCTCCGCCAACCCTCTGTGGTTCTGTAGTTGTCTTTAGAGGCATCCTTTTATATCACTCTCGGTGTAACCATTCTTCTTCAGTGCTTTCTCCAGATGTATCTTCTCATTGGCTAGATGTAGCTCATCGCTGATCGTTTCGACTCTGGATAGTAAGATTTTAATTACCGTTGTTTTCTGCAACGGCGTATATAAGAATAATGTCGGACAACGGAGAACCAGTTCAGTTATCCTGAAGAAGCCGTCAGCATGAATGGCGAAACATCGAGCGAAAGTTATGACACACGGCGAAACCCGGAAGAAGTTGATAGCAGCAGCAGTTATACCGGCCGTAAAAGCCTACGCAGTGTTATATATTAAATAATTTACTGTATATCCCCTATACACATCGATTATCAACTCTGTCATACATATTTAACAAAAAAGAGAATAATTCGTAGATATGCACTATTAAATTAGTTTTGGTTGTCAACTTGTATCTATAAATATCCCTAAAATAAAACGTGACTGTTAACGATATTTTTTAATGTACATATTTTTATCTTTAGTTATTGCACAGCCGCTAAAAAGTTTAATACGAGTATCTAATAAAAAGCTGAAGCCTCTATGCGATAGATAGCGCTACTAATACTTTTTCAACTTTTCATGAAAACCATTATTTACGATATTATTCGTAAAAATACAGTAAATTATTGTTGTTTTAGTAGACATCAAAAATATTACCTCTCTACTAATTTGAACTCTTTATAACACTTTCTAGTTACCAAAAGAGTTATTTTTTCACACAGACTACAGACCATTGGTTAGAGACGCGAATCATATGGTTTTAGACGAACAAACGCAAGTCGCACCACATCTAATGCCCCCGCCGTTCTTGGTGGACATAGATGGTAATCCGTACCCGCCAATGTTACAACGATTGGTACCGGGTAGAGAGAATTGCGAAAGCGAACAATTGATACCGAATATAGTTGTCGGTAATGAAGGTACTGCTTCTATTTTTTTTTGCCAATTGATGTATTAAAAGGAGTTCCTTTTATTTATTTTTTTCTAAAACAGGTACACAAGAAGTAATAGAAGGCCTTCCAGATGATCACCCGCGATACGAATCCTTTCCGGAATCTAATTGGCAGGGAAATTACATCAGGCCCGGCGTTAGGACCGGTATGAGAACGTACGTTATCAATTTGAGTGTTCGTGGATTTGTTACAAAATCTATGCAACATTAAGAAATAAAACTTACATTTTGCTTTATCTAGTTCCTATTAACTCTCGCACATTTTAAATATTCCTTAATATCCCTTAATATACAATAATTAGATCAAAATCTTCTGTAATAAATTAAAGCAGTGCTAAAATATTTGCGACGTCATAATATTTTCTTATAGAAAATATTCTTACATAAAGAGATCGACGTGATGTTAGTTTATGTAATTTTGATTTCGTATATTCCTATTTGTAGAAAAATTGAACATTTTTCCAAAGTCTCCAGTGTACGAAGAAATTTCGGTTTGTACAGATGAATTCTCCTTGAAAATGTTTTTTTTTTTCGTACACTACAGTTCTCTGATTTTAGTTCCAGTGACGTGGAAGGAATTAGACATAGCAGCGGTAACTGGCAACGAGATCCAAATAAGGAGTGGGGAAAAAGATTACTCATGAAACCAATTGAAAAGTGTCAACTGGATAGAACAAAAAGGATGGTGTAAGTATTGTTAACAGATCTTAGAAAGTAAATCATTGTTTAATTTCACCATTTGTTTCATAGCGAGGCGCTAGCAATTAAAGAAACAGCGCATTATAATAGGGAAATGAGGCATAGACCGATCATGATAAATACGAATTCGGCCGTTGTTACAGAAAATGGCAAGGGTAAAAGGAAAAGGAAACATTACCATACCAGATCGGCTGAAATGGAGGGGTCAGAAGTAGAACAGGTAGTTGAAATTCTACCTCTTACTGAATAACTCGAGTTATTTCTAATTTCGATTCGTGTCGAACTCGTTAGAATTTATGCTAGGATTAGTTGACCGAATCGGGCTAACTTCAAATAGAATCGGACACGCAATTCGTTTATGCCAGATCTAATTGGGGCGAATTGGCCTCTATTCTTATTCTCTTCTAGTCCATATACTTGATTGCTCCATCTCTTACATTTACTTTTATTAGAATTTCACTTTATATTCTCTAAATCGATGCAGGATGACGGAGACGCCAACAGTAGCGGGTCTGAGTATTCAACCAGCAAAGATACCGAATTTAGCGATTCCAGTTCATCATCCTCGGAATCATCGGGATATTCCGATTGGGTGGCAGATGAGGGAGTCACGTTAGAGCCTCCAAAACGATCAAAACGTAAACAAATACCTAGGCAAACCTCTCCCGTTAATAACGCAGAACCTAAGCCTAAATGGGAGCCGCATGATGTAAGATGTAATTGATGACGTGATATTGATCATCAGATACTCTTATCCTTTGATTTATTTAGTTATCTTTAAATATTTTTTACCAATCCTAGATTGCGCCCAACATCGATAAAATTAAAGAAGTACCTGAAAACTACAAACCGTCTGATTGGCTCGGCGAAACGATGCCCAAGAAGGTGCCGTATTTTCCTCAGATGGGAGACGAGGTGGTTTATTTCAGGCAGGGTCATCAATTGTACGTTAACGCGGTTCAAACGAAGAAAGTGTATGAAATGAACCCAAAGGACTTCCCGTGGATGAAGAACCAACTTAAAGATTGCGAATTCGTAAAGATCGTCGGCATCAAATACGAAATTCGGCCTCCGCGATTGTGTTGTTTGAAGTTGGCGCTGCTAGACAGAGATGGACGTTTAACCGGGAACGTGTTTACCGTAAAATACCACGATATGCCCGACGTGATCGATTTTTTCGTATTGAAGCAGACTTACGAAGTAGCTATATCGAGATTATGGAATTCCGGAGACAGGTTAGTATTGAATGTTATCTATGAAGATTTTTTTAAAAGAATTGAGATTAATCAAAACGGTTTTTTGATTAATCTGAATTAATTAATTTTGATTGTAGACATGCCTTATTTTCGCAAACACCCTTGTTGGTTACATTTAGTTGTATTAAACAAATCAAGCTGTTGTGTTGAGTTTTATAAAATGAATCAAATCATCCTGTACATGTTTATCTTTTGCATTAGATTCAGATGCATGATCGATGATTCATGGTGGATAGGAGAAGTCGTATCCAAATCACCAGTGAGTGAAGAATTTCCCGATTCCCTATTCATGTGTTACGAAATTCGGTGGGATAATGGTGAATATGAACGGATGTCGCCGTGGGACATGGAACCGCTGAAAGAAGACAGTAAGTTTACGCGTTTCACAATTTATGCCGATCTATCTCCCTTCTAAATTAGGAATGCCTGCCAATCCTTGCGAACCAGTCCCTGTTCTACCGGAAGAAATACAATCCATGCTGTACCAGCCGCAGATGGAGGAGTGGCCACATGGCGATAGAGAGGGCTCGACTAGACGAATCTTACGAGGTTTAGATAACGTCATGGGTTTGGCAATAGCGGAACCGTTCCTCGTTCCGGTAGATCTCAACGAATATCCTTCTTATGCTATGGTGGTGGAATATCCTATAGATTTATCGACGATAAAAGCTCGTTTCGAGAACAATTTCTATAGGAGGATCACCTCATCGCAATTCGACGTCCGTTATCTTGCCACGAATGCCGAGAAGTTCAATAAACCGCACAGTATCATCGTCAAACGAGCACGGATAATCACGGAATTGTGTTTACGTATCATAAAGTAAGCAAATTGTTTTATACGAGGGTAATTTGAAAAGTTTTCATCCCAACAGAAATAAGCTTTTTTTTTTTGTTGTCAAATTCAATTTTATTTCACAACGTAGTCGCTTTGTAAGTCTGTGCTTTTTTCCTAGCAATGCTCGCAAATTTAATTCGTCCAAATAGTCATGTTTTGCAAAATTGGGGTTTACGATTGTGATGGCCTCCCCATTCGACGAAAATCTGTCTTCCGGGGGACACTTTGAGTCTAGAATCCCGAAAAGAGCCGCAGGATCTGGCGAATAGGGTGGATGGTCTATCACTTCGTAAATTTTTGCCATAGCGACCACTGTGTGACCAGGTCTTGGTAGAAGTTTTTCCAGCTACCCTATTTTTTAATTATATATATAATTGTTGCTGTAGTACATGAGTCTCTAGGCTGGAATCCAAAGAGTTAATGAAGATATTTGGAGCCCGAATGATCTCTCACAGAAGAGACATTCAATGGCCTCCGGGATTGCCCGACCTCGACGCTTGCGATTACTTTATTTAGGGGTATCTCAAGGGTAAGGTGTACCTGAATCGACCCAGAACAACGTCGGATTTGTAGCGGAAAATTAGGACCGATGTGGTGGCAATCTCTCCGGAAGTTCTGCAACGAGTAGTGCGACGTTTCCCGTTATGGCTCTAAGAAGGATACAATCTGAATAATATAATTTTCCATAAGTAACTGATGTAAACAAAATGCTTTGAGGTATACTGTAATTCTGACATTAAATAGTGTACATAAACCATTAAGCTTGGTTGTGATTTCAATTAGAAGGCAGTTTGCTGGACTCTGTACATATAGATTGCTACTCTGTTAAGCAATCTCTCACAAACTTTAATCTACCTTTTTTTATAAAAGAGCCAGCACAGAGGTGCTAGACGTTACTGCCATCTACCATCAACTCATGGATAATTATGAATCGTCAGACACAGAAGCGGATGTGGATATATTTCAACCGGGGCCTTCTTCAACGACACGAAGCCTGAGACCTCTAACAACCAGAAATTTATGTAATCCGGACGATTGGAAGGTTGAAGCTCGAAAACTGCTAGACGCCTTGTGGCGGTGCGAAGATTCTGCACCATTTAGGGCACCCGTGGATCATATAAAACATCCAGGTACATTATAATAAGCCCGCTTGAGGAAATCCTTTGAAATTGTTAAATTATTTGTTTTTTAGACTATTATCAAATTATCGATACTCCGATGGACCTCAGTAGCATAAAAGAAGATCTCTGCGGTGGAAATTATACAACTCCGACTGATTTCTATAAAGATATGAAGCTCATTTTCCAGAATTCCAAAAATTATAATACCAATAAAAGATCAAGGGTAGGTTTAGTAAAAAAAAATACGGTGAGGTTCTTGAGGTGTAATAGTCTAAAATATTTCAGATATATGCAATGACGGTTAGATTATCGGCAATGTTCGAAGAGCACATGGGTCGATTGATCTACAATTGGAAGACAGCAAGGAAACGAGCTAGAACGAGACGTGGTAGACTCGCCGAGAATCAGCAACAGAACAAGATTCCAACGACTACAGAAGAAGAGGATGATGATGATGAAGATGACGACGATGACGACGACGATAGTAGTCCAATACGACCCACGAACCAAACAGCGAGGACCGTAGCAACCACAAACAAGAACCAAAGATCGAGTTCCAGTCAAAACAGCAGCACGTTCAAGAACTGCAACGGCGGTTTGAAGAGGAAACTTCCCTCTCAGACATACTTAAACGGAAACAAAAGCAGTACTTCCCCGAACGATTCGAGCAATACGGATGATAGTGATTACGCGCCGCTGAGTAACTTGAGGAAAGCGAACTACAAAGAACAGACGTCCACTAATCGGAAAAAGATATGTGACACTAGTTCGTCGGATAGTGAGGTGATCGTTAAGACGATGACGACCCGGAATGCGAAAAGACCGCGTTATGTGAACGACGACGAATCGGACGATGAAAGTAGTGAAGTTAGCGACGACGAAGATCGAAGTTATACGAGCGGTAGTGACGATAATCCGATAGTGACTGTTAGTAGCCGCGGTAGAATACGAAAGATGACGCCCAGAGCTAGGGCGTTGTTGAAAAAGTGATTTTATATTAATTTTTCTTCCTTTCCCTTTTTTTCTTTTCTCTCCTTCTATCATACTTTTTTTCTTATTCATCACCAATCCTCAGACCACCAATCTCTTTTTGTAATTGCGTATTATCGTGTATTATATTATATATATTTCTTTATTAAATAGTTTTCTAAATAAATGCGCAGTGTTTTGTTTTAATCTACATATTAGTGGCTCTCGATTTACCTAAGGGAGCTATTCCGGAACAGCCCCGGAGCTAATGCAGCAAGGTTGAGGGGAAGCAGAAACTGGGACTGTACAGGCGTGAATCGGTAATTAGTTGACATTTTGGAGACTTGTATGAGCGGCAATAAGAAACGAAAGTGAAATTATTTAAGAGTTGAGTGTAGGCTTTCACGACCGTAATCCATAGTAGAAATGTCTTTCTACTATTATTTAAGAGATTTAGGGAAAAGAACGGGGGAGGGGTTACATGGCCCTTTCCTGTCTCCTCTGGATCTACGCCCATTGCCATTTAGAACCTCAACAAATATCTTGCGGACCTTAATTTACTGTTTAATCTATTGACTTTACTAATCGTTGTAGGTAAATATCATTACAGCTATATTATTCAATAGTGTTGTTACAACTAATGCACATTACGCGTCAGGTACTTCTACTAAAGCTATTTTAGTCGCTGGCATTCCATTATGTTATTCGTAAAAAGCGCAGTTGCTCGTAATTTAGAAAAACCAATTCTTAATAAGCCCAAACTACTTTTCTACAGTGCAATTGTTTTGGGGCTGATTCCAATCAAAGAAATAGAAAATTTTAAAATGTTTGCAAACATTTTTAATAAATCGTACTTGATAGTATTTTCATTAGCACTGATACTATCTTATGTTTACCAAATATTCGAGCGAACCATAGAATTTACTTTTAGTAGCGCTATGACCTTACCAGCTGTTGGAGCTTCTTTCATTTTATATTGCATGAATCTTTATATGACGTGGAAATTCCATATTGGTGGATTGGAGGAATGTGAGAAACTGTTAGAGAATATATCCGCCGTCGAGCAAATTACTTCGGCTTACAATAATATTATTACGAAAAATGAAAGAAATCATTATAAAATTGCAGACTTTTTATTTTGCTGTCTTACGATATCTACAATAGTAATCGATGTATACAATGGAATATATTTTGCACCGGATTGGTATAAATACTTCTGCATCGAGAACCTTTACAGACTACGCTTAGGAGTTACTGTTTTACTTATTTGCTATATCACCAGAAGGATCCATCAAGGCTTGAAGGATGCCAATAATTTAATTGCGACTATATCCAAATCAATTCATCTTAAAATTTTAAAACCATCGGCAACTGAATTTCTACCTCATGCGAACGTAGCATTGACATTGAAACACGTTTCTAAGGTGTACGTGGTATTAGCGGAAAGTGTTGCGATTTTTAATAAGCTATTTGGATTTTCGATATTTCTAATTAACTTTTATACTATTACATTCTTCGTGGTTATCTTTAATATAACCAGATTCCAGATTGCTTTTGGATTTCCAATCAATTCTTTTATCTGGAGTGGCGTCTTCACTCTTTTCGTTTTGGTAAGACCATCACATTTAAGTAACTTAAAAACGTACGATTATTGTATTAAGTTTAGTCGAACATTTTGCCTACTATCGACTACATCAAATAATCAAATAATATATTACGAGGGTGGTTCAAAAAGTCCTTAGAAAATCTAAGAGATGGCGTTCTTAGTATCGAAAATGGTTTGTTTTCAGTAAGGATCATTAGTCACTAGACAGCTGTCAAAGTCTTAGTGATATCCATCACACGGTTTTATTTTTATTGTTGATTTAAGAAAAGAATCTTTGTTTATGTAGAAAAATGGAAAAAAATGAGTTTCGAGCGGTGATTAAACACTTACAGTTAAAAGGGTTAACACCGAAAGAGATCAAAGCTGAATTGGATGAAGTCTATGGCACATCTGCTCCTATGTTAGCAACTGTTTACAATTGGGTAAAAGAGTTTGAACGTGACAGTACATCCACAAAAGATGAACATCGTCCTAGACGTACAGCGGAAAGAATTACCCCCGAAATTATTGAAAGAATCTACGATATGGTTTTGAATGAACGACGAATCAAAGTGCACGAAATAGTTGAGGCCACAACCATATCGCAAGGTGTTTTCCATTTTGCATGAAAAAAATCTCGGCAAGATGGAAAATGAACGCGTCAGTCACACTTCTTGCTTCTACCAACATTCAATTCTCAAAGGAATTTTCAAAACAATTCATCACATGTTCCCTGAAGTGAGATATGTTTATTTGAACTCGGATCGTGATTTTAGACGAAAAACGGGATAGGACGATGCATTTCTGGCAATTTGACGATTTAACAGCAAAATTAAGTTTGATTAATAGAAAGAAAAGAAAAATATATTTAACTAATCTGCTCCGCTCAGCGGTGGAAGTCAGTTATTTGCGAATGGTCAAAATTGTTTGATCATGGTCGAGAATGACTAGAGCATGATCCCCGTCCAGGCTGGCCTGTTGACGTGATCACTGCAGAAAAAACCAAGTGTTTGGTCTGGAGGAGTTTCAAAAAGCGCGGTTTTCAAAACTCTACATGAATATCTTGGAATGACATAATTAAGCGCAAGAGTTCCACGAACGTTTTCGCCATTTCAAATGAGTGTCCGGATGGAGACGTGCGAATAATTTTTGGTGGCGAATGGTTTGTGGAGATAAAACAGATTTAATTATCAATCGACTTGTCACCAGAAATGAAACCTGGCTCTTGACACTGAGTCAAAACCAGAATCGATGCAGTGGCATATTAAGAGCTCCAGCCCTCCCAAGAAGTCATCCCTTCTGTAGCAAAAATGATGGCAATGATTGATTATCTAAATAAGTAAAATCAGTACGATAACATGTGAGTATTGCGTAATCTTAATTGATCGCCCCAGAGATTCTATTAAAGTGAAAAGACGCGGAAAAGTAAAGCAAGGGGTCCTGTTGCTTCACCATAATGCACGACTCCAGAAATCAAGACTTTCGAAAGCTGCCGTTGCTGAATGTCGCTTTATAATAACCTTCTCTATGACTACTCTGTGAGAACGCGGAATCATCTACACTGATTACTTGCTAAAGGACAAAAACTAACTGGAAAGTATTATGCGCCATTATTGGGTTGGTTGAGCGAAATTGAGAAAAAACCTTCTCATTTGAAAAGCAAAAGGATCCGCAGTTTTGATGCCCAAAATTATGGAATTATAGCTCGAATCAGTACAATATCCACCGTATTCACCGAATTTGGCACCCAGTGGCTTCTTTTTATTTCCACGTTTGAAAAAATGTCTCGACGGACAACGGTTCACGGTCGAGCGAGGAAGTCATTGTCCAAACAGATGCCTATTTCGAGAACCATCCGAAATCCTACTTTTTTGGAAGGCTAAAAAAGCTGGAGAAACGTTTGAAAAGTTGTATAGAGATAAATGGAGATTATGTTAAAAAATAAGTAAACATCTTTTCTAAGGTCTTATTGAACGAGCCTCGTAATCGTAGTAGTAGGCGTCTTGAGATCCGAACTTAGAAAAATTATAAATTGAAGATTTTTTTTGTGGGTTGTCGATAGAGGTAGGCTTAGAGAGGTAGACAACAGTTTATTAAATTGTGTTCTTTGTTTTTGGAAAAAGAAGGCATACATTTAATTGGACGTTAAGTCTCTATATTTCTTATGAAAGCCATAAAAATATTGGCCCGTACTTGTTACATTTTTCATACAAAAGCTTTTTTATTACGTTTTGAATTGAGCACCTTACAGAGTTCTCAAAAGTTCTGATTTTACAAGTTGCTTCTTCGTTATACTGGCATTATCGTTGTTTGGAAGGGTTGGGTTTTAGCGGGGTGTTGATGCCCTGGTAACTGTTAAAGATATTTCGTTTTGACTTCAATACCTTCACCAACGAAATTATAGATAATTATAAACCGAGTGTTCAATAAAATGGACTCTTTGTCTCAGAAGGACATATAGTACAAATCGGTAATTTTTTCTAAATTTGGGCTGCTGTTGTGCTCTTTGTGATCTTGGATATATTGCAAACGTTGACCTCACATCAGTGTGTTGTGACATATATAAATAACATGTTAAGTATTTTAATATATCAGTTCAGAAGTTCAGAAGAAGAAATGTTGATGCGTGATGGCAAAAAATTTGTATAGAATGTGTTTTGCCGTCTTCCGATTTTTTTTGGCGTAGACGACAGATTTTCCGAAAATCCAGACAATAACCTAAAGTTCCCTTTGCTGATCAACAGCGCTATTTTTGGCGTCTTTGGCGAACGTGATATGAGTGCTTTCGCCTACTGGACATGTTCACCATACGAGGTCCTCCTATGCCTTTATCGCTCGTTTTATGTAACTCTTTTGGAGACCACAAAAGGAGTTAGGACCAACGAAAGGCATGGCTAGCTTATCTGCCTTTTTATTCCCTTCGATCTCTTGGTGGCTTTGGACCCACCATAAAGTAACGTGGTTATCGCCTCCCGACAGGCTCAATACAGCCTGCTTCTGAATATGCATGTGAAGCGGCATTAATCCCAGCAGGATTTCCAGCGCTGCTGCATCACACATGTGATGGTGAGACAGGCAAGTCTCTGAATTTGTTGAAGCTGCGGTTTTCTGAGTTGATTTTAGCCACCAAATCAAAGATTAATGCTGTATATCATTTGAGGCTTAAGCCCTTAATTCTTACCAAGCAGCTTATGGAACATGTTTCCCAGATATTTAATTTCATTCCTGAAGCTACTGGTTTTCCCTTCTATGGAGGATGTATGATAATTAGAAAAAGCCCCAGTTATAAATGTAATAACCTCTTCTTCTTCTCTTAACTATCATCTAACAAATTCTGTTGATTATAATTTTTGTACATCTTGTTCAAGTTCAGGCACTTGTAGATTGGCCGGGGCTTAGTTATCGGTTCCACTACAATCACATTAAAGGAGCTCCATTACCGTATTGCTACGAATTTTCTACCATTTTATTGAATATATTTTATAGTTAATTATTCATGTAGATCAATGAATAAGTTGTTTTTATTTTATTCTCGCAGCTTTGTACGAAATTCTCAGTAGGTTTATTTGAATCGTAAAGTACGCCACACGTCTTCTCACAATGAGAGATCTTAACCGACCGATTTTATTACTTCGGTGCGTCAATATATTTGGTATAATTCCTCCATTTGAACTGAAAGGTTCCTTCAAAAGAATCCTCAGCAAAATCTACGGCGCATTTTTCACGTTATTTCTCATTTTGATTGGTTTCTACAAGGAGCTAGGAGTTCTATCTGTACCGCAAGTCGACGTGCTTACGGAGATACCAGTTCGTTTGTCCAATTATGTTTTATATTCACTAAACATGTACATAACTCTCAGGTTTTACTTTGGGAATGTTGCAGAAAAATTTGAGAAGTCGCTACAGAAAATGTTTACGGTAGAACAAATCGTGCACCTCTACAAATTGCAAAATCAAAGTAATAAAAAAAGCACTTTCACGAAGAATGTCGTGCTAATGGTTGCCTTGCAAATAACCTGTATTATTGCGGACGTTTATAGTAGATTGCATCTTATACCAAATGTTACCAAATATCTCGTTCTAGAAAATATTTTTAGATTTCGTTTAGGTTTTGTTACGCTACTCGTCTTTTACACAACTGGAAGAATGCATTCCGTTCTATGTGAGATTAATCGTATTATGGGCGGTATTCCTCAAGAAATAAAGGATTTTCGAGGAACTAAACGAGGGAACAAAGAATTTTTGCCTAACGCAGATATTGCGTTGACCTTCAATAATGTTTCAAAGATGCACACGATTTTGGGAGAATGCGTTGCGATTTATAACGAAATCTATGGGTGGTTCTTGTTTCTAATTAATATATACGCAATTTCATATTTTGTGGTAATCTTCAATGTTATTAGAACAAATTCCGGGCACGCAGTCGAACTGCACGTGTTATTATGGGCTTTCATGTTCATCATATTAACTTTGGTAAGTTTCCTCTTTAAGCAGCAAAGAAATTTCTTCTAAAATTGCGTTTACGTAGGATAGTGTATAATTAGCGTAAGAATTAGTGCAATGTTTCGCACTAATTTGGCAACTGGCAGGAATGATTTGCTTTGTCGTGACGTAATTTAAATTTATTTTTTTATATTAATTTTGTAATGCGTGGAACATAGAAACGTTATATGATATGTGGTATTCTGCGGTAATCAATTTTTAAATTTCGGGGATAATTTAAGGTGGTAATTCTGGTAATAAAGGGCAAAGAAAGGCCAAAGAAGTTAAAATAAAAAACTTGATCTTTATAGCTGAAATTTACCAACTTGTTAGAAATTAAAGTTAATAGCACTTGTAGCGATCTCCATCAAATATTCATGCCTTGAAATTGAACAAATTATAGGTCGTCATCATTAATGGATGTTTTCCCTCGAATAAATGTACCTAATGGTAATTGATTTTTAATAAATAACTTCGTTGAATGGTTATTGTCTCTCCAATCTAAAACTTCTTTATTGGGAAATTACAAATGTTCTATATGAAACAGGAATTTGGGCAAACAATTTTCATTTAGAACTACTAATAAATTTTATTTATTCTCTTACTTGTTAAATTTAAATTTTGAATTATTTCACCCACTTAAAATCTATTTATTTTTCTATTTAAATATTCAGAAACAAAGAAAATGCTTTTATGTGTACCCATCCAAATCTTTTTCGTTTAATTTTTCTGGTCACGTTACACTGGTCATCATCGAGTTTGAAAACGAAATTCAAAATAATTTAGAACCATTTACTAAGGTGCTGGGGTGGTTTGGTGTTGATAATTTTGTTTAATGAATTGATCTAGTTTTGTCCCTTGCTTTTGGATTTAATTTGTGTGGAAGTAAACTACATTCGAACTAATTACATTGTGTGGATTTTCGTCTTAAGATGTCCTTGGATCTTACTTTTTCGGCATTGAAAAGGGGGGAATACTAGCTGTTAATGATGAATAGAGATGGTGATTTCTGTTGGCACGCAGCGGCGCAGATCGTACAACGTCGGCCGATGCTTGCAATGTGATGGTTTATGGTTTACAACGAATAACAGTGCAAACGGCACGTGGAATCAGCGAAACAAAGGGAAAATGTAAAAAATGATATACCATACCGGATTTTCGTGACTCATATTAAGTAATACCCCACAAACCATTGTGGAGCAAGAGGCAATGCGTTCAGTTTAGGAAAAATATGTTCCTTTGATGGACCGTGGATACCATTTCTTTTGTGCAGCAAAGGTCTTATAAATACAAAGGCAGAAACTATAGTGCAAGTGATAAAAGATGCTATTAATTTAGTTGGTGTACAGCGAAGGCAATTAAGCATATTTGTCACTGGATGGAGCCGCAACTATGATTAAAGTTGGCAGATTATTAAAACCAGATTTTCCGTAGCCCCTTCTCGTAACATGTTTACTACATGCGTTTCATGTTGTGATACATACCATCAGACTCAGCTATCCAAGAGTAGACCAACTCATAGCTAACACAAGGAAGGTGTTTCTCAAATCCCCTAAACGGATTCGCCAATTCGAGAACTTCTGTCCAGGAATTCCACAACCACCTGAACCTGTATTAACCAGATGGGATACCTAGATCAGAGTATAAAATCTCTTATTTTGACATTGAAACCACAAGATTATGGAGCTATTAAAATGGGCCAAGAATTGTTTTTGGATCATCAAATTGAAGCAGATGTAGCGGAAATTTGCGAAAAGTACTTTGCTGTTGGAGAATCTCTTGGAAAATTACAAAATAATGCATTACCCTTATCGGAAGCGCTTAACACTCTTGGTAAGATGAAAACGGCCCTGGAAAACTTGACGGATAATATAGGACAGCACGGATCACAAAAATTTACAACCATTCTCAATAAAAATCCGGATCTGCAGAGGTATAAGTGACACACCCGATAGTGAAAGCTATGAGATGAAGGATTTTAAATACGTAAATATTATTTCACTAAATGTGGAACGGTAATTTTCCAAATACAAGCACGTATTTTCATCACGTCGCAGAAGGCTAAATGAATCTACAATGGAAGCAATAATAATCTTGCAATTCTATGCTAATTTTTTACGACGGTATGATAGACTTTCCTCTGCATCCAACCATCAATAGAGAAAGTTTTTTTTCTTACTGCCTTCTCTGGGAGGAACGGTTACAATTGTACTCAACTGAACCAATATACATATATCAACTTTGCATACTATTGCATATAAGTACATACATATTTCTTAACTTCATGCCTCCTTTGTAAATTAAATTTGTGCCAACAAAAATCACCATCTCTAATGACGAACGATATTGTCAGATGTTGACCAACTTTTTACGGCCTCTGAAGTGGAGGCTGGTGGAGGACGGCAATTTTCTCGTGTATTTTTTTGTCCAAATAGAATGTAGTGGTGTAGCATTATCTCTCTCTTATTTTGCTTTTTTTGTCTTTTAGGTAGGTCCAATTTGGATAGCATCTATTTGCAGTAAAACAACAAAGGAATCGGAAAAAACAGCTAACCTAGCTTACACCCTCTTATACTCCTTAGATCTACGTACCAAACTCGACAATGAAAGGATGATCATGGAGAACCTGCTACTTTTGCTTAAACAAGCGTCTGCAACTAGTTTTAAATTTTCAGCGGCTGGGTTTTTCCCCGTCGACTATTCAGGTTTATATGTAATCATTAATCTCATCACATCTTATATTATTGTCGCTTTACAATTTTGAATTCTGATGATTTTCCAGAATGTAGATTATTATTAGAAGTTAATGATGTTTTTGCAAGAAGAATAGGTTGCGGTTTGAAAAAAAAAATAGCGATTGAGCTACTCTACAGTTATCTACGACACGTTTTCGACACAAGTTGATGTTATTACATATTCAGCTTTAATAGTTGAATTAAGCTATTTGCACATGATTGGCACCTCGGCCGGTTTATGATGCCTTGCAAAACACGTGTTTTACAGATTTTCTCAGCATTTTTGGCCACAAGGATAACGATATGTCGTGAAAATTTGATTTAAATCGAGTGATGAGACGGTAACATAAGAACCCATAACTAACGAACTACACCGCTCAAAACAATTAGGGGATATTTGGAAAAATGGTAATAAAATAAATAAATAATGAATGTAGCACCTCGTAAATATTTTTATATTTAACTACAACGTTTTTAAATAAGAAACCGAACGCTTTGATAAGTTTGAACTTGTTTGTGTACATTATAAAGCTACTAAGGCACTAGGGTGAATAAATATCATTAAATGAATACACAATTATGAGAATTTATAAGAAGTTTTATTGATAAAATAACGAAAAATCGATTATTAATAATGTGTATGATCTACACGAACGGTAATAAGATCAAAAAATTCTTGTGGAAGATTATTCCATTCCTCTATCAGAGCATTTTGAAGTTCCCGAATTGTACGCGGTGGCATATTTCTTGCTGCAACACGTCTTCCTAAAGCATCCCAAGCATGTCCAATAGGATTATCATCAGGAGAATTTGCTGGCCAATCCATTCTATTGATTCCCAATTGTCTGCCCGATGTGGACGAGCATTGTCATTCATTAAAATGAATCTTTCACCCATAGCGCCAGCGTACGGAAGAACAATGGGTCTTAAAATTTCATCCCGATGCTTCTGAACAGTCAGGTTGCCATTCTGTATCACATAAAATTCTGTATGACTACCTGTGCTTATCCCAGCCCATACCATTACACTCCCACCTTCATCTTGCGGCCTTTCTCGAACAAATTGTGGCTGATTACGTGTTCCAGGTTCACGCCAAATTAAAATACGCCTATTATCTGGATCTAGGGCGAACCTGGTTTCGTCACAAAACAATAGTTGTGCCCAGTCATCGTGATTCCAATTTTTATGTTGCTCGGCTCATATTCTCCCCGACCGTTTATGAAGGATGGATATGGAAGGATAAGGAAGGAGGATAAGGTTGGAGGATGGAGAATAAGGAAGGAAGGAAGGATAAGGATGGAAGGATATGGAACGCATACTAGGGGTCTTCGAGCATACATGCCAACGTTGTGAAAACGATTTCTTATTGTTTGAGTTGATACTACTCTTATCGTAGCAGCGGCAAGCTCACTTCTAAGCTGCGTTGCCTTGTGAGTGCGGTTTCTACGTGCAAATGCTGTTAGGTATCGATCATTTCTTGGTGTTGTAGATGCTGGACGTCTTTGTCCTCGTCTTCTCTGAACATCTCCAGCTTCTAAAAACCGATTCCACAAACGCGAAATCACACTTTAGCAACAGCTTGCTGTCTCCGTCCACCTTCCAATTGACCTATCGCTCTCCAAGCCTGTGCATGAATCAAATCGCGTTGCCTTTCCATTATTACCCGCAATTACAGTTAAAAATTTGCTACGTAACGGAAAATGGTAAAATCTAATTGTAGTCGAGATACGCGCTTGTATCCCCTTAAGCTGTGGCGGTTCGCGCAGTACAAGTTGAAACTTGCCATTCTGTTTCTTGTTTAAAAACGTTATAGTTGCAATATAAAAATATTTGCGTGTCTTATATTATTTATTTATTTATTTTATTATTATTTTTCTAAATATCCTCTAATTGTTTTGAGCAGTGTAGTTTCTTTGCTCTGCAAATACTGCAGATGATACTTCTTTTGGTTAATTCTTAATTCCATTCTGTAGAGATACTTCTTCAATCAAAGTGTTTGGAATCCTTCACCTCAAATATGACGAGGATATTGGAGCAATTGTTTAATACTTTTAAAACAAAATCGAAACCAGTTATTATTTCAAATAGAGCATGTTTATTTTCAAATATCGTACAATTTTATGTTATGTACATATACAAATTGCTTTCTTCACATTAACAATCATGTAACATCAACAACGTTTTCATTTTTCTTATACGTTTTACAAATCAGTGCAAGTATTAAGAGTAGTATATAACTTACGTAGTAGCTAATTATATTCTTTCACTTAGCCTTCCTATTTACTATAAGGTGGTATTATATATCAACACGAGTATATTATCGTTTTTTTAATTTATCTCTTTTTTTTACGTAGAAAATATATTATTTATATCATATATATTATATAATTAACTAACAGAGTGCGCCTATAAGTTTACACAAAAGCTTTGAGGGCAGTTGTAGCGAACTATGTTATTTTCACGGTTAAATAAGTCTCTATTTTCCTCGTTTTAATATCTGTTAGACTATTTGATGTAGATTTATTAACTGTTGCGAAAGAAACTGCACTCAAAATTTTTGCAATTTCCCGAAAGAATAGGGTATCTTGGGCTCTTGTTTTAGGAGCGCGTATAAAATTTAAAGGATGCAAAGGATTATTGCATAGCGTTTAAATGCTTATACGCGCTTTAGAAATATGAAGGAATTTGAAGCTAATTCAATTTTAAGGGCTTATATAACAAAATACGGTACATGTGAATTTTAGGAGTATTTCGGTTAAGTATATTTAGCAAGACACACTTGTGAGATTGTATTAGCGAATCATACGAATTTCGTTTATTTATTTGAATTTCTCTATAATTCATGCTGTAAAACACGTAATCTACGAACCGTTCTACTTATAATGGACAAATTAAATTTTTAAAGCAATACTATCGCTACAACAGACATTCACATTAAAATTGCAAAATAATGATAGTTCATCAGTTCTTTATTGCAGTATCATGTCTATGCTTGCTTTAGCTGGTACCCCAATAAAATATAGTCTTGGAATTCTGATTTTTCTGGGTGTTCTCTTGATCACATCGTGAAAGTAGGTTGTGGTTGTATCATTTTGTTTTTTTTTCTTCAAGTGACTTAACAGTTTAAAGAATTTTTCTTTTAGAGCTAAAATTATATTGGAATGCATTAAAATGTACTTAACGGGGAGGGGGGGTTTAATTGTAAGAGACCTACCCTCTTGCCATCATTAAAAAGCAGGAGGATTTTTTTTGCTTAAAAGAACGGCTTCAGGACAAGTTACACCGCTTCAGGATACAGGATGTCCCGCAACTTCATGCAAGGTCATTTCAGGAGGTTTCAGGAAGATGTTTAAGCCGGACGTTGCTCGAGGTATTCGAACGAGCATGAACAGTTCTTTGAACAATTTCAAGAATAGCTCGGTAAAACCGCGGATGATCTTCCATAAAGTTGTAGGAAGTGGCCCCGTAGCCCTGTGGATCACCTGCTACATAAGTAGTTAAGTCACTTGATTTTTTTTATATATATTTTATATGATGAATCACATAGTGGGAAAAGCAAAGGAATAGAAAACTTACGACAATTAAATAACACCATCACTTAAGCGAACCTAGTATTCCTTAAAAATTATAAATTATTTACAATATCACATTCATAATTGTAGAATTTACATCTTACAATTCCTGTTTTATATTTATTTATTTATTTAATATAAGGTCCATATAGAATTTACACTTTATTTCTTATAATTGTTATCTACATATTACAAGGCGTTAGAAATTAAGAATAACCGCTGAGTATTATTGCTATTATTTACTGGAAAGATATGAAGCACGTAATCACAGTAGTGAATATAAGTTACATAATATTTATTTCCGTATAATGTGAGTAAATACGAAGAATTTAATTGATAAAACTTAGATTACTGTCAGCAAGTTATTTTTAATTTATATCTAGCCTACAAAATAAAGATCTTTTACAATATTCTTTAAAGGAAATTGAAAAAACTGCAGTTACAATACTCAATTAATATATAGATCGTGTATACTACAAAACAGCTATTTATATTTTATACATGCTCATAATTTCTGTATCAATCTTTTTAGGGGATTTATTTTAACGATGTGGCACAACAGCGTTTTTTTTTTCTCTTAAATCTTAAGTAATACAAATTATAAAAAGGTATCAATTGTTCTCAAATGCTTATTTATAATTTATTTGCTATTTCTTGTCTTTTATTCTATTTTATACGTAATTTTATTATGTTCAGGTTTTTTTTCGATGTCACATGATCTTCTCGTAGAAATTCAAGTTAATAAAGATCAGGTTGCTTGTATTATAAAGCACTAGGTTTGGTTTGTTTAGTCATTAATAAGTCTGTGGATAGAAAATACGATTGTTATCGCTTTAGTTCATTTATGTTCTGATTATAGTTTAATTTTTTTTTTCGATTAAGTTTAACTTGCTCCAGTAGCGCCCTCTGTCATTTTTCAACACCCACTGGTGAAATAAAAATTCAAAAAATTAATTTTAGGACGAACAATGATATCAAAAAGAATTTCGATTGAGGATCCCAGCAGCGTTATTTCGAAAAATCGAAATTTTTATCGAAGAATATTTAAAAATAAACTTGCTTTATACACGCAGGATATTAGGATTGTCTTGCGGTTGTACATACTTCGGTACATTGGCAAAACGGACCGCAATCCTGAAAGCGGAATTCATTTGCGCTAATGCAATTTAGTAATTCGGGCGATGAAAGCAATTTAATAAACTAAGTAATAAACGAAGTTAGTAAACTTAAATTATAATTTGTTAGTTTGGGAATTATTCACGTGATTTTAACTAAAATTATATAAAAAGTGGGCATTGGAATGATATATTGCAATGATGGATCGTATTGTCTTTTATATGTAGGAATACGGTCCATCAGTGAGGGCGCTACAAAGTAGTAGTCAGGAGTTGTCATCTTTATTCGATCCACCACCTCCAGTTCCACTACCTTGACCGGTAATACCACGCCCTTTAATATTCTTGTATTCGAGACCAGGGTCGAATTGCATCAAGACGAAAACCTGAAAAGAAAGTTAATTAAATACCTGTTGTTTCTACATCTATGATAAGGATTTTCTTGAAAGCATAAGCCTCAGCGTATGGAAAGCATCTCACCATCTCATCCTGTCAGCTTCTTCAGAAGATTTCTAAAGACAGTCTTTAGAAATCTTCTGAAGAAGCTGACAGGATGGTCAGCGAAACGTCAAGAAAAATATTAACTACACGACATCACCCGAAAGACATTTCTACTATGGATTACGGTCGTGAAAGCCTACACTCATCCGACTTTATCCTTGATGTAACAGAAAAATAAGCTTGCATAGCATTACTTACTTGATCAGTTGGTAATAATTGAAAATCATCAGGAGGATTCGTTATCACATATCTCTTGCTGCTAGCGTCACAAGATGAACTCGTATCCCTAAACCTATAAAGTCCTATGCATAGCATACCGAACTGCTTGAGGGCGGCCACAAACAAATCGCCGTACTTTCCGTTTTCGCCGAATTGGGCCAGCGGACCATCGTAAAGGGAAATCTGCCCTACTCTACATCGATCCCTATTTGATAAACTATCCGGCGTACTGTAACCACCTCTTAAACCGGCACCCTCGGCGAGGATCAATTCAAGTTCAGGCGTTGCTCCGCCGGTTATGAGAGATCGAATCAGCGTTAAGGCATTTTGGTTAAAGTAAGTCTGAAAAGCAGGGATAAATGAGATAGAAAATGATATGGGATATGGATGCGCTTACTGTCGACATTAATGAGTCTAATACACTGACTGCGAAAGCTGTACCGCAAGCGAAAGGCTGGGTTAGATATAATTCAGTGTCGGGATCGTCATCGTCATCTTGGTCTAAGAATTGCACGTTGCTGTCGTTGACCAATTCTAAAAATTAAAGCAAAACGTTGAGTGGTTATTATAATATATAGATTATAATATTATTATATAATATAATAAAAGCTGATCGACATTTATACGCCTTTATCGACGTCGTTGGTTAGAAAGGTGCTCCGTAGTAGGCGCGAGAGAGTCCAGATTGAGGCGAAAACTGGTTACTTTTGCCAATTAACAGGCATAATTTCGTTATTACATTAACGGACGTTCGGTAATTCGACGTGGAAGAACCATACCGAGCGCGTGGGATCTATCAGGCGAAACCTACGGGAATCGCCAAAATCCGCGATACAAGACGCGAATTTTTCACTTTCTTGCGACGAAAAACGGCACTCGCATCGAGGGAATCGCGTTTTCGAGAGTCTTTATTTCACATTTGAAATTGTAATTTTAAACAAAGATAACTTCACATTACGCTATAATAATAGCTGATCGATATCATGATATCTTTTAGCTACATCCTCGGTTAGAAAGGTAGTCTGTAATGGACGTGAGAGGGATGCGAGATCGACGAAAACAAGCAAATATGGGGAAAATTACTTAAAAATTTCTTTATATTATGCGTAACCGTTCAATAGAACTATTGGGGAAGCTTAGCCTTTTATTTTTATTCTACGTAAATGTGTTTGTAGGTTGGAATGATGTCTTTTTAGAAAAATAACCAGTTGATCACTTTGATTCTCAACTTGATTCAGCGTATTTTATTCTTGTTTTAACGCAAAATGTTAAGCTTATCATTACAACGGAATAACTTAAGAGTCGTACCAGTTATCATAGGAACATTTGCTCCATACACGGATCCTCTCCTTTGAAGAACAATGGGGCTTCCAACCGGGGTTCCAGCTTCTTGATCTCCATTTACTTGACTGAGTACTCCTATGGTGTCATCAAATGTCATGGCTTTTATATTGAGCGAGGCTAAGATCGCTTCCTTGTCTGCTAGTGTTGGATCGTCGTTGCTTGGTACTTTCGCCGATAATATGCAACACATATCACATAAATTGACGTTAACAGCGCGTAAATCGGCTCTACTTAAAGGTGAACCCTGGAATGAGATTAATCAAGATTCAACGATGAATTTTGGCAAAGTCGTAAATTTATTTTCGAACGATATCATAGAGTCCTTACGTTTAGAACCGATATTTTCGGTAAATTTTGCAACATCTTCCACTCCCTCCTTATATAATCAACGGAACCGACTATCACCACGTGCTTTAATTCGTGATAATGGAAATTGCTTGCTCTCAACGGCATGACGAGATTTCTCAACCCGATTAGAGGTGAATCGGGATCGGCGAATAAACAAACGACCACGTGACCATTTAGCACAGTCATGGCGGCTTGATTCCTATCCTGAAATGTCCAGAAGTCGTGCAAAATCATTTCGAACTCGTCTATTTCTTATTTACCAATATGCAATCGTCTAGATTTTTCGCTGGTCCCCAATGGAACATGCCCGTGCTGTCGTATTTCATTTCCGTCTTCTCGAAGTCGAAATCCCTCGCTTGGTCGTCGGCTAATCCTACTGGTAAGGCCACGCCGTTGTTGTTCTGGTTTGTTCCCCCGCTACTCCTACTCGTCGGCCTGTAAAGTTGCATTAATAACACTACAGTCTTAAATTTGGGACCGCTCTGGTAGTATGTGGTGGGAGAAAAATTTTGACTGATTATCGACTACTAAGTTGCACTACTGGACTAGCATTCACCTAGTAAAATTAGAGAAAGACAGAGAGATAGATAGAGAAAGAGAGAGAGAGAGAAAAGAAGGCGATGAAGGAGGAGACAAATATTTTATATTAGGAAATTATACAGTAAAGAGGAAGGAAGAACTATTGTAAGTCTGAGAGAAATCGCATGCAAACATAAAAGGAAAGGAATATTATTGATTTAATAAGGGTTAGATTTATTTTTTTTTGTGTATTTAAACATTCATCCCTTGATAAGGTTGAAGTGGTAAATATGTTAGTAAAAAATTAAGGTACCTATAAGGATAATTATAGTATTTTAAACATTTAACATTTAGCTGGAAAAGTAACACAAAAAATGAAATAAATTGGGAACGGCGTATTTAAGCGTTGAGAAATAGCGATTTTTTTTGGTTCATTTAAAATTGTAAATTAATGGAAAGTGCTTATTTTGGCATCGCCTGTTCTAACACACCTCATTCTACGTGAACTAAAATGTTAGTTCAAATAATTTCTGAGTATTTTGATGCTTTCAATTTGCTTAATAAATGTGAGTATGTTTCAGGAAGTTGTTGCCAACTCTTGATCTCTTGATAGAGGATATGCATAAGGCACTGTGGTGTATGTCTATTGTAATATTAGATAAAAGGGAACATTTTGTAAATTTTAGATTTTTCATCTTTCTCTAACCACCTCAAGTGACCAGAACTTTGAAATGAAAATAGAATTCGTAAGATAGGATATGAGAAGATTGAACACGAAAGATGTTATTGTTCCGTTTCACCATTATCGTCATTGGCTGGACCAATAATATCTCTTACTTCTACACTTCAAAGATAAGTAGGCCAGAAAAAGAATTTCCGCTTCTAAAACTGAACTCCCAGTCACAAGATGAAAGTTCATATTGAGCAAGCTGGAGTCACAAGACCTTTGCAAATATTTCGACAAATTATGTGATTAGCAATGCTTCTATTACGAGCCTGAATGTTATCAAATCTTGCTTGATTAATTAATAATGCGTCGTCGGTTTTTACGGTATCTCGATTGGTGTTCCCCATAGATCTGCTTTAGGCCCACTTTATATTAATTACATTTTTGTGCAATTTATTTTGTACACTGACGATAGAAATTCAGAGCCGTTTAACTTCTTTAAATTTGGTGTTGGAGGAGGCATAACCGAATGTTAGTGATTGTTGTTTGTCTAATAAGGGAACACCGATCGGATTGAAACTTGGCAAATTTGTAGGGCTCACTGTTGTTACCTGTGACGGCTAGTAATGACGTAAATGGAAGGTCAAGGACAATCTTTGACCTGCTACTTACGTCACCAGCAGTCGCCACTGATCGCTGTTTCTACTTCGTAGATATATTGTTTTAGAACACACGATATTAGTAACAAACGCTGAACTTTCCAATCTATATTTTCATAGAATTCAAAATAAAATAAATGATAAGAACTATATAGATATAACTTATAGATAAATAGAAAAGAAAAAAAAAAAACAGCTAGACACGCAAGACAAGCATTTATAAATATAAATAGGTGAAAAGTGTAAGTAATAGCAAAAGCGTACATGAGTTTTTTGACTTCATAGGCAAGATGATAGCCGGCATAACTCGTAGTGTCCTGTTCTGGTGCTCTGAAAATTGCACATCGCTCATAGCACACAATATCTTACACAATTACGTGGACGAACGGGTGAGATTTTGGAGTTTAAGGTAGAGAGAATTGTTGGTAACTTGAAATTTGAAAATAATCACCTGTTCCTCTACGTATTATGCTACTACAAATACTTCATTAAACGTACTTTCGTTAGCTAATCGTAAGAATTTTGTCGAAGACATGGTATCTTCGTCGGATGTGCTTAAAGAATGCAACAAGAAACGTGTCAAAATGATTGTTTTACCTGGATTATTACACTATGTGGGTACGATAATTAGTGTATAACTACTTGAACACGTTCACATCACATCGATGCCGTGAATATAGAAATTATACAACTTTTTTTTTTATTTCTGTACAACGTGCTTTTTTTTTTATTCTGCAATTCTAAGGTGGAAAACTAGAATTTTTTGAGTAATTACAAGACGTAAGTATATTACCGTCACAAAGTTTGGGAGCAGCAATGAATTTTACAAGAAGAAAAATAAACAGGTTACATCAGCAAAATAATAATATCGTATAATATGGTAATGCCCGGGTTTTCAGTTTTGGTTTAAACCCAGTTTAAGGTTCAAGTTTAGGCAAGAACAAACGTCTCAAACATGCACTGCAGTTCAATTCTATTATTTTTCCCCGATGTACGTGCTTTTACACAATTTTATGGCCGGAATTCCCAAATTAAAAAATTTGGAATTCCAAATTTTGTTGAGATTTCATTGGTTATCATTTTCAACTTACCAATCATATATATTTTTAGTCACTTATCTTCGGGATTACCAACATTTGGAAATTAGGCACCTTTTCTGGTATTACTGAACCAGTTCAGCGAGCGCCCTCGGAAACCGACCAACTGAGTTCATGGTTCAAGGCTCAACTGAACATATACTTAAATCAATACTGAAAAACCGGGCATAATGTCATTGATTTCGCTTCGCTCTTGTTAATATAAATCCGTCTTCAGCAGGAAGTCGTTGCTTGCTGCGAGTCTGTCCACCCCGCTTTCGGTCATGCAATTTCACAATTTCTCATTTTCTATTTAATGTGAGCTCGCCTTTTGATGAGATGAAGAGTAACGATAACTTTAGCAATGCTATGGTATACACTGCACCATACTAACCATCAATACCCTCCCTCATTTGATTCAAAATAAGGACCAACCAGCTCACGATATAATTCAAATTTTTAATGTTTACTTTTAAACTTTGTGACGGTAGCACTGTAAACAAGTAACTGATAGCATTTTTTTAATTTAATTTATAGTAAATGCGATTCTAAATATTGATTTCGTAATGATATTACTGCCATCACGTGCTGGTGATGGTTTTTTCTCAATACACAGTATCGAGTTACCTGGAATTATACCCTGGGGAAACTGTATTTTCGGTATTATTTCTATTTACAGTTGGTTTCACCTTGTTCACTTGTTTCGTGGAGTTTACCATGTTTGCTATCGGGACGCCACTGTTTCTAGGATTGTGGTTTCGATGTGTTACTGTAAAAGAGTGGACATGAGGATAGAGAAGTTGGGGCGGACTCTGTGCACTATGGCATTCTATATATCGCTTTTTGCAGTACCGCAAACCGGGGTTACTTTGTGACTCTATCACACAGTGATGTTTAACAATATTCAGTTTCTAAACGTACTCCTTGTGCAATTTGTTGATTCGTTTTTTCATCGTTGAGTTAGCTTAACCGTCAAATCAGAAAGTGCTCAAACTTTGCATTGCAGCTAAGCTAATACTGATTTGAAATGAAGTATATTATGTATTTAGCATCACTTTTCTGTAAAAAAAATTAAAATGGATTTAATCTCCGACCAAAAATGATTTTTTTTCGAAATTTCGAAACATGGAAACTGTTACAGATGAACCATAAAATCACAAAATAACTCCTTGAATATTAAGGAACGGCTTCCTGAATTTACTTGTTATTATTATACGTTAAAAACCATGGCAAACCTTGTAAAAGGAAGCTGGGTTCACGCTACTATACAAATTATACGGAGGAGACGCTTCACGATATCTTATTCGATACAAGATGCAGAAAATTGTCTTGTGGTAAAGCTTCCCCGAAATTATAAAATTTATAACACACTGTGGTTAAAAATGCAAGGACGACATGAGAAAGAAGTTAGCAGATAAAAAATTATTCAGTGAAACTGAAGAGCAAAACTTCGTAAACCATGCCATATATGGTTTTCCCATAATTTCATCCGATTTAAGATGTATATTGAAGTCATACGTTGGCCGCTGTGGGAGAAAGGTTGCTTGTTTCCGCAATAACTTTTCAGGACCTGACTGGGCTTAATCATTCATGAAGCCACATGATCAAATTCTTACTGAAAGAATCGCCGAAAAATGTTCCTACCGCAAGGATGTCACAGACGACGCTGCATTCAATGATTTTTTGATCATTTAGATGAAGCGAACCGGGTTCCAAAAAAGTTTTGACAAGAAGGGGAACTAAATACACTGAAGCCATTAGAAATACTTGAAAGGCGTGGACGTCCACAATGTTTTGTGGTAATGCAGAAGATCCACATGTCCTCTTGTACGTAAATTATGAATCTGGAAAACTATGGTTAACGTAGATCGAGAATGGGCCGACGTGTGCAAGATATAACCGCACAAGGTTGGATTGGTTGAACCATTAATCGTTTGAAGATTTATAAAAAAACAACTGGAACAAAAGTCATTATTGGTGACAATCTGGGGGTTCTTAATCTATGCCGAGCAATTAATGCCATCCACTTGCTTCACCTTTTGGATGTGGCTTACTTTCGTTCAATGAAAGGTGTGTGGCGTTATCTTCTCGATGAGTGGAAGTCATCTTCAAAAGGGAATAATTGCTCATCCATTCCTATAGATGAATTCTTAAGTCCTTTGAAAATTGTAATAGAACCACTAGTGGCAGCAATTGTTGGTTTTAGAAAAGCAGGCATTGTATCGCTTGGAAGGGGTCTCGTTTATATAGTCAAGTCGCTGATAAAGAAAATATTTCTCAATCAGTTGGCGAACCCTTCCTAAATGAATTAGAAAAAAGGACTACTGATGCAGCTAAAGCTGTCCAGAAGAAAGGAATGAAACAGTTAAATGTAGCAGTTGGAAAAGATCCTAGCTTGTGACCTAAACGGAATCACTGAAAATAGCAATCAACTAGCCTGTGCTTTTACAGATATAGACGATCCAAAACCTCCTAAATCAG
The DNA here is from genome assembly GCA_902655005.2 of Marronus borbonicus. NCBI lineage: Eukaryota > Metazoa > Arthropoda > Insecta > Coleoptera > Scarabaeidae > Marronus > Marronus borbonicus. Next base: position 11,653,207 of record LR737387.1, read on the forward strand.
GAGCTACGCTCCGGCGTTCCAAATTTGAAAAATGAAAATTCCTTTTTTCAACTTTGAAGCCCGAGAAACCCGCCAAAACGAAGAGCTAGAGGCTTCTGCTTAGTCGCAACCGATTCGCCGGTCAATTCTCTATCGAACGCGTGCCGACTTCGCAGATGCATATCTGAGGAGATAATCGACGAAAACCGGAGCGATGTCGATTTTCCGTCCGTTTCCGACCGTCTCCAGCGAAGTGTCCGAAAACTTCAAACGCCCAAATCTCCTAAGCTATTAGAGGTAGCGGGCTGAAATTTTATGGGGAACATACACGGCCATAT